>PVHT021183705.1:26603701-26615502 GCA_004024745.2 Catagonus wagneri | reverse complement strand
TTTTTTTTTTTTTTTTTGTCTTTTTGCCTTTTCCTAGGGCTGCACTCGCAGCATATGGAGGTTCCCAGGCTAGGGGTCTAATAGGAGCTGTAGCCACCAGCCTACGCCAAAGCTCACGTCTGCAACCTACACCACAGCTCACGGCAACGCTGGATCCTTAACCCACTGAGCAAGGCCAGGAATTGAACCCGCAACCTCATGGTTCCTGGTCGGATTCATTAACTGCTAAGCCACGACGGGAACACCCTCGTTTCTTAAATTCTTAAGCACTCTGCTACTATCACTCTTTCGTGTTTCTAAGGAGATAATTTTGGAGTGGGGCGGGGGCAAGTAGAGAAATTTGAATTCTGACTTTTCAGGCCATTCTATTTCACCCATGTGAAATGTAATGGGACAACGAAATCTTGCTGGTCAGAATCAGTGTTTATCTTGGAATATTTCTTTTTTCATCATTCTAATTCTCCTCTACCTGGTTTCCTGAATCCTGGCTCTAAACGCTGCCAGAAAATTGTACCAGTAAAGGGGGTCTTTCCCCCAGCCCCTACACTTCCAGGGCGCTCTGGCTGGGAAGGCTGCAGTTCACGGAGTTTGCTTCCGCAAAAGATGATCTTCTTCCCTCGCAGCTCTCCTAGGGAGCAGCAGCTCAAGTGCAGGAGGGCTCCTGACCACAGGCAGGAGTTGCAACATGTGTTTGAACTGCTTTATCCCGACAGTCTCCCTTCTCTCCTGCCTTATTTCTTTCAGCCTGCGATTGTACCAGTGTCTTGACATCGCTTTTCTGAAATGAGATAATTGACACTGAAGGGAAGTTGAAAAAATGAAACAGCTGTGTGTCCTAGAAATATAACCTTGTGCTCTCGGGGGAGGACATTCTTATCTTTTTTATGGAAGACCTTAATGATAGATTCCTGAGTACAGGGAGCAGGCGGCATGTGGAGAATTGCTCGTATTTCTATCTTCGTATCAGTTGATGCAACAGAGGAATGAAAACACTGCTTTTTCCTGGGGGTGGACTCGATAATGACTGTTTTTGAGAGCCATCCTTTTTCTTTTTTTCTTCTCCTCCTCCTTCTCTTTTAATCCTGACAATGTGTACCTTGCTGTTAAGAGAATCACGTTCTTAAAATGCTGCAGCTTCTGAAATGATGCAGAGAGGATGTGTGCCCTGTACTGTCTTACATCATTTAACATGTGGTAGCAGTCACGTGACAATGGGAGTACTACTGCCGGGGATCTGCCTTTACTGAACAGTTAATATGCTGAAGGTACCATATCATTTAGTCCTCACAGTCCCCCTTATTATCTTCATTTTACAGATAATCACAGAGATTAATTGGGTAGTCTGAGGCAGAAAGCAGTGAATCTGATTTTTGAGCTGGCATTCTTCACCACGTGCTGCATCCCCTCCCCATCTTTATTCCATTTCACAGAAGCACGGGATATTGGTGCTGCTTGTCAAGATGTCCCACCTTCTCTTTCCTTCAAGTCTTGAGAGCTTTTCGGGCTGGGAGCATGCATTTGGAATTGACAGTGATATCATTATTTCCTATTGGTAGAGAGGACATGGGGCAGGAAGAAGAGTGTGGAAAGTCACTTCCCTAGGTGAGAAAGAGGAGAGGCTAACTCTTCAATGAGGAATTCCAGTGTGCTGAGAGGAGGAAATTCGACGGATGTGAAGGCCTGATAGCAGCAACCAGCATAGCTAGCCTTCTTCCAGGCTTGGAGATCAACCGCCAGATGCTAATTTGCCTTTTAGATATCCCAGATCCAGTGAGGCCTCTTCATTTTAGGAAGGTGGACCCTGAGGGCCAGAGAGGCCAAGGCCACACATAAGTTAGTTCAGTAACGGGAATGGTCCAGAAGACTGTTGTTCATGAGTGCAGGGTCTTGGCCTGTCTTTACACTCTTCTCTTTGCAGTGACCACCAATAAATAATAAGAGTGTGGAGTTCCCTTCGTGGCTCAGTGGTTAACGAATCCGACTAAGAACCATGAGGTTGTGGGTTCGATCCCTGGCCTTGCTCAGTGGGTTAAGGATCTGGCGTTGCTGTGGCTGTGGCGAAGGCTGGCGGCTACAGCTCCTGTTAGACCCCTAGCCTGGGAACCTCCATATGCCGTGGGTGCAGCTCTACATAAAAGGCAAAAAGACCAAAAAAAAAAAGAATGTGAATTTATGTTTAATGAATTCATTTTCATTATTTATGGTGGCTTGTTCATACGCTTTCAAAATTTTGTTTTTTGTTTTTTTATTTTGACTGTGCCTATAGCATGCAGAAGCTCCTGGGCCAGGGATCAAACCCAAGTCACAGCTGTAACCAGAGCCATAGCAATGACAATGCAGGATCCTTAACCCACTGAGTCACGAGGGGGTTTCATTTTTAAAATTTGTATTGAGGAGGTCCTGTTGTGGCTCGGTGGGTTAAGAATCTGACTAGTATCCATGAGGATACAGGTTTGATCCCTGGTCTCACTTAGTGGGTTAAAGGATTTGGTGTTGCCCTGAGCTGCAGTGTAGGTTGCAGATGCAGCTTGGATCTGGAGTTGCTGTGGCTGTGGCACAGGCTGGCAGCTGCAGCTCCAATTTAGTCCCTAGCCTGGGAACTTTCATATGCCATGGGTGCAGCCCTAAAAAGAAAGAAAGAAAGAAAAAGAAAAATTTATATGGAAGTGAAGTTGATTTACAATATAATTAATTTCAGGTGTGCAACACAGTGATCCAATATTTTTATAGATTATACTCCACATAAAATTATTACAAAATGATGGCTGTATTTCCCCATGCTGTACAGTATATCTGTGTTGCCTTTTCCTTTTTTTTTGGTCTTTTGTCTTTTTAGAGCTGCACCCTTGGCATATGGAAGTTCCCACGCTAGGGGTTGAATTGGAGCTGTAGCTGCTGGCCTATGCCACAGACGTAGTAATGGGATCTGAGCCACATCTGCAGCCTATACCACAGCTCACAGCAACGCTGGATCCTTAACCTACTGAGCAAGGTCAGGGATAGAACCCGCAACTTCATGGATCCTAGTTGGTTAGTTAACCACTGAGTCACAATGGGAACTCCCTGCGTTGCTTTCTTTTTTTTTTTTTTGGTCTTTTTGTTCTTTTATGGCCACGCCCTTGGCATATGGAAGTTCCCAGGCTAGAGGTCTAATCGGAGCTGAAGCTAACGGCCTACGCCACAGCCACAGCAGCACAGGATCCGAGCAATGTCTGCGACCTACACCACAGCTCACAGCAACACCGGATCCTTAACCCACTGAACGGGGCCAGGGATCAAATCCGCAACCTCACAGTTCCTAGTCAGATTCTTTTCCCTTGTGCCATCATGGGAACTCCCCTGTGTTGCTTTTAAGAAATTTCTTTTTTAATTGGAATATAGTTGACTTACAATGTTGTATTAGTTTCAGGTGTGAGGCAAAGTGAATCAGTTATACATATATCCATTGTTTTTTCTCATAGAGGTGGCTTGTTCATACTCTTGACTTCCAACCTTTGTGCCAGGTTTTTCTCTGACCCCGTTGGCACTTCTGTCAGAGGTTATCTCACTTGAAGATGAAAGGAAGAAAAATAAAGATTGCCATCTTATCTTTTGAAAATTCCACTTACTCTGCCCTGAAATCTTGCTGGTGGTGGTCAGCAGTATCAATGTCGGAACATCAACAATTGTTAATGACGGCCTATCCAGGACCTAACTTTCTTCTCTTCATATATTTCTGGCGATTAGAGTGAGGGAAGAGAAGTCTCTAACATTTTGGTAGCTCGGTTCCAAAAAGATCAAAGGCACTGAGAACTGCACAGAACAAAACAAAGCAAAATCAACTTACCTGACCCAAGAGGGACCACCTTTCAGAAGCTTTAATTGACGTTTATCATGAAAGTAGTGATGACTTGATTATAAGTGAGTGACTGATGCTAATCCCAGGACTCCACAGAATTGTAAAATTTTATCCCCTTTTTAGGTAAATCAACCTAAATCAAACTGAAGCGTTAGCATTAGGGGTCCCTCAAAACACCTTTAACTGTCCTTTCATTTTGGTTTGCCTTTTGACAGGATAAAATCACAGATCCATTCAAGCTTGCGGAAGAATTTGGCAGTGCGAGGTCTAGAAGGCCCCCTGATGTTGCTAGTGGCTGCTGTGGCACAAAGAAATGCTGAAACTGGGAGTTCCTGTCGTCACTCTGGAAATAAATATGACTAGTATCCATGAGGATGCAGGTTCTATCTCTGGCCTCACTCAGTGGCTGAAGGATCTGGTGTTGCCGGGAACTGTCGTGTTGGTCGCAGACACGGCTGGGATCTGGCTTTGCTGTGGCTGCAGTGCAGGCCAGTCTGATTGGAACCCTAGCCTGGGAACCTCCATACGCCACGAGTGCAGCCCTAAAAAGACCACACACACACACACACAGACACACACAGACACACACACACGCACACACACAGCTAAAACTGGACCTGAGCAGAAGGGAGGGGCAGGCGGTAAAGGAATGAGCTACACATGCCTTAATCTGCCTTTCCCTCTAGCCCATACCACAGAAAGAATAAACAGCAAAAGAGCACCGCATCCTAATCACTGATAAAAATTAATGAATTATTTTTACAAAGTATTAATTAAAGGTTCACAGCATATCACCTGAAGACTAGTTACACTTTTTTCTCTCTCAACTGAATCAAAGTTTTGGTGCCACTTAGTGGTCAAACTGAGAAGCAGTCTGAAACCTTAGCTGATGCGAAAGGCTTCAGAAATACCAGATGGCCAAGGGTCTTAGGGAAAAAAATCTTTTTTTCTGACCTGTATAGCACCTTTGAGACTTTTCAACACGTTTGCTCATTAAACAAAGCTCCTACTGAAATTATGCTAATCATGCCAAAAGATTGTCAAATCGGATTTGGTTGAGGCAACTGATCTTTTAAATCAAATGTTTTTGTTTTTATTTTTAAATTTGCAGTTAAATGAAGACAACAAATGAGTAATAACTTCTTGTTTTGTAATTTAGGTATAGTTGATTTACAAAATTGTGTTAGTTTCAGGTAAACTAACACAGCAAAGTGATATATATATATATATATATATATATATATATTTATATGTATTTACCTATATATGCATAAATACATTTCAGATTCTTCTCCCTTATAGTTTATTATAAAATATTGAGTATAGTTCCCCATGCTGTACAGCAGGTTCTTGTTGGTTATCTATTTTAGGTATAGTACTGTGCATTTGTTAATCCCAAACTCCTAACTTATCCCCCCTTTCCCCTTTGGTTACGGTAAGTTAGTTTTCTATGGCTAAGGGTTTAATTGCTATGTAAATAAGTTCATTTGAATCATTTTTTTAGATTCCACATACAAGTGATTTTGTATAGTATTTGTCTTTATCTGGCTTATTTCACTTGGTATGATAATCTCTAGGTCCATCTCTGTTGTTGCAAATGGCATTATTTCATTCTTTTTTATGGCAGATTAATATTCCATTATATATAATCACATCTTTTTTTTTTTTTTTTGCCTTTTGTCATTTTTTTTTTTATGGCTGCACCCGCGGCATGTGGAGGTTCCCAGGCTAGGGGTCTAATCAGAGCTGTAGCCACTGGCCTGCGCCGCAGCCACAGCAACGCAGGATCCGATCCGCGTCTGCAACCTACACCGCAGCTCACAGCAACGCAGGGTCCTTAACCCACTGAGCAAGGGCAGGGATTGAACCCGCAACCTCATGGTTCCTAGTCGGATTCGTTAACCACTGCGCCACGATGGGAACTCCTAATCACATCTTCTTTATCCATTCATCTGCTGATGAACATTTTAGTTGCTTCCATGTCTTGGCTATTGTAAATAGTGCTGCTGTGAACATTGGGGTGCATGTGTCCTTTCTAATTATGGTTTTCTCCAGATAAATGTCCAGGAGTAGGATCTCTGGATCTCTTCTTTAAAACCAGTTTTTCTAGGAGTTCCCGCCATGGCTCAGTGGAAATGAATCTGACTAGCATCCATGAGGATGCTGGTTTGATCCCTGGCCTCATTCAGTGGGTTAAGGATCTGGCATTGCTGTGAGCTGTGGTGTAGGTCAAAGACATGGCTCAGATCCTACGTGGCCATGGCTGTGGCATAGGCAGCGGCTATAGCTCCAATTTGACCCCTAGCCTGGGAACCGGCACGTGCTGCGGGTGCGGCCCTAAAATTAAAACCAAATATTTTTTTCTAAAAAATTTGGAGTTGAATGAGGAAAACAAACATAATAATTTTTCTTGACGTCAGTTCACCCTAATGTATGACAATGTAGTGACTCTCTGCAGTAACTCCTAACTAGACCAGGAAAGAGTTTGATAATTTTTAAAAGATGAGCTAGGAGATGTAAAAATGTTAGGCTTTCTTTTTGTTTGTATGGTGCTCTGGTTAAACTTTTAGGAAAGTATTAGAGGCGTTCTAGTGTCTATAGTTAAAAGAAGATTGAGTAATATTTCAAGGATTGTTACATCATTAGAAATTAAGAACATTAAAAAAAAGAAATTAACACTAAGGAAAGGTTAAAAAATTATTAAATAAATTGAAATCCATTTGTACTTGAAGCCTTTGTCAGGGGCACAGAAAGGTATAAGTCATACATAAGCCATGGTTCTTATCATCAGGAGCTGATGGTTCAGCTTTTTAATAATAGCCTTCAAGCAATGAAGAATGTTAATAAGAATATCTCAATCAGTGTCTGAGCTCAGTGCAAAAAGAACAAGGAGGGGACTGGCATGGTAGTTAGGTATAAGAATTCTGTTAGGTATAAGAATTTTTAGGTATTGTCAAATATTGGAAGGAATATTTTTATTCAGACCCCTCTTTTAACAAAACCGTACAAAATGGAGAAATTCGCAGATTTCTAAGTGGGTTCAGCTATAACACCCTAACTTACTACTACAAAATGAGGAAAGGACAGGTGGTATCTTTAAGCCTGATTCATTGTGTGACCTGATTATAAACAGTGCTTTCTTGGTTCTACAGTTCAATATCCACCCAATCATAACCTACTTCAGTGACAGCATTAGTTAGAATGGTACATCTGGGATTAAGCATACTTTATTATTCATGAGTGCTTCATGGTCCTGCGAGGGAAAATGATGGAAAGAAAGGGTGTTCTGGTTATTTGGTTTATTAGGCTTTTCTAAATTTAGGAGGAAGAGGTATTAGCCTTTTTCTTGTCATTCTGAACTTCTCAGTCCCCCCCCAAGATGTTCAATTTCCAGCTCATCAGATTGAGCTAGAAACTCACATTGTTCTTTTACTAAGAATAATATACTTTATGTACTGTTTTCCAACCAAAAAATACATTTTAAGAACTGCATTAGATGTAGAATCTAGAAAAGATGTATACTAGACAATATAAAATTAAAGCAGATGTATTTTACCCAGAAAATGCCATCAACAGTTATTTAAATCTTCAAAATAGGCGAAATAGACAACTAGGAATATTTGGCCTTTATGGGAATGAGAGGCAGTGTGGAATGATGATTAAGAGCAAAAGCTGATGCTAAACCTTATAGGTTTTTCCCTCTCAACTCTGCCATGTAGTATTTTGGTCTTGAGAAGATAACATCTTTTGTGCTTTTGGTTGCTCATTTGTATGAAGTTCTTTGAAAGAGCATGTGGCCCACGGGTTAGATTATTACTGATTTAGATCTCTGTGGTTGCTGTGAGCACGTGAAGTCAGGACCAGCTAAAGACTGATTCTTCTTTTGCTGCCAGAACCTGGTTCAGGAAACTGCCTGTAGGTGTTTTGACAGAGGGCAATTTTACCTCTAGCATTTTATTATAACCGTTTTCAAATATACAGAAAAGTTTAAAGAGCTGTAGCGATAACCCATCTACCCACCACCTAGATGATATACTTGTTAATAACCTTCTGCCATCATTTAATACGTTTTAATATTATCTTTACCAACAGCAGAGCCTCAGAAACAGTGCTTGTTTAGTTCTTCCCTCTCCACAAACCCTTTTCAAAGGATACTGAACTTAAAGGGTTTAAAGAGCAGATTTGCACTTAATTGATTGTTGTATCAAATACAGTATTCTCCTTCCTTCATTATCACAGGAGGAGGATTTATTTCAAAGTCACAGAAGCCTGCGGAGGCTTTTCAGCTTAACTACTGCGGGATGCCCAGCAGTGGCCTGAACAGGACCCCCACCCCTGCCCCGACTTCAGTCACACACAGCTTTAAAGGTCATGGCTTTGTGCCAACGCAGCAGCAGAACCCTCTTCTCTTATTGATTCTTGGCCTTTCTGTAGATGGCTCCCAGGAAGCAGCCACGGTGGTGACAGTTCTACCTTATTAGGGCGGGAGGTCTGCCACATGCGCAGGTGAGGCCAGCAAGTAATGGGAACCTGTTTCGCTTTTTTTTTTGTAAAACAAAGAATGTTACTTGTTGGCAGGTTCTACAAGGATTAAGTCTTTAGCTCTTTAGCTATTGCAGTCACTGATGACACTACACCCTGAAAGGAATTCAGGATGAAAAACAGGATGAAGCACTCTGTGCTTTTCAAAAACAGGCCCCTTCGATAGTTAGATATATCTCGAGAAAAATTTTTATGAACTCAGGTTCTTATATCTTCCCATACATAGAAAAACACTAAAATCATTAACTGGATATTTGTTCCTCATGACTCGCAGTCACCTTTTACCGAGATGTATGCTTGACTGTGCCTGTTCCTTTGCCTAAATCATTTTTATACCAGCTTCTCCTCTTAACTCTCTCTTGGAAGCAGTGCCCCAGAGATACCTCTAGTCCTCAGTAAGACCCTGAATGAAACTCAACTCACAACTCTTATGTTGTGTGTTTTTCTTTCAGCCAACACTGTCATTTATTCACTAAATATTAATTAAAACACCTCCTGTCCCAGGCATTGTCCTAGGCATGGGTTGCTAACAGTGGAATAACATGCACCCTCAGGCCGACAGGACAAAAAACGGCTAAGCATATTTTCTAAACGTCATTGGCACCTGTTCTAACTTCTGTGATTTGCCAAGTCTCTTCAGCCATACCTGCACCACAACTTGGGTCTAAATGGTTTTCTTTCTCTCTTTCTTTCTTTTTTGTAGACGCTGCTGGAAAAGTTAGCAGAGGGGGATCTCACTAGATAATCAAAATGTGAAATCTTGTAAACGTGAGACTGGAGTTAGACAATCCTAATAATATACTGTGAGTTTTACAGCTTCGTGATAAGAATGAGCTTTACAGCTTTCATTCCAGTCTCCCTTCAACTGCTGATCCTGCACTTCCTGACAGCACGGCTCCCACTGAGGTTAATGGGAGTGTCACGTGAATGTAAGTTTTGCACTTCGTCTTCTCCTGCTGAGTGAGCCTTGCTTGTCTTGGACTGTCAACTGTACCAATCCCCTTCTCCAACGTGCCGCACAAGCCCCCCTTTCACGCAGCAGAGCCAGGTAGCAGTGACAGGCTCCGGGTGAGGGGAAAATCAGTCGGGTACAGAAAGTTCTGCCCACGGCCTCCTATAATAGCAGAGGGCCTGCTTCACCCTGTCCAGAAGTCAGGGAGCCAAAAGTAGAATGGAAAATCAGTGATGTTCTGGGTGTACGTAAGCCAGTGAAAACTAGGCCTAAAGCCCTTAACCTTCTCATTCATGAAAGGGAAAGTGATACAGGAGACAGAAAGCAGGTATTCTTTCTAGATCTGGCTCTGTGGCTGAATTAGTTACTTGCCTCTTGGAAAATTATTTGTCCACTTTGGGGTTCACTTTCCATGGCTGGAAAATGAGGTTTGGAGCTTGGCATACTCTCAATTCCCTCCCTGCTCAGAAACAGACTTAAGGGTGGAGATTCTGGAGAAGTCACAGAGTTTTAAAAAGCTGTTTGACCTGGGAGTTACCATTGTATACAGCTCAGCGGTTAAAGACCTGAGGGAGTCTCCATGAGGATTCAGGTTCAATCTCTGGCCTTGCTCAGCGCGTTAAGGATCCAGTGTTGCCACAAGCTGCAGTGTAGTTCGCAGATGCAGCTCTGATTTGATCCCTAGCCTGGGAACTTCCATATGCTGAAGGTGCAGCTGTAAAAAGAAAAAGAAAATTGTTTAAACTAATTGTCCACATTTATAAATCAGAAGGTTTTCCATAAAATGTGAAAAATTGGCAACATAAGCCCTGCATTTCTGCATAGCTGCTGTGACCCCAGTGAGTAGTGGATTCCACATGACAAGGCATGTCCCTTTTTTTTTTTATTCTTAATGGATTTTATTTCAATTATAGGTGTACATAAATCATCACAAGTCAATTTTATAGATTTTGTATCCCAAACCCCCAGTGCATCCCCCCACCCCCCAGATTGTCTTATTTGAAAAACCAAGGTCTGTGAGTCATTCTCTGTTCTGTAAAAAGGTTCATTGTGTCTTTTTAGTTTCCACGTGTAAGCGGTAGCATTGGGTGTTGCTGTCTAATTGTCTGACTGGTTTCACTTCTCATGATAATTTCTAAGTCCATCCGTGTTGCTATAAATGTTGGTAATTCGTTCCTTTTAATGGCTGAGTAACATTCCATTGTGTGTATGTACCATATCTTCTCTATCCACTCCTCTGTCGATGGGCATTTAGGTTGTTTCCATGACCTGGCTATTGCATAGAGTGCTGCAATGAACACTGGAGTACATATGTCTTTTCGAGTAATGGTTTCTGCTGGATAGATGCCCAGGAGTGGGATTGCTGGATCAAATGGTAATTCTATTTTGAGTTTTCTGAGGAATCTCCATACTGTTTTCCACAGTGGCTGCACCAATTTGCATTCCCACCAACAGTGTAATAGGGTTCCTTTTTTTCCACACCCTCTCCAGCACTTATTGTTTGTAGACTTTTTGATGATGGCCATTCTGGCCGGTGTAAGGTGGTACTTCATAGTGGTTTTGATTTGCATTTCTCTAATGAGGAGCGATGTTGAACATCTTTTCATGTGTTTATTTGCCATCTGCATGTCTTCTCTGGAGAACTGTCCACCTAGATCGTCTGCACATTTTTGGGTGGGGTTGTTTGTTTCTTTGGTGTTGAGCTGTAGGAGCTGTTTGTAAATTTTGGAGATTAATCCCTTGTCAGTTGAATCATTTGCAAATATTTTCTCCCATTCTGTGGGTTATCTTTTCGTTTTGTTTAGGGTTTCCTTAGCTGTGCAGAAACTTTGAAGTTTAATTAAGTCCCATTTGTTTATTTCTCTTTTTATTGTCCTTGCTCTGACACATGGATCTGAGAAGATGTTGCTGTCATTTATGTCAGAGAGTGTTTGGCCTATGTTTTCCTCTAAGAGTTTTATAGTATCAGGTCTTATATCTAGATCTTTAATCCATTTTGAGTTTATTTTTGTGCATGGTGTTAGGAAGTGTTCTAGTTTCATTTTTTTACATGTAGCTGTCCAGTTTTCCCAGCACCACTTATTGAAGAGGCTGTCTTTTGTCCAATGTATATTCTTGGCTCCTTTATCATAAATTAGTTGACTATAGATGCGTGGATTTAATTCTGGGCTTTCTATCCTGTTCCACTGATCTATATTTCTGTCTTTGTGCCAGTACCATACGGTTTTGATGACTGTAGCTTTGTAGTAGAGTCTGAAGTCAGGGAGCCAGATTCCTCCAGCTCCATTTTTCTTTTTCAGGATGTCTTTTGCTATTCTGGTTTTTTTGTGTTTCCAGACAAACTTTAAACTATTTTGTTCTAGTTCTTTGAAAAATGTCCTTGGTAATTTGATAGGGATTGCATTGAATGTGTAGATTGCCTTGGGTAGTATAGTCATTTTGATAATATTGACTCTTCCAATCCAAGAG
>PVHT021183705.1:26505953-26596506 GCA_004024745.2 Catagonus wagneri | reverse complement strand
TGCTCAGTGGGTTAACGATCCGGCGTTGCCGTGAGCTGTGGTGTAGGTTGCAGACGCGGCTCGGATCCTGCGTTGCTGTGGCTGCGGCGCAGGCCAGTGGCCACAGCTCCGATTAGACCCCTAGCCCGGGAACCTCCACATGCCGCAGGTGCGGCCATAAAATGACAAAAGGCAAAAAAAAAAAAAAAAAAAAAAAAAATCCTGCGTTGCTGCAAGCTGTGGTATAGATCGCAGATGCAGCTCGGATCTGGCATTGCTGTGGCTGCAGTGTAGGCTGGCAGATGTAGCTCCGATTTGACCCCTAGCCTGGAAACCTCCACATGCCAAGGGTGCAGTCTTAAAAAAAAGGAAGGAAGGAAGGAAGGAAGGAAGGAAGAAAGAAAGGAAAGAAAGAAAAAGAAAGGATAGTGGTTACACCTAGGGTAGAGAACGTGTGTGTGATCTGGAAGAGATGTATAGGGGTTTTCTTAATTAAGGGATGGGTCCCATTACCATGATAAATGATTAAAAAGTGAACATAATCTTTGCCTGGTACTGTCCCAGTTATCCTCAGACTAGGTTAACTATTATTATTATTATTTTGTCTTTTAAGGCCGCACCCATGGCATATGGAGGTTCCCAGGCTAGGGGTCCGTTTGGAACTGTAACCACTGGCCTACAGCACAGCCATAGCAATACGGGATCCGAGCCATGTCTGCAACCTACACCACAGCTCCTGGCAATGCTAGGTCCTTAACCCACTGAGCGAGGCCAGGAATCGAACCTGCATCCTCATGGATGCCAGTGGGGTTTGTTAACCGCTGAGCCAGGATAGGAACTCCTACTATTATTATTTTGATGTTATGTTTATTGCTTTTTTGTTTCCTTGCTTTGCTAATTGTTGTCTTTTCCCTACTGATTTTTAATGAAAATTTATTGGAAGAATTCCTTTGTGGCACAGAAGGTTAAAGATCTGGCATTGTCATTGCAGTGCCTCGGGTCATTGCTGTGGCGAAGGTTTGATCCCTGGCCGGGGAACTTCTACATGCTGCGGGCACAGCCCTCACTCCGCACCCCCCAAAAAAAAGAACAAGAAAAGAATTTTATTGGAATATAGTTGGTTTTCAATGTTGTGTTAGAGTGTACAGCAAAGTGATTCAGTTATCCATTGTTTTTTAGATTCTTTTCCTATATAGGTTATTATAGAATATTGAGTAGAGTTCTTTGTGCTGTACACTAGGTACTTGGTTATCTGTTTTATATATAGTCGTGTGTATGTTATCCCAAACTCCTAATTTATCCACATTTTTCCTTTGTTTTCAAAATCTGTGAGTCTGTTTCTGTTTTGTAAATAAGTTCATTTGTATCATTTTTTAAATTAGATTCCA
This sequence comes from Catagonus wagneri, assembly GCA_004024745.2. Lineage (NCBI taxonomy): Eukaryota > Metazoa > Chordata > Mammalia > Artiodactyla > Tayassuidae > Catagonus > Catagonus wagneri. The sequence goes on along the minus strand of PVHT021183705.1, from coordinate 26,595,139 downwards.
CATAGAAGTGATATCATATGATATTTGTCTTTGGGTTACTTCACTTTAGTGTGAAAATTTCTAGGTCCACCCATGTTGAAACTAGGTTAATTATTAATAGTACCCTTTTTTCACTCTCAAACAGGCTCTCTGTTGGATGATAAATTATATAGTCAGCTATTATACATTTATGTTTTATGTATGTTTATTATATGTCCAAAACTTTTTTTAAAATTTAAAAACTATAGGTGTTCCCATTGTGGCTGAGCAGGTTAAGAACCTGACATAGTATCCTTGAGGATGTGGGTTTGATCCCTGGCCTCGCTCAGTGGGTTAAGGATCCGGTGTTGCTGCAAGCTGTGGTGTAGGTCGCAGATGCGGCTCGGATCTGGTGTTGCTGTGGCTGTGGTGTAGGTCTGCAGCTCCAATTTGACCCCTAGCCTGGGAACTTTTATGTGCTGCAGGTGTGGCTCTAAAAAGAAAAAAAAAATAGATACATATATGTATCAGGAAGTCTGACCTGTGCTCAGGAGGCCAAGGCCAACTTGGGAAACCTTATATTTGCTCTAAGATTCATGATTACTGCCCAGACCACAGTGGCTATAGCTGGAATTCAGGTGTGGACTTCCAGAGCAGAGGGTGTGGTGGCCCATCTTGGTTTTCTGAGCATTTCTTTTTTTTAATTTTTATTTTTTTACTTAATGAATTTTATTTCAATTATAGGTGTACATAAATCATCACAAGTCAATTTGATAGATTTTGTGTCCCAAACCCACAGTGCATGCCCCCACCCCCCAGATTGTCTTATTTGAAAAACCAAGGTTTTCCAAAGTCTGTGAGTCATTGTCTGTTCTGCAAAGAAGTTCATTGTGTCTTTTTAGTTTCCACATGTAAGCGGTAGCATTGCGTGTTGCTGTCTAATTGACTGTTTCACTTTGCATGATAATTTCTAGGTCCATCCATGTTGCTATAAATGTTGGTAATTCGTTCCTTTTAATGGCTGAGTAATATTCCATTGTGTGTATGTACCATATCTTCTCTATCCACTCCTCTGTCGATGGGCATTTAGGTTGTTTCCATGACCTGGCTATTGCATAGAGTGCTGCAGTGAACACTGGAGTACATGTGTCTTTTCGAGTCATGGTTTCCTCTGGATAGATGCCCAGGAGTGGGAGTTTTCTGAGCATTTCTGTGGCAGGAGAGCATTATCTCTGTTTCTTTGTCCTACATGTAGCTGGAGAAATTGCGGATCCCTTAGTCATACTTGTGAAGGTCAGTCAAGACAATACGTAAACTCTGAAGATTTTTTTTCTACATGGAGTGGCAGGAGTTTCTTAAATCCCTAAGTCAGCAGGACCCCAGCATCACTGCCCCAACTCCCAGAGCACCTGTATTTGGAGTTGGGGCCTCTAAGGAAGTAATTAAGGTTAAATGAGGCCATAAGGATGGGGCCCTGATCCAAAAGGATTAGTGTTCTTATAAAAGATAACTGCGAGCTCTCCAGGCATTCACTCAAAAGAAAGACAGGACAAAGGAGCCATCTATAAGCCAGGAAGAGAGTTCACCAGAATCTGACCCTGCAGGACCTTGATCTGGGACCTCAGCCTCCAGAACTGTGAGAAAACAAGTTTCTGTTGTTTAAGTCACTCAGTCTATGATATTTGCTATACCAGCTGGAGCAGTCCAAGATGTCCTTCCTGAAATAGCTCTTTCATCTACATATCTAAAACCCATCTTTCTAACCTATTTTTAGTTCCTCTGGGATACCTATTTGTTTCATTTTAAGCATCTTAAAGACCAACTCAAAGACCATGAAGCTCTCTCGAGTCCTCCATTTTATTTGTATTTCTTTTGAAGACATTTGATGTTCTGTCCTCTATTATGTAGTTATTTAGTATATATTTTGTGATCTCCTTACGAGTAATTTTTTGAGGTAACTTCTGATTCAGTATTATATCTCCACAATGCCTAGTACAGTGTTTGGAACTTATTAGATACACAATATATATTAACTGAATGAGGGAACGAATGAATGAAAGAGAAAAAAAAAGAAATGGGGTGAGAAATAAGACATAAGCCTGATTTAAACTTTAAAGGGAAAGCAGAAAATTGAGATGTGGTATTAATAAATGGGAAGAAATTATCCTCACTGTTGTGATGTTTAAAATAAAACAAATAAGGGAGTTCCCTTCGTGGCTCAGTGGTTAACGAATCCGACTAAGAACCATGAGGTTGTGAGTTTGATCCCTGGCCTTGCTCAGTGGGTTAAGGATCCGGCGTTGCCGTGAGCTGTGGTGTAGGTTGCAGACGCGGCTCAGATCCCGCGTTGCTGTGGCTGTGGCGAAGGCCGGCGGCTACAGCTCCTGTTAGACCCCTAGCCTGGGAACCTCCATATGCCGTGGGTGCGGCTCTACATAAAGGCAAAAAGACAAAAATAAATAAATAAATAAAACAAATAAGGAGTTCCTGTCGTGGCTCAGCAGAAACGAATCTGAGTAGCATCCATGAGGTCGCAGGTGATCCCTGGCCTCACTCAGTAGGTTAAGGATCCTGAGTTGCTGTGGCTGTGGTGTAGGTTGGTGGCTACAGCTCAAATTGTACTCCTAGTTTGGGAACCTCCATATGCCACAGGTGCACTCCTACAAAAACAACAACAACAAAAAACAAACCACAACTAAATAGATATCTCAGAGAAATTAAAAATAGGAGCAGGGCCCCCCCGCCCCCACCGCTGAGGTCTGGCATATCGTTTGTCTATATATGGGGTGTGGGGGGGTGACTAATTATTGGAGCAGAATTTTTGCTCCAGCTTCAAAGGATTTGGAAAAAAGACTATAAGAATGAACCCAGCTGGTATGGGGAAACTGGCATTTCATGACTAGAGCCATCATCCCAAATTAGAGCTCTTCCCTCAGACCCAGGTAGGTCTGAATCTTACCAGAGGGCTCAGAATGGGACATTCAGGATCTGGTTCTTTTCCCTGGTGTCTCATCCTAGCTACCATCCTCTTGTAAGTCTCTCTTATTGCTCTCCTTTTCCTCACTCCCCAAGTGTGGTTTTTATTTAAAAACATTTTTTAAATTATAGTTGATTTACAGTGTTCTGTCAATTTCTGCAGTACAGCAAAGTGACCCAGTTATACATACATATATATATATATGTATATACACACATTCTCTTTCTCATAGTATCTTCCATCATGTTCCATCACGTGCTTCACAGAGGACCTCATCGCTTATCCACTCCAAATGCAATAGTTTGCCTCTACTAACCTCAAACTCCCCGTCTATCCCACTACCTCCTCCTCCCTCTTGGCAGCCATGTGTCTGTTCTCCATGTCCACGAGTTTGTTTCTGTTCTGTAGCTAGGTTCATAGGTGCCCTATATTAGATTCCAGATATGTGATACATGGTATTTTTCTTTCTCTTTCTGACTTACTTCACTTAGTATGAGAATCTCTAGTTCCATCCATGTTGCTGCAAATGGCATTATTTTGTTCTTTCTTATGGCTGAGTAGTATTCCATTGTAGATATGTATCACATCCTCTTAATCCAGTCATCCAGTCATCTGTGGATGGACATTTAGGCTGTTTCCATATCTTGGCTAATGTGAATAGAGCTACAGTGAACATAGGGGTGCATGTATCTTTTTGAATGAAAGTTTTGTCTGCATATAGTCCCAGGAGTGGGATTGCTAGATTACATGGTATTCAGTTTTCTGAGGTCCCTCCATACTGTTTCCCCTAGTGGTTGTACCAGTTTACATTCTCACCAGCCGTGTAGGAGGGTTCCCTTTTCTCCAAACCCTCTCCAGCATCAAATGTGTTTTTTTTTGTTTTTATTTTTGTATTTTTTTTTGCTTCTTAGGGCTGCACCTGCAGCATATGGAAGTTCTCAGGCTAGGGGTCGAATCGGAGCTACAGCTGCCGGCCTATGCCACAGACACAGCAACTTGGGATCCAAGCTGCATCTGTGACCTACACCACAGCTAACGGCAACGCCGGATCCCCAACCCATTTCGTGAGGCCAGTGATTGAACTTGCATCCTCATGGATACTAGTCAGATTCGTTTCCACTGCGCCACAAGGGGAACTTCCAAATGTGATTTTAAATTTAGATTTTTGAATGGGCAATATTGACACAGATTAACTTTTTTTTTTTTTTTCTGTAATGGCCACACCTGCAGCATATGGAAGTTCCTAGGCTAGGGGTACAAGCAAAGCTGCAGCTGCTGGCCCACCCCACAGCCACAGCAATGAAGGATCCGAGCTTCGTCTGCAACCTACACTGCAGCAGCTCATGGCAACGCCTAATCCTTTAACCCACTGAGGGAGGCCAGGGATCAAACCCTCATGGATACAAGTTGGGTTCTTAACCCACTGAACCATGATGGCAATTCCTGGATCAACATTTTTAAATCTAAAACTGTAACCTCGGTTGAGCGTTTTAGTCACAATGATAAAGATGATAGAGCTCAGAACATTTCGTACCCCTATGACCAAGACTGAGCTGTAGGCTATAGCACAGCAGTCAGGAAGAATATCAAAAAGATTCTAGAAAGCCCTGCAATTGAAGGACCTGGCAGTCATTATGGGGGCTCAGAGCAGGGCAAACGGTGCACTTGGAGCAGCAGAATGACACTTCTTGGGGTTGCCCCGTAGGAGGTTTAGGAGGGCAGCTTCCTGGGAGAAGGGGATTGGGTGTGGGGTGCAGTCCAGTGTACCTCGGGGGGGGGGGGATTGGGGGGCAGGGGTGGGGGTTGGGGGAGGCGAGTAGAGGGACCAGGAGGCAGGGTGGGCAGGGAAGGAGGAGGTGGCAGAACTGGAAGTGGCAGCGCACTGGCCCATCCGCAGGAATTCTCTCTCTCAAAGGAGGAAGCTTTTCTTAAGACTCTCTCAAAAGGCATTTTCCCTTCTCTTTCACCCCATTGACTGTGTCCAGAAAATGTCTTGCAAAGGAGGGAAATAAGAAAGCTCATGAAAAAGAAAGGCTAAAAATCTGTCTAGAGAAGGTAAATGGCATTGCTGATTTTATTTTTACTTTTTATTTTTATTTTTTCTTCTTTTTATGGTTGCACCTGTGGCGTATGGAAGTTACCAGGCCAGGGATACAATCTGAGCTTTGACTTATGCTAGATCCTTAACCCACTGTGGGGAATGCAACCTGCACAGAGTGGCTGCAGTCAGGTTCTTAACCCACTGTGCCACAGCGGAAACTCCTCTTTCTTTTTTTTTAACCCTCCTTTGTGAAAAGTTCTCATCTGAGCTAAAATAGTTCTATGTCTTTAAACAAGTGACCAGTGTTGCTTCAGTGGGAGCAGATTTGATTGAAGGGAAGGTTTGGGTAACTTCACTCTTGTCCAGTTACTGTTTTTCCTCAAAACACCCAGTGCTTTGGTGAAATTAAAACGTCACTGTTGAAGCAATAACTGACTATTTTTCCACAACTAGGCATTTGTCTGTAGGAAAAAGGTTTCTCTATAAAATTAGAGTTTTATGTGAAGAAACCAAATGTGTAGAGAGCCACGTGGCATTTTAATTGCCACCTTTAAAATCAAACTCTAGGGGATCTCCAGTCGTGGCGCAGCGGAAATGAATCCGACTAGGAACCATGAGGTTGCGGGTTGGATCCCTGGCCTTGCTCAGTGGGTTAAGGATCTGGCGTTGCCGTGAGCTGTGGTGTAGGTTGCAGAGCGGCTCGGATCCCATGTTGCTGTGGCTGTGGTGTAGGCTGGCGGCTACAGCACCCATTAGATCCCTAGCCTGGGAACCTCCATATGCCTCGGTGCGGACCTAAAATGACAAAAGACAAAACTAAGAAAATCAAACTCTATATGACTTTTAGGTCTGGATGAAGTGCCTCCCCAAATCTCTGGACCTACAAACATGGGTACGTATTCCTCTCAGATAAGTGAACTGAACTGGGACTCTTCCCTTTGGGGATCCAGTGGAGGATTCTAGTGAGAGCGTGTTAGCGGAGGTTCCGTTTTACCTAAATGATGTGCTGAAGGTCAAAGTCAGAATCTCCCTAGGAAGAGACATCCGCAGCAACCAGTTAGCAATCTTGGGCCTTTTGTAACCCTTTTTGGAGGTGAAACACGTTCAGAAATCAGGGTTTGGTTGGCAACGCGAGATCTGAGCCGCGTCTGCGACCTACACCACAGCTCACAGCAACGCTGGATCCTTAACCCACTGAGCAAGGCCAGGGATCGAACCCATAACCTCATGGTTCCTAGTCGGGTTCGTTAACGCTGTGCCACGACGGGAACTCCTTCCTGCCAGATTTAAAAAGATCCCTAGAAGCAAGTGTTGCTCTTGCCCTCCGTTCATCCAGAGGGACAGACTGGGAAGCCCAAGCCTCTACAAAGTGAGGAACAGACCTCCGCAGCAGCTCCCTCACTAAAGCGAGGGTAACACCAGCTGAAAACCTCCCAACTTGAAGGAAGATCCCACTTGCTACCAGAAAGTTACTTGGCTTGGGTATCTAGATTGCTCTGTGTCTGAAGAATATGGCCCTGCCCCCCGCACCACCCAGGATGAACATCAAGCACACACGGGATTGCTGAGGTTATGTGTGAACTTGAACTTGGTTTATTTTCTGTTGTAAATTGTCTCAAGGGGTTCTTTCTGACATTTTGCTATGAACTGCTAACTTGCTTCTAAATTGCCAAATGCCACTTTCCTGACTGTTCTAGCATTCTCTGAAATGCACAGGAAATGTCTGTAGGTTTAGCAAGCTTCTCCCCACGCCCTTTGTCCACACTCTTATTCCAAAAGTGTGCATTCAGCATTTGAGAGCTTTTAATCATTTTCCCCATTAGCTCACTTAAACACACTTGTACTCACACTTTTTGTGAAAACAGTTCTATTTTCAATTAGCTGACTTAGGACCATATCCATCTGTAACCTTTGTCGTATATCCCTAAAAAGCTCCACTTTTCTTCCAAACTTTGATAATGTCATTTTTCTAAATGCAGGCTAAGCCTGTGAATCAAGTTTTTTTTCTTTTTTTTTAAATCTAAGCTTATTTTGTCAACTATAGCAGAGTGAGAATTGTGGGTATGGAAAGCAACATCAGAAATTAAAGGGCTGGAAACTGGATCCGGGGACATTATTTGAAGTAATAAGAATAAAAATCTTTAATTTCTTTAACATTCTACAATACTGTTTCCACCACTGTTCTAGGCCCGAATGATACAGTAACGAACAAAACAAGCAAAATCCAGAGTAATCTTGTAGCGCAGCAAGTTAAGGATCCAACATTTTCATTGCAGTGGCTCCTGTCATTGCTGTGATGGAGGTTCGAGCCTTGGCCTGAGAACGGCCACATGCCGTGGGCGTGGCCAAAAAAGGGGGAAGAAAATGTACTTGCAGAATAAAAAGGGAAAAAAAAGGAAGGAAGGAAGAAACCCTTTCAGATGTTTAAGTTGCAAGAAAAAAAAAAAAAAAACCTATTTGGCAGCTACTCTGCTACCACATCTCCTCCAGATACAGAGTTTGGGAGTCCCAGGTCTTCAGGATTTTTTTTCTCCCAAGTGTGATTAAGAAAGAACCTGAGTCTGCTTAGGATGTCTGCTCCCTCCCATTTCCCACGTTTTGCAGTGCGTTAGAAATACAGATTTCTGGGTCCTACACCTTCAGTAAGTATGCAGTGGGGCCCAGGGACTATATACTTTCATCAAGAAAATGAAGGGATTCTTAACAACGAAGATGGGAAACTACTTAACGCTAACTTCTTACATCTCCCGCACTCCCGGGGTTTGCGGTGAACTGTAAAGCGTTGCAGGGTGCCCGAGCTACCGGCAGGTGGCGCCAAGTGACCGTGACCTGCAGAGCGTGCGTCTCCTAGGGATAAGCCAGAGGCTCCAGCAGAGTGGGCCTGTGCGTGCTGATTTACCCCAGGCGGAGAGGCGAGCACAAGTAAAGGGGAGCACGGCCGGTAGCTCGGCTGCGTTTTAGGTTAATGTGCATCTTAAGTCATCCCCAGTAGGCTCCGGGCTTTGGGGTCAGAAAGGCGCAGCCCTCTCTGCATCCGCACGGAGCACACGGGAGCCGGCAGCATGGTGCAGCGCAATCGGCCAACTGGCGCCACAGGACTGTAGTGCAACAGGGCCAACCCCAGGGCAGAGATCTACTACTGAGGCCCCGGCAGCGTCTGTCTCGCGGATGGCCCCTTTTCATTGGCAGCGGGATGGGGGCCCCGCCCCCCTTTCCTACAGCTCTCATCTGTGACTGGCTCTCAGCCCCGGCTGGCCACACCTCCTCTCCTCGCACATACACAAGAGTCACGCGCCTTTCAGCTGGAAACTTGGCGTGCAGGGGAGGACTCTGGCCCTCATCTCTCCACCCACTTACCTTGCCATTGGTCCGCGCGCCGTTCACCGCCACGCCCCCATTCCAGCCCCCTGGCTGGGAGGGCGGGCGTACGCTCGTGGTTGGCTGGCCTCTCTCAGGAGCGGCGGGCGCACCCCCCATCCATTTCCCCCTCCCGAGAGCTTCCAGGTTCCTTAGCTGGTCCAGGCGGAGTCAGTGTCAGTCAGGGAGGCGGACTGCTGAGCAGTGGATGCGAACAGTGCTTTGCAGTCTCGCCCAGGGGCTGGTGCCTGCGCTCGCGCCGCCGGGTGGGAAGGATGAAGCCGCAGCTGGAGCAGCCACCCTATGATTGGCTGTGGCGCTTGTGAACCCGAAGTAAAGATGGCGGGCGGGCCGGCTGCCGCCGCACTGCCCACTTGGAACATGGCGGTGCGCAGCAGCTTCAGCGCCCGCGGCCGGGGGTTCCTGCAGGCGGCGGCGGGGCGGCTGCTGCCGCTGCTACTGCTGAGCTGCTGCTGCGGCGCGGGCGGATGCGCAGCGGCTGGCGAGAACGAGGAGACTGTGATCATCGGGTTGCGGCTGGAGGACACGAACGACGTGTCTTTCATGGAAGGGGGGGCGCTGCGGGTGAGCGAGCGGACCCGGGTCAAGCTGCGGGTGTACGGGCAGAACATCAACAACGAGACATGGTCCCGCATTGCCTTCACCGAGCACGAGCGGCGGCGCCACAGCTCCAGCGAGCGCGGGCTAGGGGGCCCCGCGCCGCCGGAGCCGGACAGCGGCCCCCAGCGCTGCGGCATCCGCACATCAGATATCATCATCTTGCCTCATATCATTCTCAACCGGCGTACATCGGGAATCATTGAGATCGAGATCAAACCGCTGCGCAAGATGGAGAAGAGCAAGTCCTATTACCTGTGCACGTCGCTCTCCACGCCGGCCCTGGGCGCCGGCGGCTCGGGGTCCGCGGGTGGCGCGGTCGCGGGCAAGGGCAGCTCGGGGGTGGCCGGGCTCCCGCCGCCCCCATGGGCCGAGACCACCTGGATTTATCACGACGGCGAGGACACCAAGATGATCGTGGGCGAGGAGAAGAAGTTCTTGCTGCCCTTCTGGCTGCAAGTGATCTTCATTTCGCTGCTCCTCTGCCTATCGGGCATGTTCAGCGGCCTCAACCTGGGACTCATGGCCCTAGATCCGATGGAGCTGCGCATCGTGCAGAACTGCGGCACAGAGAAGGAGAAGAATTACGCCAAGCGCATCGAGCCCGTACGCAGGCAGGGCAATTACCTGCTGTGCTCATTGCTGCTGGGCAACGTGCTGGTCAACACCACACTCACCATCTTGCTCGACGACATCGCGGGCTCAGGCCTCGTGGCGGTGGTGGTCTCCACCATCGGCATCGTTATCTTTGGAGAGATCGTACCCCAGGCCATCTGCTCCCGACATGGCTTGGCTGTGGGGGCCAACACCATCTTCCTCACCAAGTTTTTCATGATGATGACCTTCCCTGCTTCTTACCCGGTCAGCAAGCTGCTGGACTGCGTCCTGGGCCAGGAGATAGGCACCGTCTATAACCGCGAAAAACTGCTGGAGATGCTCCGGGTCACAGATCCCTACAACGACCTCGTTAAGGAGGAGCTGAACATCATCCAAGGGGCGCTGGAGCTCCGCACCAAGACTGTGGAGGACGTGATGACTCCCCTCCGGGACTGTTTCATGATCACCGGCGAGGCCATTCTGGACTTCAACACCATGTCAGAGATCATGGAGAGCGGCTACACTCGCATTCCCGTATTTGAGGGGGAGCGCTCCAACATCGTGGACCTCCTCTTTGTCAAAGACTTGGCCTTCGTGGATCCAGATGACTGTACTCCCCTGAAAACCATCACTAAATTTTATAACCACCCCTTGCACTTTGTTTTCAATGACACCAAGTTGGACGCTATGCTGGAAGAATTTAAGAAAGGTGGGAAATTTTGTTATCTTTAATTGGCTTGCTCTTTCTCTCTCCATTCTCCTCCCTACTCGAGTTCTCTACCCTCAGACCAGCCCCCCAAGGCGAGTTGACCGGAATTTCTCCTCTTTTAATTGCAAAGTTGAAAGGGTGGCATGGATTTGGGGACGGATTGGACTAGTAAGTGCTCCTAGGTTCTTTAAAAGCACAAGACTGACATCACTTGCTTTTCCCCATATCAGAAAACAGGCTTTCTATTTTGTGTGCATGATCCTCTCCCCTGCAGTCTGGTCTTGAGAGGTCTGCTGCATTCATTGCCAGAATTCTGAGTGGGCAGATGGAAAGTAGGTGCGGGCAGATGCCACCGGTATGCCATTTGGTTGACATATACTAATCACAGGCATTTGGAAAACGTGTGAATAGCTTTTCTAAACCCAGAGCAATCACTGACGTTTCAGAGATTGGAAGTGCATTTTCAGTAGCTTCTGTTCCTGGTTGTCTGGTGACCTATGGCAGAGATTTGGGTCTGCTTTTGAGAATAGGGGGTGGGTTAAGGCAAGTAGCACCAAAAAAATTCCCCTCATTTGGATGAATTGCCTTAGTTGGAAGAGAGGGTTTTTTTAAAAACTGAAGTTATTCGTTAATCTATAACTTGGAAAGACTAGAGGTAAGTTAACCTTTTATGAGGCTCTATCTTGCCCAGCTTTCTTCACTGTTTATTTATGTTTCCCTGACAATAAATAAAATTTCCCAAACCAAGTGTGGTTCTGGTGGAAAGCTTGGACCCTTAACAATGGAATGGATTTCTTGTTTTTTTGAGTCTTTCTGGTTTAAAAGTGTTCTTTTTAACTTTGGACACCTAGTACATTAAATTGAAGCACGTCTCCAGGTCACCGCTCACTGTTCCAGGGAGTTTTAAGAGGGAAGAGAAGTGCAGAGTGTGACGTGATCCCCTTTCTTGCATTGTGGGTTGTTGTTTTTTTTAAACCATGTAATAAACAGGTAAATGGCAACTCATCCTATTCTCGTTGAAATTCTGCCTTTAAAAAAGTTTCCAGTCAACAGCTAGTTATTTAAAAGCCGAGGGACACTGAGATTTTAAATTGTTAGGATGCTGGTGCACGTTCATGTATTCAGATGTGAATGTAAGCTTTAATGAACGGGTAGTCCGCTAAACTAGGATTTCCTTCTTCAAACAATTTTCATAGGGGTCTCGACACTGAAAAAGGTCATGTGTAAGTGGTGACGGCTCCCTGGATATGGTGATCCGAACCTAGAGTGTGTCGTTGTCCTAATTCCATTTTCCTGCCTGAATGGTGTCCTCTCTGGAACAGGATCACATTGCAGTAATTTTCAGATAAAGGAATAGAGCAGAATGTGCTTCAGAGATGGGTAATTTGCATTTAAAAGCAGAAGGAGATCTTTCTGGATTCTTAAACAGTCAAAAGAAAATGTCCATTATCGCTAGGTGACAGACCTTCTTTTGGGATGCCATTATTCTTTCACTATTAATTAAGCTGTTAATTAGAACATCTAAGCAGTCTCTTCTTTGATTTTGCAGTAGTGTCTGTAATACAGAAAAATATCTTGAAATGCTCGGAAATGCCTTTGGAATGGTTTATTTTCTTTCTGTTGCTAAATTTCCCAATATTGATTCAGATAATATACCTCTGTTTTTTGTTTTATTATTCAGAATTTTTGCATATCTACTGACGGATTGATAGCGCTGTTATGTACTCCCTGCTGAAATCTTTTCTTCACTTCGTTTTTCCTTTGAGAATTTAGTTCTTCACCTCACAACCTATTAATCCTGTCCCAACTCAAAATTTCAAAATTTGCATTATTTTAAACTTTGTTTTTGATTGTCCTTGAACATTTCACCTATCCTGTTTTTCTGATTTATTTTCACTAGGAACTTTTCCCCTTCCCCAAATTACCTCTCATAGGATCTTCTTGGAAATATATCCTTTAAATGATTGAATTGCTAATGTTTCTTCATGAATTCTAAAAAAAAACCGCACAAGACTTTATTTCTGTCTGTCTCTGTCTCTTAAGACAGTACAAGTTAAAAGTACATTCAAGCTAGTGACATAGTTGGAAGAACAGGTAGAGACAGTTGGTTGCAGATGGGACATTTAAGCCATGATTTTAAATGGGTAGAGTGGTGCTTGGTACTTAAACTATGGTAACAGTTGGTTTTTCACTTTCCCTTTCTTGATCTTTTTTTGATGAATTTGATCACTTTCCACTTACTAAGAGTCGTGTTATTTCTTTTGTTGTCTTAGTTAAAATATTTCGCTTGCTTTTTTTCTTTTTTCTAATTCAGTTATGAAATAATGTGAACAGTCAACCTTCTCTTGTTTTTCTCTATTGAATATTGCTGTGTGGGATGGTTTGAAGGCCTTTTGTTTTCCCTTCTCTTTCCTCTTTCTCGGAACAGTACCAGTTGTAACTTCCCCAAACTGGTTAGATCCTTAATCCAGATCTCATTGAAAATTACCCATCCTAATTAAAGATATCTGCATTAAAGCTTTTCCTGGATATAGCTCTACATCATAAGCCTGACTTACTCTTTACTAAGGAGGGGGAAATTTTCTGTAACGTGGAAAGAAAGGAAAAACTACCTTTATATGTATGTAATTATCATCTTTCTAATGATTATCGTCTTTCTAATGATTCAGACTTTTTGCCTGGCTACTAGGAAACTCATAGCTTTACTTGAGGTTGGAAGATAATAATTATGCTGATTTTACAGTTGACATTGTTATTACTTATTTACTCTGGGCCAGGTACAGGGCTTAATGCTTTTACATGAGTCACCTTGTTGACATCTCCTGCCAGCTAATTGAAGCATGGTCTCTGTTTAATAAATGAGGAAATCGAGGCTTAGGTGAAACGATTTGCCCAAGGTCACTCAGTAATTTGTTGATTTGGGGTTTTTAACTCAGGCCTCTGTGACAGCCAAATGTGTACTCTTAACCACTCTATTATGCTGATCCCTTTGATCCTGATCTTACATTTCTATTTTAATTGAGTGTGAGGTTTGGTCACATCATTGCCTGCAGGCATGTTGAGAGGAACAGACACAGACATGTGTTTAACCATATATATGGCCTTAAACCGAATGCATCTTTGATGTGGTACCTAACAGTTGGTGTCCCTACTTGTGCTGTTAAAACAAATTAGTTTTAGGCTTGTATGATCCTAAATCCAAACAATTCTGCTTCCAGCATTTCAATCATAAAGATTCACTTTGACAGTGTTTTTTTTTTTTTTTTTTTTTTTTTTTGCATGGGGAAGTTCCTGGGCCAGGGATCGAACCTGAACCACAGCAATGTACAGCTAGATCCCCAACCTGCTGAGACACCAGGGAACTTGCTCACATGCTTGCTTGCAGCTGTAGTGGTTTACTCTACAACTATTCCTAACAGCCAACATATGTAGTAGTGTTTCACTCTTAGTTTTTTTGTCTTTTGTCTTCCTATGGAGGTTCCCAGGCTAGGGGTCTAATGGGAACTACAGCTGGCGGCCTACACCACAGCCACAGTAACGCCAGATCTGAGCTGTGTCTGCGACCTACATAATAGCTCAGGGCAACGCTGGATCCTTAACCCAGGATATCCAACCCACAACCTCATGGTTCCTAGTCGGATTTGTTTCCGCTGAGCCGCAGTGGGAACTCCTGTGTTGCACAGCTGACCCAGTTGCATCTTTTTTTTTTTTTTTTGGTCTTTTTTGTCTTTTTAGGGCTGCGTGCTGCATGTGGAGGTTCCCAGGCTAGGGGGTTGAGCTGCCGGCCTAAACCACAGGCACAGCAACACAGGATCTGAGGCTGCGTCTTCGACCTACACCACAGCTCATGGCAACGCCGGATCCTCAACCCACTGAGCAAGGCCAGGGATGGAACCCGCAACCTCATGGTTCCTAGTCGGTTTGGTGTCCGCTGCGCCATGACAGGAACTCCTCATTTGCGTCTTTTGTAGCCCCTTCTTTGATGAATGGTTGCCACTGAGTATCCTGCATAGCCCTGCCCACTCTGTGCTCCACTCCATCAGTCTTTCTCTTTTCCTTTTGTTAGTTTTGTATTTACTTCTAAATCTAAAAGAGAGAGTAAAAGGAAATCCCCTGAGTGGATTATGAGAATTTTAGAAAAGGCATCTGAAGCAAAATAGTCAATGGGAAGGAAAGTTAAAGTTTACTGCCTTTGTGTGCAGAGAGCTCCCTGGAGTGTACCTGACAGAACCTCCCTAGCAAAGGATTGTGGGCTCTGAGCCACTCAGTTGTTTGTTTGTTTTGCTTTATTTCATTTAGCTTTGTAATAGTTGCATTCCATTATGGCAGGTCAGGCTGTTTTATAGCTGCTAGACTTAGCCAATCTGTTTTCTAGCTTTTTTAAAACTAGAAACGGGTGAGCTCCTCAGATAATGTTCTTTAAGGCAAGATGCAATGCATTATTTTCACTTAAAATTTTAGGTGTACGGTTCTCTTTTCCTATAACATAGGTCTTTCCATATGAATGTGCTGAGAGTTTAATGTTTAAAACTTTTTTCCTCATCAAATAAAGTGTTCCACTTGCCTAGAATCTAGGAGGATTTTTTATTGATGTTCAAAGGTTTGAATGGTGTTGGGGTGGAGGGTATTTGTTTCTGTGATCTTTCATGTTTATTAATTCTGTGTGGTAGTACCTTTGTATATTTTTAGAGCATCATTATGAAATATCCAGATAGTATAGGATCAGCACTGGCGGGCAGGCACCTCATCGCTCATCTAGTCCAGTGTTTGGAAACTTATCAAATAGTAAGAATTGCCTGGATCGCTTATTAAGAAATTGATAATGTGAGAAAAAGAATGTATATATATGTATAACTGGGTCACTTTGCTGTGGAGCAGAAATTGATAGAACATTGTAAATCAACTATTAAAAAAAAAAGAATTAGGTCCTAAGCCTCACTCAATTTCTAGGGAAGGGGGTTTGGAATCCATACTGCTAATAGTTACCATGAGGTAATTCTTATGATTAGGTGAGTTTAGGAAACATTGGTGATTAACCTTTTAAACAAGGAAAGTAAACCCTGAGGAGAGAAAGCTCAGTGACTTGTGTAGGGCTCGTTACCTAGCTAGTAGCATCAACAGGACTGGAACCTGAGTTGCTCTCTCTAGAACGGAGTTCTTTCCATTCCAACCAGCAGGCCTTCTGGTTCCAAGTTCAGGGTACCTTTAAATTCTTGTTAGGGTGAAGGGCAGCAGCATCATGGAAAAAAGCAAATATTCAGGTTTGCCATTTGTTTTTACTTATCTTGTGATTTTGATGTCAGTATTTTGATATTCAAGATTCAAGTCATCTTTGACAGGCATTCTGTTACATAGAAAATAAGTGCGAATGTGTGAGCCCATTTTATTTTGGTTTACTTTGAGTTTTTCCTTTTTTTTTTTTTTAATACTCTGGTGAGGTTGGACTATGAGTGTGTTACAGGAACTAGGTATTGATCTCTAGATTGTTTGAAGCCTCAGGTAAAATGTAAAATCTTTTGAGTTAACTTTAGATATCCTTGAGTGATTTTTTTTGTTTTTTGTTTTTTTGGTTGTTTCTTCTGTGAGAGTAATGAAGATTGGGTTTGGGTCTTTGGCTCTTTTAATTTTTGTTAAAGGTGCGTCTATGAAGTTTCTATTGAAATATTCATCAGAGCATTTGAAGCATGTATCCCATTCATGCACCTGTGCCCCTTTTTTCAGGTTTTTTTTTTTTGCCTTTTTTGTCATTTTTATGGCTGCACCTGCGGCATGTGGAGGTTCCCAGGCTAGGGGTCTTATCGGAGCTGTAGCCACTGGCCTACGCCGCAGCCACAGCAACGCAGGATCCGAGCCGCGTCTGCGACCTACACCACAGCTCACGGCAACGCCGGATCGTTAACCCACTGAGCAAGGCCAGGGACCGAACCTGCATCCTCATGGTTCCTAGTCAGATTCGTTAACCACTGCGCCACGACGGGAACTCCCTTTTTTTTTTTATAATGTAAGCCACATTCTTATAGAGGATCCTGTCTAGTTTTGGGAGGTTATTGGTGTTAAGATCACTGAAGCCTGAGCATAGCCTTTTAGGTCAGGGGACACCATAGATGAACACCAGCTCTGACTTAGTATGATCTGGATGAAACAGGAAAGGACCTTGTTCTGCTTTTTCTCTTAGTTTTTATGGGGATTATGCAGCACCTGCCCCATCCCCTCAAAGGGCCTCCGATTTATTTAAATTCTGAAACATTCCAAACTACTCTGAGGGTCTGGTTAGTTTTAATTATTAGCAAACCTAAACACAATTTAAAATATTATTAACCAGGAAAGTGCACAAAATAGACTGAACCAATGTAATATTTTATGGTTTTATTTGCTCTTGAACTGCTTAAACTTTTTAGAGCAAACCTCTGGACTCTAATTAGATGTTTATAGTACCTTAGTTACATATATATTTCTTTCTAGTATATTTCTTTCTAAGGAGCCCTTTCCTCTAAATGCACATATTTTATTGGTAGTAAGCGTCAATTCCAGTAAGACTTACTTGTCATATAAAGAATATTTCTTAAACTAAATACATAGAGATGGATGACTAAGATTGAATACATTTCTAGTACTGTCTTTTCATCTTCATTTTCTCAGAACACAAACAAGAAACCCCAAATCCTACCAACACTGAAAAGGACAGACAACATCACATCATTGGCATCAGAATACCCACATAGAGGGATTTTAGGGGTGGCAGGCTGTGGAGGGGGGAGCTAGGTGATCAATAATAAGCACTCTTTATAGATGCTAAGTTAACTAGACTGGCTGAGGGCTCGACGGCGATAATGGGGGGCTGACTCTCCCCCGCTTTTATATCAATTGATCATAAATACCAGTGATCATAAATACTGCTACCATTGATTATAAATACTGTTGTCATGATGGTGAGATCCATGTTTGTTCATACTTAACCCCCTTTTGATGTCTGACCTCGGTGGAATGTTTCTTTTGTGTTGTTGTTGTTTAATGAAAGTATAGTTAATTCACAGTGCTGTGCCAATTTCTGCTGAACAGCAAAGTGACCTGGTCATACAGATATGTATTCCTTTTCTTATATTATTTTCCGTCATGTTCTGTCCCAAGAGATTGGATGTAGTTCCTTTGTGCTCTGCAGCAGGACCTCATTGCTTATCCATTCTAAATGTGATAGTTGACATCTACTAAGCACAAACTCCCAGTCCATCCTGCTCCACCACCCCTTGGCAACCACAAGTCTATTCTCCGTGTTTGTGAGTCTGTTTCTATTTTGTAGATAGGTCCATTTGTGCCATATTTCAGATTCCACATATAAATGATACGGTATAGTATTTGTCCTCTTTTTTTGTTTGTTTGTTTTTTTGCCTTATCTAGGGTCACACCCGCGGCATATGGAGGTTCCCAGGCTAGGGGTCTAACAGGAGCTGTAGTTGCCGGCCTTCGCCACAGCCACAGCAACGCGGGATCCGAGCCACGTCTGTAACCTACACCACAGCTCATGGCAATGTTGGATCCTTAATTATTTATTTATTCTCTCTCTCTCTCTTTTTTTTTTCTTTTTAGGGCCGCACCCGTGGTGGCATGTGGAGCTTCCCAGGCTAGGGGTCTAATTGGAGCTACAGCTGTCGGCCTACACCACAGCTCACAACAATGCTGGATCTTTACTTAACCCACTGAGCAAGGCCAGGAATCGAACCCGCAACCTCATGGTTCCTAGTTGGATTCGTTAACCACTGAGCCACGACGGGAACTCCTGTCCTTCTCTTTTTGACTTACTTCACTTAGTAAGTAATTTCTAGTTACAACCATGTTGCTGCAAATGGCATTATTTCATTTTTTATTATGGCTTGGTAGTTTCCCATTATATCTGTTGGCCATGTCTTCTTAATCCACTTATCTGTCAGTGGACATTTAGGTTGTTTCCATGTCTTGGCTATTGTGAATGGTGCTGCTGTGAACATAGAGATGCATGTATGTTTTCAAATTAGAGATTTGTTTGGGTATATTCCCAGGAGTGGGATTTCTGGGTCACATGGTAGCTCTATATTTAGTTTTCTGAGGAACCTCCATACTGTTTTCCACAGTGGTTGCACCAGTTTACATTCCCACCAACAGTGTAGGAGGTTTTCTCCACACCTTCTCCAACATTGCAGACTTATTAATCATGGCCAGGAATGTTTCTTTTTTTGAATTTACGTCCTGTGGGGATCACCTGCTAGCACAAAGGTTAAGAAAAGTGTGCTCTTTCTGGATCTACTTTGGACAGGTAACTTAGCCTCTTTAAGCCTCAGTTTTTTCCATAGTAAAATGGGATATTTTTAAACTCACAAGGATTAATGTAATAATGAATATGAAAATGTTCTAGTAGTACCTGGCACTTAGTGCTCAGTTAACCATTGTTTTTATGTAATGGCTTATAAATTCTTTAGCATTATTCTTGGCCTTTCTCTAGACTAAAGATTGTAAGTCAAGAGAGACACCTTGAACCATCTGTGCTCATAGTTGTTATGGGTGTTGAAATCTTTAAAGTGGCTAATTGTTGCAGGTTTTTCTTTTACTTTTTATTGTGATTGAATTCGAGGCTTTTCTAGAAAAGTTTTTAACTGATGAAGTCCACTTTTTTTTTTTGTTGCTTTGTTTTTATTGTCATATCTAAGAAACCATTGCCCAATCCCATGTTATCGTCTAAAATTTTCATAATTTTAGCTTTTACATTTAGGCCTTTAATCCATTTTGAGTTAATTTTTGTATGTGGTGTGAGGTAGGAGTCCAACTTCATCATTTTTTATGTGACTCTTGAATTGTTCCAGCACCATTTGTAGAAAAGACTACTCTTTCCCCATTGAATTGTCGTCCTTGTCACAAGTCAGTTGACCATAAATGTGAAGGTTTATTTCAGAACTTGAAATTCTTTTCCACTGATCTATGTCTTTGTATGTCAGTATCACACTCTTTTGGTCTTACAGCTTTGTAGTAAGTTTTGAAATTGGGAAGTATGAATTTCCCAACTTTGTTCTTCTTTTTCAAGATGGTTTTGTTTGTCAGGATTCCTTGCACTTCTTGAATTTTTTGTGGATCTTCCTGTCCATTTCCGCAAAAAGGCAGTTGGAATTTTGATAGAGATTGCATTGAATCTGTAAATCAATTTGCAGAGTACTGCAGTGTTAAAAATATTAAATCTTCCACCCATGAATATGGGAAGCCTTACCATTTATTTAGGTCTTTTTTCACTTCCTTCAACATTATTTCATATTTTTCAGTGTATTTGCAATCTTTTCTTTTTCTTATTTCTTTTTTTTTAGGACTGCACCCAGATCATTTCGAAGTTCCCAGGTTAGGGGTCGCATCAGAGCTGCAGCTGTCAGCCTATGTCACAGCCATGGCAATGCAGGATCTGAGCTGCGTCTGTGACCTATATACCACAGCTCATAGCAACACTGGATCCTTAACCCACTGATCGAGGCCAGGGATTGTACTTGTTTCCTCATGGATACTGGTTGGGATCATTATCTGAGCCATGACAGAAACTCCCTTTTAAAAATTTTAGATGTTTTTACTTGCCACTTTTTTATATATAGATTGAAGCCGTATTGATTACTAACCTTGTCATTCTTTGGGAAATTCCATAGGAAAGAGTAAATTTTCTATCTCAGATTGGATATGGGAAAAAAAGAAACAGGCCGTATGAAATGTGTCAAAGAGACCAAAAATATAACTGACTAGAGTTTGGGAGTTAACAGTTAATTGGTCTCTATCAAATATTTTGAATGGCTTTGTATCAGACTTGGGATTTGGGCTAGGGGATGAGCACGGAAAAGGCTGTTTGCTTAATATCTAAATGGCTTTGTAGGGCCTTTCTTCTCCAGGCCATTTTACCACGGCTTTCTTTTTCTTTCTTTCTTTTTAAAAAAATTTATTAGAATATAGTTGGTTTACAATGTTGTGCCAATTTCTGCTGTATAGCACAGTGACCCAGTCATACATATATCTACATTCTTAAAAATTTTTTTTTTGTTAAAGTATAGTTGCTTTGTAATATTCTGTCAATTTTGGACGTACAGCAAAGTGTATTAAACATTTTCTTGGGGTTATTTTTACAGAGGTTAGAAAAAGCTTGATTTTTAATCACTCTACATTTCATGGTGCCATTGTCAGTATAATCCTTGAGGTTTTTGGGTACCAGGCAACTAGAAGAGATAAAATGAAACTCTTTTCTTTTGTGTGTGTGTGTGTGTGTGTGTGTGTGTGTGTGTGTGTGTGTGTGTACTGGGGGGAGTTGAGGGCAGACTAGTAATCTGAGAGGGAGAATGTTTTTCTATTCTAGCAAAGACAGACTGAGGGCATCTTCTGATCTTTATGGGAGTGTGCAAAGCCTCAGTTTTTCCATTTACCCATCTGCAATCATAAAAGCAATGTGCTGACTCAACTTGGATCCTCTGCAGAATGGCATCTGGGGCTTAGGCAGTCCTGAGAATCATGCAAAAGAGGGAAATATTTGAACAGGTTTTGAGAGGTAACTTTAAAAACAGCTAGAACAAGACAACATATTCTTTTTCATCTCCAAGATTTGTTTCCTTTAGACACTAGTGTACCACCTTGATTTAAGGTATAGCAGGAATAATTTGGTCTCTGTGGAGTTGATTACTGAGCAGAGATATTTTTCTTGCTCCAGTGGTTATACTTTAGGGGGATGGGATTGTTTGGGATAGGGGCTGAGATTCTGCTGCAAGCAAATCAGCTGGGTAAAATACTATTATAATCATATTGTGTGGGCCATCTCCTTAAATTTTTGATTTTTATTTCCTTGTTCCTGTGTACATACATTTACCAGCTAAGGCTGGAAGGACATTTACAAAAATGTTAATTGACCATGACTACCTCTTGATGGTGGGTTTTGTGGATGCTTAATTTTTTTTGTCTTTTTTTTTTAAGGGCCACTGCTGAGACGTATGGAGGTTCCCAGGCTAGGAACCACGGCCTACGCCACAGCCACAGCAACGCCAGATCTGAGCTGTGTCTGCAACTTGCATCACAGCTCATGGCAATGCCGGATCCTTAACCCACTGAGCGAGTCCAGGGATCGAACCCGCATCCTCATGGATGCTGGTCAGATTGGTTTCCGCTGAGCCACCATGGGAATGCTGATGGTGGGTTTTAAAGGAGGAAGTATATTTTTCTGTGTTGTTTCAAGGTTTTTTTTTTTAAGCATTTTTTTTTTTTAATAGCCGCATCCATGGCATATGAAAGTTCCCAGACCAGGGATTGAATCCGAGATGCAGCTTGATATGTGTCAGTGCCAGATCCTTGATCTGTGTCAATGCCAGATCCTTAACCCACTGCACTGGGTCAGGAAATGAACCCGTGCCTCCATAGCCACCTAAACTGCTGCAGTCAGATTCTTAATCCACTGCACCACGGTGGGAACTACTTAATCATGTTTTTTATTTTTTGTTTTTTTCTTCTTCTGCCACTCCTTGGCGCATAGAAGTTCCTAGACCAAGGATCGAATCCTAGCCTCAGCTTCAACGTATACCACAGCTGCAGCAATGCTCTTAACTCATTGCACTGGGCCAGAGATGGAACCAGCACCTCCAGAGACAAGCCAGACATTAATCCACTGCACCATAGCAGGAACTCCATGTATTTTGTAATGTTTGGGGGGGAGGAATGAAATCCATTAAAATGTTATTGCAAGTGTACATTTTGTGACTTGAACCATTGATTTAGGTATTTAAGTGAAATTCAGTGTATTTAGGTGAAATCCATCCATTTTTTCCTTAGGAAATATGGAATATTTTGTCATAATGCAGCCATGCTGTTATTTGTGTTGTTCTATCCTCCTCATTGGAATCCTTAGTATTTGGGATGAATGACTAATAGCATTTAAAAACCCATAAACCCACAAGATGTGTATTTGGACCTGCGTACATGTGTGCACATGTGCATGCACAGCAGCCTAGCAAAATTAATTTTCTGTGTGAAAAAAAAGGAATTTAGGTTTTTGAGTTGCATTTTTTTTTTCTTTTAGGGCCACACCCATGGCATATGGACATTCCCAAGCTAGGGGTTGAATTGGAGTTACAGCTGCTGGCCTACACCACAGCCACAACTATGTGGGATCTGAGCCACTTCTGTGACCTACACCACAGCTCATGGCAATGCTGGATCCTTAACCCACTGAGCGAGTCCAGGTATCGAACCCGCATGGTAAGTAGTCGGATTCATTTCCACTGAGGCACATTTTTAGAGCATGTTGTCATTTGACAAAATCCAGTTTAGATTTGTGTCTGGACAGCCTGGAATGTTTGATACTTACTTGATTACCCTTATTAAATACAAGATTGGTGAGGTACGTGAGTTTCACCTAGGTTTGTACTTTTAGCATAAAGCTGTCATCCCCAGATACCTTTCATTTGGAGATACTGAGAGTCTGGAAACTGATGCTTCCTTTTATCTATAGAATCATCACTGTAAAACCAGTAATAATTATTAAAAAGGGACAAAAGTATCTGGAGTGCTGGGACACAGGTTCCATCCCCAGCCTGGCACAGTGGATTAAGGATCCCTGGCCCGGGAACTCCATATGCTGCAGGGTGGCCAAAAAAAAAAAAAAAAAAAAAGACGAAAGAGTAAAGAAATGGGAGTTCCTGTTGTGGCTCAGCGGTTAACGAACCCAACGAGTATCCATGAGGACATGGGTTTGATACCTGGCCTCATTCAGTGGGTTAAGGATCCCGTATTGGTGTAGCTGTGGTATAGGCTGGCAGCTACAGCTCCTATTTGACCCTTAGCCTGGGAACCTCCATATGCCATGGGGCAGCCTTAAAAAATGAAGGAAGGAAGGAAGGAAGGAAGAAAGAAATGTTCTGGAACCACACAGGCTTGAAATTCAGTATATTCCAGACTATCTTATGCATTTCCTGCAATAAAACGACCATTTTAACTTTGATGAGAATCAGGTATTTATTTGATTATACTCCTATAATTTATACACCTGTTATACATCATTTATCTCAGAGAAAACGGTGTGATTTTCTTTTTCTGAATGTATACAGAAATCATTTTGTATTTGTTTATAGAAGTTAGCTCTCATTTAGGCGTCTTTCCCAGAGCGTGTTTTCAAATGAGATGAAATAATGATAATGGATTTTGCCTCTATTCCTTTAATCTAACTTCTCAAGAAAAACCAAACATTTTAGGAAGAGAAATTGGTATTTGCTTTCTTATACACAGTAGTGTTCTTTTTTTTTTTGTCTTTTTGCCTTTTTTATGTAGAGCCGCACCCGTGGCATATGGAGGTTCCCAGGCTAGGGGTCTAATAGGAGCTGCAGCTGCCGGCCTTCGCCACAGCCACAGCAACGCGGGATCCGAGCCGCGTCTGCAACCTACACCACAGCTTATGGCAACGCTGGATCCTTAACCCACTGAGCAAGGCCAGGGATCGAACCCGCAACCTCATGGTTCTTAGTCGGATTCGTTAACCACTGAGCCACAAAGGGAACTCCCACAGTAGCGTTCTTAAATAGTCCCATGCATATTAGACAGTCAGATGAATTTATTATTACTCAGTTCCTTGTTATTTAAAAATATGTAAAAGGTTTGGCATGGTTTCTCTGCAGTGAAGCTCATTAGTTGACACAGAATCTCCAGCCAGCATTTAAACATTTGCCTCTTAAATATGAACGGACAACCAGGTATCTCTGGAGGTTTGAGAAGAGCCTGTAACATAGTGAGACTAAACAAAAAAAAAACTGACCTTAATCAGCTTAAGCTGGTTTAGCTCACCTTAGCTAAAATCCGACAAACTGGTTCTCACTACAGCTATTACTTTCTCTGACCTCTTAAGGCCACTTACCAAACGAGCTGTTATTAGCAACTGTGAAGATTTGCTGCCTCTTCGTACATGGTAGTGATAGAAGCATTCTTATATTCCTTCAGCCTACCTGGTTATTTGAGCCTCCAAACTAGGGCGAATGTTGCAGATACTTCCTGAAAGCTGCTTAGCCTTACTGCACATGCAGAGGTTAATGTAGGCATTTCTGGCGGAGTTCTGTGTTTTAAGGAATCATAACCTCTTTGTTTTTCTTTTATCCTTTCACTGCAAGATTTCTTAAGGAATAGGTAGTTACTTCCTTTTCCTTGCCCTTGGCTTCATCTTTAATTCTTTACAGTCTGGCTTCAAGTTGTCACAACCAGTGACTTCCTTTATTGTCAGATCCACATCTTGGTTGTCATCGCTTCCTCGACTCCTTTGCTGCTTTTCACATCCCACTTAGCTCTTGCAACCACAGGAGCTTTTTTCTCCTCCTGTTTCTCTGACTCCTTCCTTTTTCATTTTAGGTTCCTGATCTCTTTCTTTTGTTTCTAATTGAGCATTCCCCAGGATTTTGTCTTTATCTTCCATGGTCTTTTCCTATCTTTAGAAAGTTTTCTTTGACTCATTTTTTAATCCATAGCTATTTATTTGGCATAGTAATAAAGAACTGCATGATATGCAAAGATGACAAATATATTTCCTGTTCTCACGTAACTTGCAATACATAGGAACTTTATATTCTTTACCCCATATCTTGTTACCAAATTTAATTGACATTTTTAAAAAAATGCCTGATACATTGTTTTTTTCCCATTCCTGCTTCTACTATTGCGGTTCTTAGTCACTTTTATTTGTGCCTCATTCAGTGCCTACTCTGTTTTCTGTGCTCCATAAATGCTTTTTGAATGAATGAATCAGTCAACCTATCCATCTTGGTTATTGTAAAACTTCCAAGATTGCTCCTTTTATTTTGTCTATTTCATCAAGTATGCCTTGGCCAAATTCAACTTCTTTAAACATAATTTTCGTTTTACAAGTTCATCAGAAAGTTACTGTAATTAAAATAGTAAAATATTATCTTCCGTGAACAGTGTTCCCCTGCCCTCACTACCAATCATATGTTGAAGCCCTGATCCCTGATGTGATAATATTTGGGGATGGGACCTTTGGGAGGTAATTAAGGTTAGATAAAGTCATGAAGGTGGGGCCTTCATAATGGGTTAGTGGCTTTTTCAAAAGAGGAAGAGTGAGAGAGATCACCTCTCTACTGTGTGAGGACGTGATAAGAAAGAAGCAGTCTTCAAGCCAGAAGAGGGATCTCCCCAGGAACTGAATTTGCCAGCACCTTGATC
The DNA here is from genome assembly GCA_004024745.2 of Catagonus wagneri. Classification (NCBI taxonomy): domain Eukaryota; kingdom Metazoa; phylum Chordata; class Mammalia; order Artiodactyla; family Tayassuidae; genus Catagonus; species Catagonus wagneri. Next base: position 26,569,693 of record PVHT021183705.1, on the reverse strand, counting down.
TTGGACTTCCCAGCCTCCAGAACTGTGAAAAATAAATGTCTGTTGTTTATGCCATCCATCTCTGGTATTTTCTTATAGCGGCTCAAGCAGACTAATACCTTTTGTTTGTTTTTTTTAACCTGCGAAAATAGCCAGGATAGGAAAAGTGATGAAAAGAAGATGAATGAATTTTGGATGTCTGCTCTGCAACATTGTGTCTGCAACATAGTTAAACAGTACTGTGTTGTACACTTAACATTTTGTAGATCTCATGTTAAGCATTCTTACCATAATAAAATCTAATTGAAAAGAGAAAATGATAATGTACAGTTATCAAGGCCGATGACCCTTTCTCTGATTGCATCTCCTGCTACTTTTCCCCTGACTCTGTTTTAACCACAGTGGCCTTCGGGCTGTTTCTTAACACTGCGGGCATTCTAAGCCTGCCTTAGGGCCTTTGTAGTTGCTGTTCCCTGTCCCTGGAATGTCCTTCTCCCACACAGCTTTATGGCTCGCTTCCTTCCTTCAGATCTTTACTCAGATTTCACCAAGTCAGTAAGGCCGTCCATGGCCTTCCTAACTAAAATTTCAGTCCTTCCCCTGCCGTGGTTATCACTTTCCCCTATTTATTTTTTTCTGTCTTCATCCCAAACTGTATTATATCTTTTGCTTTTTTTCTTTTAATTAAAAAAATTTTTGGCCTTTCTCTCACCCCAGAACCTATGCTCCTTGAGGGCAGGTCTGTCTTATTCCAGTTATATTCCCAGGACCCACAACAGGGCCCAGCACACAGGTGCTCAATAAACATTGTTGAATACCCTAGTGAGTATTAATGTGAGCATGAGACAGGCACTCTTTTTTTTTTTTTTTGTCTTTTTTAAAGCCCCACCTGAGGCATAGGAGGTTCCCAGGCTATGGGTCCCATAGGAGCTGTAGCCACTGGCCTATGCCACAGCCACAGCAATGCCAGATCCGAGCTGTGTCTGCAGCCTACACTACAGCTCATGGTAACACCAGATCCTTAACCCACCAAGCAAGGCCAGTGATTGAACTCATGTCCTAGTGGATATTAGCCAGGTTTGTTAACCAATGAGCTACAACAGGAACTCCCCAGGCACTTTTTTTTTTTATTTTTATAATATTAATAGTAGTGTGAATTGGTATAATTTTCCTAGAAAGTAATGTGGCAATATGCTTAAGAACCTGATGCTGGAGTCCCCTTCGTGGCACAGCGGAAATGAATCCGACTGGGAACCATGAGATTGTGGGTTCGAGCCCTGGCCTCGCTCAGTGGGTTAAGGATCCACCGTTGCCATGAGCTGTGGTGTATGTTGCAGACGTGGCTCGGATCCCGCGTTGCTGTGACTGTGCCGTAGGCTGGCAGCGGTAGCTCCTAATAGACTCCTAGCCTGGGAATCTCCACATGCCGCGAGTGCGCCCCTAAAAAAAAAAAAAAAAGACAAAAAAAAAGAACCTGATGCTTTTTGCATCTCCTTTTGTCTAGTAGCTCCACTTGCAGAAATCGGATCTCAGGAACTATCAGAAATGCATGTAAAACTTAAAACAGAAGTGCTCATCTAAATGTATGTTTAAAAGTTACAAATTTTTACTAAAAAATTGTGATAAAAAGGAAGTTCCCTTGTCGTGCAGCAGGTTAAATATCCAGTGGGTTAAGGCCACAACTGCTGAGAGGGTTGAATCCCTGGCCAGGAAACTTTCACGTGCTTCGGGTGCAGCCAAAAACAAACTAAAAAATTGTCGTGAATGCACATAACAAAATATAACATCGTAACCATTTTTAAGTGTACAATCCAGTACTGTTAAGTATAGTCACGTTGTTGTGCAAACCGATCTTCAGAACTTCATACAGTGTTTGTCTTTTCTGACTGGCTTATTTCACTTAGCATAATGTCCTTAAGGTTCATCCATGTTTTAGCTTGTATTAGAATTACATTTTTTTTTTGTCTTTTTTAGGGCTGCACCCATGGCATATGGAGGTTCCCAGGCTAGAGGTCCAATCAGAGCTGTAGCTGCTGGCCTACGCTATAGCCACAGCAATATGGGATCTGAGCTGCATCTGCGACCTACATCACAGCTCACTGCAACGCAGGATCTTCAATCCCCTGAGCAAGGCCAGGGATGGAACCTGTGTCCTCATAAAATCCACTAGTCAGATTCGTTTCTGCTGAGCCACATTGGGAACTCCAGAATTACTTGCTTTTTAAGGCTAAATAATACTACATTGTGTGTATATACTGTCTTTTTAAAAAATCCATTCATCCATCAATGGACACGAGTTCTATCACCTTTTGACTTACAAAGAATGTAACTATGAATATAGGTTAACGTCTGTTCAAGTCCCTGCTTTCAGTTAGTTGGAATATATACTCAGAAGTGGAATTGCTGGATCATATGGTTAGTCTGCTTTTAATATTTTGAGGAACTAAATTTTTTTTAAGTAGCAAAAATTTATAAACAGTCTAAGTGTCTGATATTGAGGAATGGGTAAGCAAATCTGGGTATATTCATTTGATGCAAACATTTAGAATAACGTACAGTTTTTAATGACATAGGGGTAATGATTATTTAAGTAAAAAAAGCAACATGGGTTCAATTATGATTCAGACACTACACAGGAGTTCCCATCATGGCACAGTGGAAATGAATCCAACTAGGAACCATGAGGTTGCAGGTTCGATCACTGGCCTCGCTCAGTGGGTTAAGGATCTGGCATTGCCGTGAGCTATGGTGTAGGTCACAGATCTGGCTCAGATCTGATGTTGCTGTGGCTGTGGTATAGGCTGGCAGCTGTAGCTCTGATTGGACCCCTAGCCTGGGAATCTCCATATGCTGCGGATGCGACCCTAAAAAGCAGAAAATGAAAAAGAAAGAAAGAGAAAGAAAGAAAGAAAGAAAGAAAAAGAAAGAAAGAAACTGATGTGGATCTCTTTAATAAGAACATCTAGCTTCTCATGGGCATCTGCTTTCCATTCATTGCTACACAGAGAATCTACTTGAGAATGATAAAAAAAAAAAAAAGGCCAAATAACAATATCTTAGTGTCATTATGATAAGTTTTTACCTCGTAGGCACCCTGAGAGGGTCTCTGGGCCTCCCAGGTCAAAATGCTATACTGTCTTCACAGACCTGACCACTCAAGTGTCTTCTGGAATTCCTTGTAAATTTCAGGGGGCATCTGGCAAATAGAACATTCTATTACTCAACTAGTTTTTAAGGTGCAATTCCAAGGTTAAACATTGGGCCCAAACTTACCATTTTCAAACTGTCCAGGCTTGGGTTTCCAAAAATAGTGTATTACTTTACCAACTCTCCCTGCCAAACAAAGGACCCCAAAGCATCAAGCTTTAATTACAAAGATGTCACGGGAGGCTTCTCTTCTCTCCTCAGGTTGAGTCATTTAGAATCCCCAACGTGAGCACCCAAACGCAGGACCATAGTTTTCCCCAAAAGCAAGTAGGCATTATTTGATTATTTAGAAGGAAAATATAAACCTCCAAGAGTTCCCTTTTCCTACTGTACAGAATTCAGAGCCTTCCAGAGTTTGCAGAGCCCTTTATACTCTGGCTCTAGCCCATATTTGTACCTCTGTTCAAAAGGGCATCTCAGGAGTTCCCGAGGGGGCGCAGTGGAAATGAATCCGACTAAGAACCATGAGGTTGCAGGTTCGATCCCTGGCCTCGCTCAGTGGGTTAAGGATCTGGCATTGCTGTGAGCTGTGGTGTAGGTCGCAGACGCGGCTCGGATCTGGCATTGCGGTGGCTCTGGTGTAGGCTGGAGGCAACAGCTCCAACTGGACCCCTAGCCTGGGAACCTCCATATGCCACAGGTGCGGCCCTAAAAAGACAAAAGCCAAAAAAAAAAGGTATCTCATAACTGCACATATGGAATGTATGTATATGTATGTCTGTCTATATGTCTGTATTTACATTTGTATAAGTGTTTCTATATGCACATACTGTGGCTCACACGCTTCTACTGGTGTTCCTCTCCTAAAAGACACTTAGTTCTGCCTAAGACTCTGATGTGCCTTTTTTAAATTTTTTTTTGTCTTTTTGCCTGATCTAGGGCTGTACCTGCGGCATGTGGAGGTTCCCAGGCTAGGGGTCTAACAGGAACTGTAGCTGCTGGCCTTCGCCACAGCCACAGCAATGCAGGATCCGAGCCGTGTCTGCAACCTACACCACAGCTCACGACAATGCTGGATCCTTAACCCACTGAGCAAGGCCAGGGATCGAACGCGCAACCTCATGGTTCCTAGTCAGATTCGCCAACCACTGAGCCGTGACGGGAACTCCTGATGTGCCTTTGATAGATTGTTAAAATGCCATTTTTTCCCTGAACTCTCTACTGATCTTTAAATTTTTATACCACTTATAATTATATCCTATATAATTAATACCTCTATTTCTTTTTTGTCCTTTTTTTAGGGTCACATCCATGGCATATTGGAAGTTCCCAGGCTAGGGGTTGAACTGGAGCTGCAGCTGCCGACCAATGCCACAGACACAGCAACACCAGATCCGAGCCACGTCTGCAACCTACACCAAAGCTCATGGCAATGCTGGATCCTTAACCCACTGAGCAGGGCCAGGGATTGAACCTGCGTCGTCATGGATACTAGTCGGTTATGTTACTTTTGAGCCACAACGGGAACTCCTTTTAATTCTCTTCAGTCACCAAATTGCTACTTGCGACTCTTTCATAGTGCTTCTCTTGATACTCACCTTGTTCTCTAATTTTCACTCATCCTCCTCCCATGTAACTTACTCTGAAAAAAATTCTGACACAGAAAATTTTAATAGTACAATGAATTCCTGTATAACCCTCACCTAAATGCATTGTTAATACTTTGCCACTTTTGTCTCTTTTTCCATATATACATATGTACATATTTGTATATATGTGTGTATGTATATGTGCTTTTCTTTCCCTTGAACCATTCATTGATCATTTGAAAGTAGTTTGCAGTTAGTATGCTGTTTCACTCCTAAATACTTCCGCATGGATCTCTTAAGAATAAGGATGTTCTCCCAAATAACGATAGTATCACACTCAAGAAATTTGCTATCAATACCAACATATTGTCTGATATTCAGTCCATATTCATTTAATTGTCCGATCTGCTTAGTGTTCTTTATTATATATATATATATATATTTATTATTTTATACATTTTTTAAAGGCAGCTAACAGTTATTACAAAGTGTTGGCTATATTCCTTGTGTTGTACAATATATCCTTGTCTGTCTTACACTCGGTAGTTTGTGCCTCCCACTTCCCCACCCCCTATATTGCCTCTTTCCCTATTGCTACCTAATGGCAACCACTAGTTTGTTCTTTATATCTGTGGGTCTGCTTTTTTTTTGTTATATTTATTAGTTTGTTGTATTTATTAGATTCCACATATTAGTAATATTATATACAGTATTTGTCTTTCTATGACCTATTTGACTTAGCATGATGTTCTCCAAGTCTATCCATGTCCCCGCAGATGGCAAAATTTTATTCTTTTTCATGGCTGAGTAGTATTCCATTGTATATACACACATACCGCATCTTCTTTTTCCATTCATCTATTGATGGACACTTAGGTTTCTTCCAAGTCTTGGCAATTATAAATAATGCTACTGTACTATAACATAGAGCTCCTTACCCTCCACCTGTCTACGTGCTGTTCCTTTGGCTTGTTATATTTGTCCTACCTTTCTTTTTTTAAATTGGTTTTTATTCTATTTTTAAAATTAATTTTTTTATTGACTATTTTTGATGAATAAAAAATAGATATGTTTGAGGAGTTCTAATTGTGGCTCAGCAGATTAAGGCACTGACCTGATCTCTGTGAGGATGTGGGTTTGATCCGAGGCCTTGCTCAGTGGGTTAAAGATCTGGCATTGTGGAAGGTATGGTGTAGGTCACAGCTCCATCTCCGATTTGACCCCTGGCCTGGGAACTTCCATATGCTGCAGGTGTGACTATAAGAAGAAGAAAATATTGCATATGTTTGGGAGTTCCCTGGTGACCTAGTGGTTAAGGATTTAGCATTGTCGCTGCTGTGGCTTGGGTTTGATCCCTGGCCTGGGAATTTCTACATGCCATGGGTGCGGCCAAAAGAAAAATTGTATATGTTTAAGGTGTATAGTGTGATGTGTTGATATATGTGTACATTGTGAAATGATGACCGCAATCAGGTTAACTAATGTATTCGTCACCTCCCATAGTTATCTTTCTTGAGTATGTGTGGTGAAAACACTTGTAGTTTTTTAGCAAATTTCAGTATACAATACATTGTTGTTGTTTTTTTTTTTTTTGGCCACACCTGCTGCATATGGAACTTCACAAGTCAGGGATCAAATCAGAGCTAGAGCTGCCATCTATGCCTAGCTGTAGCAATGCCAGATCCTTAGTCCACTGTGTCTCGCCAGGGATTGGTGCCTCTACAGAGACAAGCCAGCGTTAACCCACTGCACCACCGAGGGAGCTCCCTGCATTGTTATTAACTATAGTCACTGCATAGCAGGTTGCTGGAACTTATAACTGAAAATTTCTACCTTTGATCAACATCTCCCCTTTTCTCCCCCTCATTTCTGAGTCTCTGGTAACCACCGTTTTACTTTATGTTGCTGAGTTCCACTTTCCATTTTTCACATGTGAGACCATGCAATATTTGTTCTTCTGTATCTGGCTTATTTCACCTAGCATAATGTTCTCTAAGTTCATTCTTCTTGTTGCAAATGGCAGGATCTTCTTCTCTTTTAAGGCTAAATACTATTCCTCTCTGTGGTGTGTGGGTGTGTGTGTATGGTAAGTAACATTTAAAAAAATCTCTTCTTCTGTGGATGAATACTTAGGTTGTTTCCATATTTTAGCTTCTGTGAAAAATGCTCCAGTGAACAGGGGAGTGCATATATTTCTTCAACATAGTGATTTTATTTCCTTTGGATATATACCCAGAGATGAGATGGCTGGATCATATGGTAGTTCTGCTTTTTAACTTTTAGAGGAACTTCCATACCACTTTCCACAGTGGCTATACCAATTTTCAGTCCCCCCAGTTGTGCACAAGGGTTCCCTTTTCTCTACTTTGTTACCAACACATATCTTTTTTTGTTTATTTTTCATTTTTGGCCACCCCGAAGTACATGGGATCAGATCTGAGCCACAGTCACGACCTAAGAGACAGCTACAGCAATGCTGGGTCCCCAACCCACTGTGCCAGGCTGGGGGCTGAACCCGAGACCCAGCAGTCCTAAGACTCCACGGAGCCCATTACGCCACAGTGGGAACTCCAACACTTGTTATCTTTTGACATTTTTTTTTTTTTTTTGGCTGTACAGTGGCAGGTAGAAGTTCCCAGGCCAGGGACTGACTCTGAGCTGCAGCTGCGACCTACGCCACAACTGTGGCAATGCTGGATCCTTAACCCACTGCGCAGGGCTGGGGATTGAACCTGCACCAGAGCAGAAACAATGTTGGATCTTTAACCCGATGCACCACAGCAGGAACTTCGTCTCTGGACTTTTGATAATAGCCATTCTAATAGGTGTAAGGTGATAACTTATTTTGTTTTGATTTGCATTTCCCTGTGATAAGTGATGTTGAGTGTCTTTTCATATACCTAATGGCCATTTGTCTGTTTTACTGGAAAAATGTCTATTCAGGTCCTTCATTTTTATATATAATGTCTATTCAGGTCCTTCATTTATTTATATATATATATACACACACACACACACACATATACATAGTTGGATTTCTGTTGTGGCGCAGTGGTTAACGAATCTGACTAGGAACCATGAGGTTGCGGGTTCAATCCCTGGCCTCGCTCAGTGGGTTAAGGATCCGGGGTTGCCGTGAGCTGTGGTGTAGGTTGCAGGGGCAGCTCGGATCCTGCGTTGTTGTGACTGTGGTGTAGGTCTGCGGCTACAGCTCCGATTAGACCCCTAGCCTGGGAATCTCCACATGCTGTAGGTGTGGTCCTAAAAAGCAAAAAAAAAAAAAAAAAATTATATATATTTTTGCAGGGACATTCCTGTTACATATGGAAGTTCCCAGGCTAGGGGTTGAATCAGAGCTGCAGCTGCTGGCCTGTACCACAGCCACAGCAACATGGGATCTAAGCTACATCTGCGACCTACACCACAGCTCATGGCAACACCAGATCCTTAACCCACTGAGCAAGGCCAGGGATTAAACCCACATCCTCGTGGATACTAGTCGGGTTCATTACTTCTAAGCCACAATGGAACTCCCTTCACCTATTTTTAAAGTTGAATTATTTGTTTTTTTTCTGTTGAGTTGCACGAGTTCCTTATATATTTGGATATTAACCCCTTATCAATTATATGGTTTGCAGATATTTTTTTCCCATTCTATAGGTTGCCTTTTCATTTTGTTGATTGTTTGCTGTGCAGAAACTTTTTAGTTTGTGTTGCTGTACTTGTTTATTTTTGCTTTTGTTGCCTGTGGTTTCAGTGTCAATTCCAAAAAAAATCATTGCCAAGATCAGTGTCAAGGAGCCTTTCACCTACTTCCTGTCTCTTTTTAACTGTTCCATGAGCTGAGTTGAATTCTGCAGAGGCGGCCCAACTTCTAGCTCAGGTGCCACCTTTTATTACAGGACCCCGTTCAGGCCTCGTATAACACTGTGTGGATTTTTTTTTTCCTTTTGGTAATTGTTGTTTACAATTATGTTCTCCTTTATTGGACTGTGAGTGCATCGAGGTCAAGAATTTTTGTTTAGTTCCTCTCTGGGCTTGCCCCTTGGAGCGCTCAATCGATGCATGCCGTAACAGTGGAGCCATTTCAACTCTGGGGTCATTGATTGCTTCGCCATAAAGATATGGTTGAGACTCTGAACTCCAAGTCCCTCCAGTTCTGACAGCTTTCATAAATATTTGATCTAGAATGTGCAAGGTCGTGTGGAAAATGGAAAGCTATTTTATATCTTATGCAAGTGTTCGGGGAACATAGGGAAGAAAGTCCTGACTGTAGTTATAAAAAAGACCAAGTTAATTGGTGCAATAGGGAGTGATATGTGATGCCTTCGCAGTGAGAGGACAGAGGTATTCTCAGGGCAGTCTTGAAGGAGGACAAAGGCTGAGGGGAGGGTCAGAGCCTGTCAGTTGCAAAGAACAAGTTGGGAAAGGCATAGACTCAGATCATTATGTTTGGGACAATTTGAGCAGTTGATTGGATTGGTTTTTACGGGGTTTTTTTTGCTTTCTAGTTTACACGTAGATGGTTCTTTGTACATAGTGATTGCTGTCCTGAGCCTTTTCCATTTTGTTTGTAGGGAAAACTAGCGTACATTTGTTTTTACTTTTTACATATACATTGTTTTTTTGGCTGCTCTCAGAGCGTGTGGAATTCCCGAGCCAGGGCTGGAACCTGTGCCACAGTTGTGGCAGTGCTGGATCCTTAACCTGCTGTGCCACAAGGGAACTTCCACATTTACTGATACTAACTGAATACTGTATTGCCAGAAGAATCTCTTGTTGGGGTAATTTATAGTATGGAGGACTTTTTAAAATTTTTATTTATTATTTGTTTCGTTTTTGCTTCTTAGGCCTGCACTCGCGGCATATGGAGGTTCCCAGGCTAGGGGTCCAATCAGAGCTACAGCTTCCAGCCTACACCACAGCCACAGCAACATCAGATCCGAGTTGCGTCTGTGACCTACACCACAGATCATGGCAACGCCGGATCCTTAACCCACCAAGCAAGGCCAGGGATCGAACCCGCAACCTCATGGTTCCTAATCAGATTCGTTAACCACTGCGTCACAACGGGAGCTCCCATTTTTTTTCTTTAAACTATACATCTGCTTATATTCTGAAGAACTCTTCACCACATGCCAGAACTTTTTGCTCACAGTAAATGTTGGTAAGATAGGAAGTGTGAACCATTAAAGAACTGATTTTTTTTTTCTTTCTTGTAAGTACTGGCTTACTCTGAACAAGTTTTTATTTACTAACCTCCTTGCTGTAAATTTCTGTCATGTGTTTTGTGATCTCCTTCCTGGCGTACATTTCAGTTGTTTCCCTACTGCTTGATAGAGCCTATAATCCTTTTATAGTTTTCTGAGTTTTGAAATAAACCTATAAAAGTTTCAGTTTTATATTTAATAGCCATGTTTCACAGTGTTCTAAAGATGTGAATAAATTCAGGCAGGCCAAAAGCTTTTGATTTGGAATACCTTTGTTTCTATGTTTTAAAAAAACGTTTTGGTCCTCTCGTGTTTTACATGATGATGCTTCTAGATGCTGGCTGGATTTTTAAAATGTTGAGAAGTACTTATAAAGAAGACACATAGAAAAACACTAAGATACACAGGTAAAAACTCTGGTCTCAGTTTTCTATTGCTGAGTTTCAGAAGATCGTTTCTTTTTTGGAATGTCCTATATTCCTTAGAGATGTGAAAAACTGTCACCCTCCTCTTAGAGCTTGAGTGGAGGAGCCAGACACGGACCAGGTACTCACATACATAAACTCGCCACCATGACATGTGCTCTGGAGAAAAAGTGCTTGGTGCTGTGAGAGATTTTTGGGAGGTGAGAGGTGAAGGAAGGGACTTTTGAGTGACTTGAGATCTGACAGTTAAGTAGGAGTCAACGAGGGGAAATTTGGGTGTGGAAAAGAGAATGTTACAGGGAGATATGATAAGGTGGGTGGTAACATCGTACATTCAAGGAACTGAAAGCAGGCTTGTGGCTAGAACCCAGAGGTGTGTGTTGGTGGGAAGGTCGGGGCACAAGCTGCTGTGGGAGAAGTAAGTAGGGATTGTGCCCACCAAGCCGTTGATCCTTCCGGGAGCAGTGATGTAGCTGTGAAGGATTGGGGTACATGAGCATGACATGATTCGGATTGCAGTTTGGAAAAATGACTGTCTTCTATGTGGAAAGTCTATTGGAAGAGGAGTGAGAAAAGACATGCGAGGCTGGCACTGGGGGGCTGTTGCAGAAATCTGGCGAGAGATGCAGACAGCTGGGCTTACGGAGGTGGTGGTTGGGATGGACAGAGGTGGGCTGCTTCCGAAGATACTGAAAAGACAAGACTTTACCAAATCCCTTTTCACGGATGCTGAGATAGAAGCAAAATATGAGTATTGTCTCTGAAATTGAGACCTAAAGGGTCCAAGATCGCATGGTTAGTAGGCAGAAGTAGACCAGCACTTGAAGTTAGGTTTTTGACCTCAGACCCACTGCTCTCTCTTTTATGGCTCTCCATCTTTTTAGGAGCAGAAGCTTCAGTTTGGAGAACTTAATTGTCCTCTGACTGTCACTACACCATCTAAAATGTTCAGCTCCTGTGCATTAGATCCAAATTTACGCCACAAATTCGTATCTGACAATGAGCCTTGCTTGGTGAGGCTCAGTAGGTGTCAATTAAATTATTACTGCCTTCTGATGTGGGAATAGTCCATCCCAACTATTTGGTTGAGAACAATCAATAAGGGCACAATTTGCCAGTCTGCTTGTCAGTATTTATATATCGAACCCAGACTCTGTTCCTGGCACTGTTTTTGTTATAGAAAGATGCCTAAAACTTGCCCACTCTAGGACTTACAAATAGGGGAAAAAGGATGCAAACACGGTTACCGGGTGAAAACTCCTATTGTGGAAGTGGGTGCAGGAGGTGCTGCGGGAGCCCAGAGGAAGGACTTTGGGCTGAGAGCCCCAGATAAATACTGGTATTTCATTCATTATGTGGAGATCTTTCTGGAACAAAAAGAGAGCATAGGTATTGTCAGGCAAGGCTGTCCAGAAAGTAGTCATTTGTCTAATTGGGTAGGGGAAATGAATTTAAAGTTAAAAAATAAAAATGTTTTTAAGTTTTTTTTTTTTCGGTCCCTTTTTTGGCCACTGTGTGACATATGGAGTTCCCAGGCCAGGGATCAGATCTGAGTCACAGTTGCAGCCTAAGCCACAGCTGCAGCAGTGCTGGATCCTTAACTGTGCGGGTCTGGGGATTGAACCTGTGAGGCTCCCAAGATGCCTCCGACCCTGTTGTGCACAGCAGGAACTCCACGTTTGTATTTTAAAGGTTAATGTTTCAGGTTGATAAAGAACTTAGCTGAACTGCCTTAAATACTACGTTGTGGGAATAATATGAAAAACAGTCTTACCATATTTTTTTACTATGCACTTTTGAAAACAAAAGGTTAATACCATATAGTTATTTTGTGTTACGGTAATAATGTATCAGAAAGTTATTTTGCTTTGAAACTGATTTGAGAAAACTGTCTTATGATTTTAAGGGGACTTTTTTTTCCCATAAAATAATTATAGAGCAAGAATTACCAGATACAAATCACTTAGTAGTTTGTTTCACAGAAACTTTATTAGAACACATCTCTTTCTATAAAGGAGATATGCTTGTACCTTTTTTCCCCCTTCTGTGGTATTAGCTCCACCTGGGGACAATGGAAAATTATTTCTTTTACACCTGTGTCATTCTGTGGGTTTGGGGCATGCCTGCATGCTTTCCCTGAGGATTTGCCAAACAATCTAACATTTTTTTCTATATATTTTGTGGCTATTTGTCTAAACTTTTTAGATACTGATTTTAGTCCTCTTTTTAAAAAGTGTTAAATAAGTACTGTTTCAAATAAGCCTGTTGGGATTTATTAGAGGAGTAGTGGGGAATAGTAAACCTTGTTTCTTAGGAACCTCAGCGTTAGGGCAGCAGAATTCCATGCCTCCTGGTAGAAGCCCTATGGGAAATGCTGTGTATGTCTTTGAAATATATCAGTGCCTCTGTAGCTAAAAAGCAGTTCTGCTTCAGTACTCCAACAGAAGGCCTTCGTGGTTCCATGCTGGAAACAGGATGTGCTAATAGGATTAGTTGGTGATATCCAGTAAAATCAGTTCATATATTACAGGGAAACTTGGAATTATTTCCAACTGATGAGCATGTACAGGAGAAAATAGGACTTTGATGTGTATTGAATTAACTAAATTTTGAGTCCGTTTACACAGCTTCAATAAGTCAATATCCCTTCCACTTATATTAGGTAACTTTATGGATGGTGACTTGTGATTTCTCAGTCACAAGAGAAGACTTATGTGAGATAAAATTCTAAAAAGTAAGAATTGCTGGTTTAAGTTTTTAATTAGATTACCACTTGAAACTTGTCTAGCCAAAGGAAGAGTTGTCGTGTAATAGTTCCTGTAGCTCCATTTACTGAGTATTTACTGTATGTCAGGTACCGTGCCGTTTAGTTTTACCTGACAACAGCCCAATGAAATAGATAATTCTTAATTTATGAGTCAGGAAACTGAAGCTCAGAAAGGACAAGTAACTGCTCAGGGTTTCTCTGTGGGTTAAGCTGAATGGGAGTGAATTTCAGACCTCTCAAATACGCTTAACCACCATGCTATTCTGTATGTAAAGTTGTTTTTGTTTGTTTGTTTTTTGGCCTTGCCTGTGGCACGAGACAGTTCCCTGGCTAGGGATGGAACCTGCAACCAGAGCAGTGACCCAAGCTGCAGTCGTCGTAGCACCGGATCCTTAATTGCTAGACCAGCAGGAAACTCGCTAAAGATTTTTTTCTTTTAAACAATTTGGTTTTTGTAAGTTCGTAAATAGATTAATAGATACTTATAGGACAGTAAGGGCCATGATATAGATAAACCTTTCAAGTCGCCTCTTTCTCTCTCTCCTTTTTTTTTGTCTTTTTGCCTTATCTAGGGCCGCACCCGCGGCATATGGAGGTTCCCAGGCTAGGGGTCCAACAGGAGCTGTAGCTGCCGGCCTTCACCACAGCCACAGCAACGCGCGATCCGAGCCGCGTCTGCGAGCTACACCACAGCTTGTGGCAACGCCAGATCCTTAACCTACTGAGCAAGGCCAGGGATCAAACCAGCAACCTCATGTTTCCTAGTCGGATTCGTTAACCACTGCGCCACCGACGGGAACTCCCGGTAATTATATGTTAATTGATGTTTATCAAGCATTCATTATGCCCAGTCACTATTTTTATATTAGGAAATCAACAAACTCTTGTTTTTAGGGTTGCATGGCTTTTCTTCTCATTAATGAAGTCTCTTTTGATAGCCTTTAGGTATTTCGTACAGTTCCAAGGTCTTGACTTTTGTCCCTGAAATGAAGAGCCAATGGCAGGAAGCCATCTTTTTTAAGACATGGACTAATTTCTCTGTTGTACTTGGATACATTTTAAGGTGCCACGTGGTAATTAATCTGGCATTTTCAAGTCATATATTAGACTGGAGGGCTGCTCCCTTTGGTATTCCTTTTTACTTCTCTTTAATAAATTCCCACCTCGACCATAATTTGGAATATAGTACTAAGCAGCAGTTGCTCTTCGAATTATGTGCTATTTGAGAAGGTCCACTTTTCAGTTTTTCTTCCTAGGTTGAATACTTTGGTATGCTTCTATGTACTTCGGTTTCCAAAAGCAATGTTTTATGGACAGCAAAGGAATTAAAGCAAATATAAGTTGAATTCAGATGGTTTTTGGCATGGCCCCATCTTAAACTATTCCCCTTTCCTGTGTAGACTGTTAAGCCTGAATTGACTTGTTCTAGGTTCCAGTAACCTGTTTTTGTTTTTTGCAGCTTGGACTTTGTGCTTTGGCTTGTGGTAACTCTTTCAGATTGGCGCTTTTGAAAACCCTTTTTAGATGGTAGCCAGAATTCAACCTTCGTTTTCAGGGGCAGAGGTGGTTTTTGAAGTTTGGAGTGAGCTCATTTTATTGTGAACAATAAAATGCCACCATTGGCCACTTAACTACACATGAAAAGTGAATCAAATGTTACTTCTGTTCAGGAGGGATTGCCAAGCTTTTTTGTGGAAGAGTAAGTGGAGTTGTTATTGTAACTCAAGAAGCTACAGTTTGCATCTGGAGTGTACGTCTGGAATATTTGATGTAGCTTACACACTCTGTGTGGTTATTAATGAAGAAATGCCAACGTCTCCTCCTCAATAAAAGCATGAGCTTTAGTGTGAAACATCTGATTTTGAACCCTGTCTCCTCTGCTTCATGGCTGTATGACACTGGGCCAGTTGCTTTAGCTTATTTCTAAGCCTCAGCATCCTAAGGATGGTAACTATTAGGTGTTACCATCTGCCAGATTTGTGAGAGGGTGAAATGAAATAATAATCCATGTGAAGAGCTCAGCACAGTGCCTGACACATAAGTACTCAGTAAAAGTATCTTTTAAAAAACACTGTGGGAGTTCCCATGGTGGCTCAGTGGGTTAAGAAACTGACATAGTATCCGTGAGGATGTGGGTGTGATCCCTGGCCTTACTCAGTGGGTTAAGGATCCAGGGTTGCCGCTAGCTGTGGTGTAGGTGGCAGATGAGGCTTGGATCCAGTATTGCTGTGACTGTGGCTTAGACTGGCAGCTGTAGCTCCAATTCAACCCCTAGCCTGGGAACCTCATGTGCTGCGTATGTGGCCCTAAAAAACAAAAAACACCACCAACAACAAACACTGTGACCTTTTAGTTGCAGTCATTTAAAGCTTGGTGGATACTTTGTAGATTGAGAGTTTCAGTACCACCTTCCTGTTTTAATGGTCATACTTTTGTGTACAGGTACATACACTGCAGACCATTAAGGGTTATTGGAGGGTTAGTAACCAAAGTATTGTGAAATCTTCTGTTGTTGTTACACTAATGCATAATGTTATTGCAGTAAAACACCCATATTTAACTGTTGAAAGCAACACCATTTGTCTTCATCATTTTGACATACCTTTTTTATTTTCAGTGCATATTTATCTTCTATTTATTTTTTAAATTATTGTGAGATTATGTATTATTTTAACATAATTACACATATTACAGTGTTTTATCTTTCCCCCATTTGATGTTATTTCTTTAACTCAACATAATTTTATTTTTTTAATTTTTTTTGTCTTTTTACAGCTGTACCCACTGCATATGGAGGTTCCCAGGCTAGGATTCTAATGGGTGCTGTAGCCGCCAGCCTACACCACAGCCACAGCAATGCCAGATCCAAGTCGCGTCTGCTACCTACACCACAGCTCATGGCAACGCTGGATTCCCTAACCCACTGAGCAAGGCCAGGGATTGAATCTGAGTCCTCATGGATACTAGTCAGGTTCATTAACCGCTGAGCCACGATGGGAGCTCTTCAACATAATTTCAAATGGCTACACAGAAACATCCTACTAGATGGAGCAAACCATTCGTACCTCTGTTGTCCTTTCTCCATCAAATAATGTAACCTGAAACAGGCAACACCAGGCCCTTGTAATAGGTTATTGAGTAATTTGATTCTGCTGTTTTATTATTTTGCTTTTTAGGGTCACATCCATGGCATATAGAGGTTCCCAGGCTAGGGGTTGAATCGGAGCTACAGCTGTTGTCCTGTGCCATAGCCACAGTAACAGCAACACCAGATCTGAGCCTCGTCCGCGACCTACACCGCAGCTCACGTCAACGGCAGATCCGTAACCCACTGAGCGAGGCCTGGGATCGAACCCACAACCTCATGGTTCCTAGTTGGATTTGTTTTCCGCTGTGCCACGACGGGAACTCCTGATTCTGCTGTTTTAACTGATGTTTAACTGTTCATGATGAGCCAGGAAATCTCTCTCATTTATAATATAAGAAGCTGGGATTATGAACAGAACATTTACTTATACTCAAGGGTTAATGGTAGTTTTTGCAGTGCTGAAGCTACTTCTCTAGTAACCCGTGAGCATGTCTTATAAAAAGAAATATTTACATTTTAACAAAGGAAACATTTATGAACTGTTTTTCTTCCTGTAAAATAGGGAATTTTATATTGTTTTTAGCTCCTGGATGTAATGCAGTATAACCACCTTAGCATTTGAACTGTAAAATTCAGTGGTAAAATTTTAGAATTACGTTAACTTAGATTATATGGGTCTTCTGTTTTAAAGATATTACTTTTTATTTTTTGTAGTAGTTAATCTGTCTTAAGAATAGCCACATCTGTTGTGGTATAATAAAGCTTTTTAGAGTCAGTTGAAATTTTACGAAGTTTTTTTTTTTCCTTAAAGTTTTAAAGGAGGCTGTGTAATCATACTAATGAAAAACAGACTTCTGACTTGAAATAAGCCAGTTAAATTTTACAAGTGAAGAAAATTTCCACCTTGGTAATAAAACAAAATTAAAAATGCAAGATACCAGTTTTTGCCTAATTAGCAAAAAAAAAAAGGTTTCTTTAATAATAAAAGTCAGTGTTGACCTGGGTATGAGGAGATGGGCACCCTCACTGTTGGTGGGAATTCACACACTTTCCAGTGAACTTTTTTTCTTTAAAATTTTTTTTTTCTTTTTAGGGAGTTCCCGTCGTGGCACAGTGGTTAACGAATCTGACTAGGAACTATGAGGTTGCAGGTTCTGATCCCTGGCCTTGCTCAGTGGGTTAACGATCCGGCGCTGCCGTGAGCTGTGGTGTAGGTCGCAGACGCGGCTCAGATCCTGAATTGCTGTGGCTGTGGCGAAGGCCGGCGGCTACAGCTCCGATTAGACTCCTAGCCTGGGAACGGGAACCTCCACATGCCGCGAGTGCGGCCCTAAAATGACAAAAAGGCAAAAAAAAAATTTTTTTTTCTTTTTAAATTTATTCAAGTATACTTGATTTACAATATTGTGCCAATTTCTGCTGCACAGCAAAATGACCCAGGCATACACACACACACACACACGGACATACACATTCACTTTCTTATATTATCTTCCATCATGTCCCAATAGTAGTAGGCCCTCATTGATTATCCAGTGTAATAATAGTTTGCATCTGCTAACTAACCCCCAGCTCCCAGACCATCCCACTCCCTCGCCCTTGGCGACACAGTGGACATTTTTGTTTGAGAGTCCCGTGATTATTCTTCAGGTCATCTTTCCTGAGGACATGGTCTAACAGAGACATAGAGGTTTGCACAGAGATGTTTGTCCAAGTTGTATTCCACCAGGAAAAATACTGGAAACAAGTCAGATGCCCACCCAATAAGACATATCTAAATGATGAAATATTATATCACTACTAAAATGATGTACTTTTGGAGTTCCCATTGTAGCTTAGTGGGTTCAGGACCCCACGTCTCTGTGAGTGATCCCTGGCCTCGCTCAGTAGGTTAAGGCTCTGGCATTGCCAAGTTGTGGCATAGGTTGAAGATGCGGCTTGGATCTGGTGTTGCTGTGGCTGTGGTGTAGGCCTCAGCTGCAACTCCGATTTGACCCCTAGCCTGGGAACTTCCATATGCCACAGGTACGGCCGTAAAAATAAAAAGAAGATATATTTTCAAAGCATATTTAATAACCCAGGAAAATTCTCACAATATGATGTACATTATATATTACAGTATTATACTAATTTGTAATAGTCAACATATTTGTACAGAAAAAATGTTAAAAGACTATATAGAAACAGTGTTTTCAAAACTTCCTGAGTTTTTACTCTATAATCAAACGAAGTGAATAAACATTAGTATTAAAATAATGCTTTTGAACAAATGGCCCTAAGATATTCACTTTATTTTTAAAAATATTTTTGGCAGGTTTTTTTTTCTTTCTTTCTTTCTTGTGTGTGTCTTTTTAGGGCTGCACCCCTGGCCCGAGGTAGTTCACGTTAGATAGCAAGAGTTTTACTATGTGGATCACTATACATTATCCTTAGTGGAAAGACTGTTTGGTAAGATTTAATAATTACCATTTACCTTTATCTTATAGCCATTTATTAAAAGAATGAGAGATTTCACATTTAGATGGTCCAAGAAAAGTCCTGAGAGCTTTTGCGTCAGAAATCAAGTGGCAAGTCAGTGTAAATGAACCCTAAACTTCCTTGATGAGAACTCTGGCAGAATTTCATCAGTTCTATGAAAATACCTCTACATTGCTGAGTCAATGATATGAGCTAGTAAAATGTTTTCTGGACTAAGTAGTTCCAAAGGGGAAGCCTTTTTATTTTTTAATTTTTTGCATTTTATAGTGATTTTTATTTTTTCCATTAAAGCTGGTTTACAGTGTTCTGTCAATTTTCTACTGTACAGCAAGGTGACCCAGTTACACATACATGTATACATTCTTTTTCTCATATTATCATACTCTGTCATAAGTGACTAGATATAGTTCCCAGTGCTATACAGCAGGATCTCATTGCTTATCCATTCCAAAGGCAATAGTTTGCATCTATTAATCTCAAATTCCCTATCCATCCCACTCCCTCCCCCTCCCCCCAAAAGGGGAAGCCCCCCCCCCCTTTTTTTTTTAGAGGCAGCACCCAGCATATGGAGGTTCCCAGGATAGGGGTCGAATCAGAGAGTCAGAGCTACAGCTGCCACAGCCACAGCAACGCGGGATCCAAGCCTCATCTGCAACCTACACCACAGCTCATCACAATGCTGGATCCTTAACTCACTGAGTGAGGCCAGGGATCGAACCCTTGTCCTCATGGATGCTAGTTGGGTTTGTTAACCACTGAGTCACGACGGGAGCTCCAGGAAGCCTTTTTAATACAGGAAAAAAAAAAACAAACCAACCCTTCCTTGTCTTTAATTTCCCCCCCATTATCACCACCCCCTTTCCTTGGCCCCGCTGGAATGCACAGTAACATTAAGTGATGTCTTTCCTTTGGACCAGCTCTCGTGGTGAAAGTTTGGATAGCCATCTAGTGGAAAGTAGACTCTTGAAGAATGACTTTCCTCTAGACATCCAATATCATGTTTGTTCAGTTGGCTTGTCCAAACAATTTTTCTGTGTTTTCACCAGCGAAGGATCAACTTAGCATGAAGATTAAAGCTGTTCTCCATCTGCTTCATCTGCCGTTCTTAATTAGAACCTGATGACAGAAATCAACTTGGATTCGAGGCTGATTGTTCCTAAAGAATCTCATTATTATTGTAGAAATCTTTTTTTTTATTAACCACACTCATTCTGAACATCTATATGACAGAAATGTAGAAAAAAATCATTTTCTTCATTTAAACATTGATTCAGCATCTACTCTTCTGGATGCTGTGGGGCATATTAAAGTTGCTTAAAGTCTGGTAGAGAAGGTAAAACATGCACGGAAATAATTTTAATATACGTAGAAGATGGTAAGCGCTCAAAGAGGTGAACAGAATGTGTGGAAATTCAAAGGAGGCAATTATTTCAGGTCATGGAATTCTATTTGAGTTCTCTTTTGGGAATTAAGCAAATAGACCATTGTCTCTTGCTTTACTTTAGGATAAATGAAGGAAGGAGGCAAACTGTTTGGCTGTCAGTCTTTTAGGTAAGGAATCTAAGAGTGGCTTAATGGTTTTAAAAAAAATATTCTGCAAATATTTATCAAGTCTCTCCCTAAGGAGTTCATGAAATCTACCAACTGTAATGAACTGTAGTTTTATGCATAAAATAAAGTAATACTAAGTTACTTATAGAGTAGTTCCTGCTGTGGCCCAACAGGATCAGCAGTGTCTTGGGAGCTGTTTGATCGCTGGACCTGCATAGTGGGTTACGGATCCTGCATTACCGAAGCTGCAGCCTAGGTCTTGACTGTGAACTGAGCTCTGGCCTGGGAGCTCCACATGCCTCGGGGTGGCAAAAAAAAAAAAAAAGGAAAAGTTATTATAGAAATGTTAACTTCACTTGGCTAATCAGATGTTTTTAATGGATAAATGGAAAGTAATATTGGTGTCAGGTGTCCTGTAATTATTAACTGGCAGTAATAGCTATTTAACTGGATAAACTCTGAAGCTTCAGGAGGTGATATGAGGTAGTAGGAGGAGTTCCCATTGTGGCTCATCAGGTTAAGAACCCGACATAGTGTCCCTGAGGATGTGGGTTCGATCCCTAGCCTTGCTCAGTGCGTTAAGGTTCTGGCATTGCCACAAGCCGTAGCATAGGTCACAGATGTGGCTCGGATACGGTGTTGCCATGGCTGTGGCGTAGGCCTGCAGGTGCAGCTCCGATTCGACCTCTAGCCCAGGAACGTCCATATGCTGCAGGTGTGACCATAAGAAGACAAAAAAGAGTAGGAAAGATGGAAATGTTGGCTCTGCTACTTAGCAGCTCTGGGCCTTAAGTTTTACTTCGTTTTTCTGTTCCCTCAGTCTTATTTTTAAAACACCTCATAGAAGTCTCGTGAGGATTACATGAGATATTATATGTAATGCACCTGACACACAGTTCAATCTCAGTAACTGTGGTTGCTCCCGACCCTGTCTGGGCTTGTTTGGAGCATCAGCCATTAAATGATGAAAAGTTAAAAATGCTTTCAGTATTTTCCCTCTTACTCTTGTTGGGATGGCTTAGGTTTATTTAATAGAATCACAGATATTTAAGACTAGAGTGTTTATACTTTAATCACAGATGTTTAAAATAGGTGTCTATTTATTAGCTGGTCTGAGAGAAAAGACAAGCATCATATCTTTTTTTGCTAGCTACAGTTTGATGTCCCTGTCCCAATGGGGTGTAATCGCTTCGGACTGTCTTCATAGTTAATATTTGCTGTTTGACTGGAAATTGAACTTCTTAAAATCTCAGATTGCTTCCTTGAAGATTACCAGCATTTGGCTTTTAATCCCCCATAGCGTCTGCTTTACTGTTTTAAAGCTTGTTTTTCTGAAGTCTTTTTTTTTTATGTCTCTAGTAAGTTTTTTATTTGGTTTCTTTTTCCAGTTTCACTCAGTACATTTATTCTTTTTTATTACCTTATGAATTCTGTATATATATATATTTTTAACTTAATGAATTTTATTTCAATTATAGGTGTCTGAAATCTTGAAGTTAGCTTTTTTATCCTTATCGGTGATTGGCCTTTATGTGCTCCATCTCAGTGCATCATTTGGGGGAAAGTTAAATTACATCTGATGCCAGTTGTGATTTAAAAAAAAAATTTCGGGGAGTTCCCGTCATGGCTCAGCGGTAACGAACCCAGCTAATATCCATGATGACGAAGGTTCGATCCCTGGCCTCAGTGGGTTAAGGATCTGGAGTTGCCATGAGCTGTGGTGTAGGTCGAAGACATGGCTCAGATCTGGTGTTGCTGTGGCTGTGGTGTAGGCCAGCAGCTGTAGCTCCGATTCGACCCCTAGCCTGGGAACTTCCCTATGCCTCAGGTGCGGCCCTAAAAAGCAAATAAATAAATAAAAGAAATCACTAGTTCAAAAACCAAAGGCTAGTGTTTGAGAAGACATGGAGTTGCCAGAACATTTCTAAGCTTGAAGCCAAGTCCCCCTAAAACCGAGTTCCACTGCCAAGTTTATGATTAACTTTGTTCAAAATTATACTCTCTTTCTTGTCCTGCTCCCTGTTCCCCTCAGGATTGAAGGGTATCAAAGAAACGGGGAGATTGAAACCGAGCAGGACCCTTCGGTGGCCTTACTGGGTACAAAAGCCCCTCTCGGTCCTCCGTTTCTTGTTTCTAGAAAAAGGCTTTGGTCTCCTGAGCCTTCCTAGATTTCCAGAGTGCAGATTCAAGCAATTACTAATTAGGAAAATGAGAGGCTGCAGAAATGAAGGCAAATGAGATAGTGCAGCTGTGTGCAAGGGTTACAGGTAACAGTCTGACCCTTTGAGTCGTTTTCTGCGGGAACTAAGACGCCCACCCTCATGGAGGATAATAAATGACCACAGGCTAAGCACAAACAGGGAGATCTCGGTCTTGTTGCAACTGGAAGGTTGATTCTTAAAACACCACCTGTTACCTCACCTCCAGCCAATCAGAGGAAAGTCACGCCCCTTGTATCCCTCCGTTGCCTTAAAAGCTCTTCTCTGCAGCCCATCGGGGAGTTTGGGTCTTTTGAACAGCAGCCGCGGCTTCTCTGCAGAAACACGGTACTTTCCATCCTTCACCACAGCCTGGTGTCAGTAACTTGACTTTGCTGTGAAGCAGACGAGTGGATCCAAGTTCCAGTACTAACATTTCTTAAGATCAAAGGTACCCTTTATCACTGCTGAGGATCTTCATTTCAACGAGGATTTTACCAGAAAGGCTTTTAGAGATGATATTATGAAAGTCTGGGGATTTCATACGGGTTGAAATTTGGCTTTGGTTGACATATATGTATTTTCTTGTGTCTCGTTACATTCCACTGACTTGCAGATCTCATACCTGGTTGTCACGTTTGTTTGTGATCAGCATTGAAATGTGATTCGTGGGGTTCCTGTAGTGATTCAGCGGAAGCGAATCAGACTAGTGTCCATGAAGAAGCGGATTCAATCCCTGGCCTCACTCAGTGGGTTAAGGATCGTGCGTTGCTGTGGCTGTAGTGTAGGCCAGCAGCTGTAGCTCGGTTTCGACCCCTAGCCCGGGAGCCTCCACATGCCGCGGGTGCAGCCTTGAAAAGAAATGTGACTTGTGATTCCTGCTCAGTTAAAGTGGAAAAGTCTGGAATGAGCAAGCTAGAAATGTTGTCTGAAAAACTGGAAGGGATTGAGATAATGGTTTGTTGGAGGAGGGTGGGGGAGGTGGGGTGTTATGAGTTTCAAAGATTTTGATTTTTCATGCTAACATGCAAGAGGGTTTTGTTTAGACAGCACCTAATCCCGTAGATTTTGTAACTCAACGTTACCAGCATTCACTGAGTGCTTGCTACACATGTGTATGGCTTAATAAAAACAGATGAGTGACACACAGCTCTTTCCTCAAGGAATTTATCACAGAATTAGGAGGTTAGAACTAAAGGTGATGAAGAAAGTCCAAGCACAAAGTGCTGGGAAGGTTCAAAGAAGCCGTCTGCTTGCTGGAGGCGTTTGGTTAAGGAGACCTTGGATCTGGGTAGTGCCTGGGGCTGCTGAGAGCTGTGAGGCGTGGGGTGGTTCCTCTGGGCCCTCTGGGGTCTCCCTCCCCCTTTTAAAATAGTTTATTACATTAGTTTCTGTATCATAAAATTCACCCATTGTGAATCAACAAGTCAATGATTTTTAAAGTAAATGTATGGAGTTGTATAACTGTCACCCCAATCTAGTTTTGGAACATTCTCTTTCTTCCCCCAAAGTTCACTCCTGCTGATTCATGATAATCTCTGCTTTTCACCTCCAACCCAAGGCAATTGCTGATCTGCTTTCTGTCTTCATAGAGTTACCTTTTCTAAAAATTATATATACGTCGGAGTTCCCGTCGTGGCTCAGTGGTTAACGAATCCGACTAAGAACCATGAGGTTGCGGGTTCGATCCCTGGCCTTGCTTAGTGGGTTAAGG
Source organism: Catagonus wagneri (assembly GCA_004024745.2). Classification (NCBI taxonomy): domain Eukaryota; kingdom Metazoa; phylum Chordata; class Mammalia; order Artiodactyla; family Tayassuidae; genus Catagonus; species Catagonus wagneri. The sequence goes on along the minus strand of PVHT021183705.1, from coordinate 26,545,547 downwards.
ATCTGGCGTTGCCGTGAGCTGTTTAGTAGGTTGCAGAAGCAGCTCGGATCCCGCGTTGCTGTGGCTGTGGTGAAGGCCGGCAGCTATAGCTCCTGTTAGACCCCTAGCCTGGGAACCTCCATATGCCGCGGGTGCGGCCCTAGATAAGGCAAAAAGACAAAAAAAATAAAAAATAAATTATATATACATCGAATCATATAATGGGATACTGTCATGTGTGGTAAGAAATAAGTGCCTCTTTGTCCCCCGTTTCTGGCTCAGAGCTCCTAAAACTCTTGGACTTTCCCAAGGCATAAGAGCGGTAAAGGTTTCTAGATATTCATAACAAATCCCACCAGAGTTTTATGTTAATGGCGTGGCTTCTGGAAAGCACTTAAGGATGAGGGCTGGTTGCCAGGGGGACCATCGGTGTGAGTGGAGGGTTAAAACTTCGTGTCTTCCCCCACCCCCGCCCCCCCGGGAAGGGCAGAGGGCTTGGAGAGTGCATTCAGTCACCAGCTGCCAATGATTTAATCAATCATGACTATGTATTGAATCCTCCATTAAAAACCCAAAAGGACTGCGTTTGGAGTGCTTTCACTTTGGTGAAGCAGAACACAGGCAACTTTGTGCTGAGCCCTGAACCCTACGGGGAAAGGAGCTCCTTTGTTTGGGACCTCAGTTTACGTATCTGTTCTTCAGGCTGTTGTTGATTTGTACCCATTAATAATCCCTTGTAATAAGTGGGTAATCTAGTGAGTAAACTGCTTTCCGGTGTTTTCTGAGCTGCTCTAGCAAATTAATCGAACTCAAGGCGGGGGGTGGGGTGGAGGGTGATGGGAACCTCTGATTTATAGCCTGTTGGTCAGAAGCACAGGTAACGACCTGGACCTGTGATTGGCATTTGAAGTGGGGCATAGTCTTGTGGGACTGAGCCCTTAACCTGTGGGATCTGATGCTATCTCTGGGTAGTATCAGAATTGAGTTGAATTGTAGGACACCCAGTTGGTGTCAGACTAATTGGTGTTGGGAGGGGGGAAACTCACACATTGGAATGGGGTGCGGAATGTTACGTAATATAGTCTTTTATGTCTGACTTCTTTAACTTTGCATGTTTGGGAGCCTCAGCCATATTGTTGCATGTGGCAGTGGCTTGTTCCTTTTTACTGATTTGTTTTCTGTTGTATGGATAAACCACGGTTATTTGCTGGCTGATGGACAACTAATTGTATTGCTTCCAGGTTTGGGGCTAATATGACTAATATCCCGTGGACATTTGCATGAATGTCTTTGTGTGGTTATAGGTTTTCTTTACTTTTGGGTAGGTAGATACTTAGGAGTGAAATTGCTGAATCATTCGCCAAGTATGTATTTAACTTTTTAAAGAAACCACCAAGCTGTTCTCCAATGTGGCTGTACTACTTTATAAACCAGCAGTGTTTGAGGGTTCTGGTTTTCCCACATTTTTCAGCATTTGGCATTGCTGGTCTTTTGCATTATAATTCTTCTAGTTGAAGGGTAGTGATACCTTATTGTGGCTTTAATTTGCATTTCTGATGACTAGGAATCCCTTTTAATAGTCAGCTGTTTGAGAGAAAGATCCTTTTATAATAGTAACAATTGGTTACCATGGTTCACTATATGTTTTTAAAGCTCTTGAATGAACTTTTCTATGTAAAGAATCCAGACAGTGTTTTACTGGAGGCTTCTTGTTTGTTTGCTTGCATTTACTTCGGCTTATAGCTTTACCACCTGCTTTTGCCTGCCTGCAGAGTAACAATTTGTTTTTTCACTTTTAAATGGTTGAAAATCAAAAGAATAGTATTTCTTGAGACGTGAAAATTATTTGAGTTCCAGCTGTGGCTAAACAGGATCTGCGGTGTCTTGGGAGCCCTGGGATATAGGTTCGATCTCCAGCCTGGCACAGTGGGTTAAGGATCCAGCGTTGCCGCAGCTGCGGCTTGGGTCTGATCCCTGGCTGGGGAAATCCATGTGCCACAGGGGGCCAAAGATTGAAAAAGAAAAGGAAATTATGTGAAACTAAGATTTCAGTGTCAAAATTTGTTGGGAACATAATCAAGCTTATGTGGTTAGGTAGGATCTGCTTTGGTGCTCTAATGGCAGGAGGCAAGTAGTGTTGACAGAGAAATTCTATGGCCGGTCAAGTCTAGAATATTTACTCTCTGGTCTTTTGCAGAAAATGTTTGCCAGATTCTTTAATTTCTCACCTGTTCATCTGTTGCTTTGTCTCAGAAAAGATTTTACTGCCAGTCCTTTTCAGTTTTTGTGCTGGTTCTCCAGTTTGGTACTGAAAAACCCAGTCCATTTGCAGACTGTCACCCTGGAAGGGAAGAGACCGAACCATTGAGAGACTTGTTTGCCAGTGAACTTTTTTTGCCTGGCTGGTGACTCTAGTTAGAAGGTTTAAGTTCGAAAAAAGCTCCCAGTGAGTTCCCTGGTGGTATGGTGGCTGGGGCTCAGCGCTTTCGTTGCTGTGGCCTGGGTTTAGTCACTGGCCCCACATTAAGCTGGCTGCCTGCTCTGGCCCAAAACAAGCAGCAAATTGGAGGGGACAGGACCTTTTGCATATGAAAGTATTGTTAACTATTTGTGCTAAGTTTGGAAAATGATGTGCAACCACTACTTTTTCATTGGGAAAATTTTAAAAATTGCTTGTTGTAAAAATGAAAACAATGGACAAATATATAAAGTAAGAGTTAAGGCTCTTCATGACTACCCCTCACCAGATTCTTATTGGTCGTCGCTGTTACAAATTAGGTCTATTTACTTTGAGACCTTTTTCTGTTTGGATAAAAACATACCCAGTTAGATTTTGTGGTTTTTATAAAAATGAAATTATAGTATGATTTCATTATCAAAGTGTTTTTCCAGCTTGGCACAGTATATGCATGCATGTGGAAAAATAGCCAACCATAGACTTACTTAGTTCATGTTAGCAGCTGTGTAGCATTTTTGTATGATTCTACTATAATTTACTTAACTGTTATGTTGTGAGCCATATGGGAAGTCCTATAATTTACTTAACTGTTGATGAATTTTTGATCCTTAAATAAATAACGCTTATATGCTTCAGGCAGCCTTACCATCACTGGCTCTTATTGATCTTAACACTTTGCCTGTTAAGTGAAAATGCGCTTATGGTTATAATTTGCACTTTAGTGAAACTGAACTTTTTTTTCTTGTATTAGCCATTGGTACTTTGAATTGCTTATTGCTTTGCTTATTTTTCCTTTGGGTTTTTTACTTTCTAATTAATCCTAGGTCTTTATATTTTGGCATTAACTCATAACGTGCGGGTATTTTCTCACTATTTTTCTTTATGGTGGGATTTTTTTTCTTAAGTTTGATATTTTTATGTTGACAATTTTCCACGCGTTTCTCGCTTTTAGGTTTGGAGTTAAGCTCAGAGTTTCCCTACCTTACGATTTTAAATATAACTTTTTAAATTAGTACTTCCTATTCAGAGGTGCATCAAAATAACTTGGAGTTTTTCCAGTGCGTATGCTCTGGTTTCCTACTAAGATGTTCTTACTTGGTACGTGAGGTGTGAAGTCCAGTGCTGTGTTTTATTTTGAAGGGAGAGGAAGAAGCTCCCCTCAACGACTGATGTCAAACCCTGGTTAAAAATCACAGTTCTCATTGTGGCTCAGTGGGCTAAAAACCCTACTAGTATACAGAGGATGCAGGTTTGGTATCTTAGTGGGTTAAAGATCCAGTGTTGCCACAGCTGTGGTGCAGACTGGCAGCTGCAGCTCTGATTTGACCCCTAGTCTGGGCACTGCCATAAGCTGCAGGTGCAGCCCTAAAAAGAAAAAAAAAATCAGTATGTAACTCAGGCTTCTTTGAGAGAATGAAGGAGTGATGCTAGTTGGTTGCTTTCACCTGCACCTACTGAATTCCTGTGACAGTTCTGGATAGTTAGTAAAGAGAGATTTCATACACTTGATGAAAAGGAAAATTGCTATGTACTATATCCTGAAAATCAGGTTTCTTGATCTTGAGCCACTCACATTAAAACAGACCCCAAACTATGAGTTTCATTTCATTGATTGTAAATGCACTTTTTTTTCACATTTTAACACCTATGAAATTGAGATGATAGCTTTTTGTAGTTTATTTGGCAACATTTAAAATTTCTTAGTAGTTTGGCAACATTTAAAATTTCTTAGTTGTACGTAATGAAATGGTGCATTTTAAAATCATCTTGGATTCAATGATACATGGATAATTTTCCATTTTCACTTTTGAATCTATTGTATATCAATAAAGCCTTTTTCTATATTGATCTTCATGTTCTCGAGTGGTCTCTTTGCCTCTAGTGTTTCTTCCCCTCTAATTGGTTTTATTCACTGCTTTCAGATCAATCTTCTCCAACTATGATTCTAATTAAATCCTTATTCCAGGCAATAAGTTTTTTAATGGCAAACATCTGTAACAAAGTCTAGCCTTTTTAGTGTGGCATTTTAGACTTTTTGAATGAAATGAGTTCTTACTCTTTGCATACTCCAATTTTGAGTTCCTAAGCTAAAGAATATCTTTCCTATGTACCATTTTTCCATCCTCTGTATACTTATTAAACCCTTACTTATTAAACCCAACTGCTTCCTACCATCTTCCAAAATCACTGCCTTTAAAATCTACCCACCCTTTACAGCTTAGCTTTTCTCAGCCGCATCCTTCCTGCAGCTGTTGCTGATACATAGGGGTAAAGATAACTATTGAAAAAGACGGATACTTTTTAAGAAAACTGGAGTTAGACAAGGAACCAGGTGATATCATTTCCTACCTTTTCTTGTTGCTGATTGTGGTTTCGGAGAAGAGCTGAGTTTCAGGTGAAAATGTGTTTGAAATGATTCTCTCTGGCTTGAAATGGAGGGGTTGGAAGCGACGCATAGGGTAGTATGTGTGAGCCTGAAGCTAGGTCATCTGATCAGGCTTTGACTTTGAATGGTGAGGAGAGAGAAAAACACAAAAAAATAAATCCAAGATCTAGAAGGATGTACATGTCCAAAATGGAATTGCCATGCTTTTGTCAAACTAAGAGGATGGAGTGGTTAAAGTCAGATGGAGCCGAACTATTTTGGGTCCATAAAACCGGTCGTGTAAATAAGCACACAAGGATGTTGAGGGACACGAAGGTCAGAGTATCTCTTTGGGCTATTGGTCGACAGCTGAGTGTGAGTCAGTGAGATGTGGAAACAAAAAAGTCGGTCTCAGGTACTTTTTTTTTTTTTTTTTGGGTGCACCCACAGCATGTGGAAATTCCCCAGTCAGGGATCGAACCCAAGCCACAGCAATGACAACGCTGAATCCTTAACTGCTAGGCCACCAGGCACCGCCTCAGGTGTGTTATTAAAAAGGAATATCTAGAATTGGGGGAGGTGATAGTTGTATTTTATTCCCTACTCTTAGTGGGCACAACCATTGGATCCAGGTCCATTGTGGAATACAGATTCTGAAATACGTTCAGAGGTGGTAGACAAGATGGTAAAGGGACTGAAAGCCACGTGTGGAAGAACGATTGGAAGAATATCTGGTTTGGAGATGAGAGAACTTGGGGCATGGGGGAGGCCATAATCAAAGATGTGTAAAGGGAGAAGATTTGTACCTTGTGCTTCTAGGGCATAGAACTAAGGCCATGGGAAGAAAGACTTGGCTCAACTTAAGGAGTAATATACAGTGAAAGCTGTCTAACTAGACTGAGTGGAAGATAAACTTCCTGTCACTAGAGGTTTGTGGGCATTGGTTGACCAGTTATTTGGAAGTCATATTTTAGGGGGCATTTAAGTTGTATCATGAACAGCTGCTCACTTCTCATTATAAACTGAGAAGGCAAGAAACATCTGAAGTTTATTATACTCAAATTTTAACGGACTCTCAGGACATGATGTTACCAAGTTCGCTTTTTATTTTGCAGCTCACCGTAGTGCCTTTAGAGAGCATGAGCCAGCAAACGCTTTTCAGCCATTCTGTGCAGTTGGGTGTCAGTGAAGTAGATCGTGTGAACCTGCTTGAGTAGGTTTACCTGCGTGGATGGTGTGGGCTGGAATCTTTTTAAAAAGGCTCTCTGCAGAGTTACAGCCTTTTCTCACCCCTGACACAGTTATAAGGACCTGCAAGTATTTGTGCACTGAGGAGGCAGGGTTTTATGCCGAGGTCTTCATAAAAAGGAATGAGTGGGGAGTCCCCGATGCAGCGCATTGGGTTAACGACCTGGTGTTGCCGCAGCTGTGGTGTAGACTGAAGCTGCGGCTGAGATTCGATCCCTGGGGAAAAAAAACAAAAACAAAAACGAAACAACTGTGTGAGTGAATTCTTCAACATGTTAAACTTGGAGTGTCTTGTGTTGGCAGGGTCTGTGAAGCGCTTCTCTGAACAGTCTGCAAACCACGGCACTAAATGATCTCTTAAGGACTCCTTCCAGTTGTACAGTTCTTTGGTGTACAATGCTGTAATAAATGTTAGGCAGTAGTTTAGGATTGCGGAGTAAGAGAAGCATAGCCAATTAAAGTTGAGAAAGTTTCGGCGGACTATAATTGGCCCCTCTGGAAGCTGGCCCCAGCTTTGGGGAATCACAATAACGGTGCAGTCAGCAGTCTGAAATATGTTCTCACCATAGGGGAGAAGGGAACTCCTTGTGGTAAACCCCTCTCGGGGCTCTGTGGGCCACTTCCAGTCTGAAAGGAAACTCTCTTCCCTCATCTTGAAAGAACCTTATGGAGTTCTTGCAGTTGAGGAGCTTCGATATCTTTAAGAGAAGGGGAGAGAAATTCAGATAATGAATGAAAATAACTTTTGGTGGGTTGAGGTTATTTGAACAGACCAAAGGGTTTAGAGAGAGAGTCTGAGCCTCTCAGGCTAAAATGTGCCTGCTTGTACTAATTTTCTTTTTGAGCCTGCATACTCTTCGGAGGCATAGTGGATTTAAAAAAAGAGAAAGTACAGTGCATGGGACCTCATGACAAGTGAAAGTAGTAAAGACGGATGCAGGGAGTTCCCGTCCAGGCGCAGCGGTTAATGAATCCTACTAGGAATCATGAGGTTGTGGGTTCGATCCCTGGCCTCGCTCAGTGGGTTAAGGATCCGGCATTGCTGTGAGCTGTGGTGTAGGTTGCAGATGTGGCTTGGATCCTGTGTTGCGGCTGTGGCTGTGGCATAGCCTGGCAGCTACAGCTCCGATTTGACCCTTAGCCTGGGAACCTCCATAATGCCGCGGATGCGGCCCTAAAAAGCAAAAAAAAAAAAAAGAAAAGAAAAAAAAAGATGCAGAATTGCTACCCTCAGCAAATTCCTACTCATCCTTCATGTTTTGGCCTCCCTAGCCCTCAGGTCTGGGTTCGGTGCCCATCTGATGCTTTACTTTGCCTGTTAAAATTACACTGCTTTGTAATAGGCTGGTGGTTTTCAATCTCATAGACACTAAGCTTGAAGACATGGACTTGGGGTTCTCTGGTGGCCTAGCAGTTAAGGCTCTGTTGTTGTCACTACTGTGGCTCAGGTTCGATCCTGGCCCAGGAGCTTCTACATGCTGCAGGTGTGCCCCCCCAGAATAAGACAGGGGCCATGTTTCTACCTTTGGACTCTCAGGTTGGTTAGATGTATAATAAGGATTTGATAAATGTTGACTGAATAAACAGGAGCCCCTTTACTTTCTCTTTCATTGTACCACTTGTTTTGGCACCTCTCTGATATGTTGCTGGATCCCCCTCATGCAACTTGTCTTGGTCATTAAAACTTAACCTTTGCAGGCTGATAATTGGTCAGGTTGACTGCTTGGAACAGGGAGACTCATTGTAGTATTCTCTCCCTCATAGAAAGGTTTAAGAAAAAGACACCTCTGTGAAAGTCATATTCTGAAGAGCTGTTTTCATCTGATTGCAGGTGGAAAGCATCTGGTAGCTGAACTATGGCAAATTTTTTCTTTATCTTTCTTTTTTTTTTGCTGTTTTAGGGCTGCACCTGTGGCACATGGAAGTTCTCAGGCTAGGGGTCAAATTGGAGCTGTAGCCGCTGGCCTACACCACAGCCACAGCAACTTGGGATCCGAGCTGCATCTGCAACCTATACCACCGCTCACGGCAACACCAGATCCTTAACCCACTGAATGAGGTCAGGGATCGAACCCACATCCTTTTGGATCCTAGTTGGGTTCGTTAACCATTGAGCCATAAGGGAGCTCCTGAATTATGACAAATTCTTACTGGTTGTTCTCTCATGGATGTTGGTATATCAACTGGAAATAGTTCGGGAACTTATTCTCAGGATCCTGGTTCTCTGTGAAAAACTTTTAAACTGTGTTTATTGGAGAGTAACCCACTGTGGCTCAGTGGGTTAAGGACACGACATTGTCTCTGTGAGGATGCAGGATGCAGGTTTGATCCCTGGCCTCACTCTGGGTATCGCCACAAGCCACAAGCTTTGGGGCGGAGGTGGGGGGAGGTTTACAGATGCAGCTCGGATCTGGTGTTGCCATGACTGTAGGCTGGCAGCTGCAGCTCTGATTCAACCCCTGGTCAGGGAACTTCGATGTGCTGCAGGTGCAGCCCTAAAGAGAAAAACATTTTACAAAATTGTGTCTATTTCAATAATAATCTTTCAAGGAGTTCTGTTGTGGCTCAGTAGTGGCAAATCCACCTAGTATCCATGAGGATATGGATTCGATCCCTGGACTTGCTCAGTGCGTTAAGGATCTGGTGTTGCCGTGAGCTGTGATGTAGGTCGCAGACACGCCTTGGATCCTGAGTTGCTGTGGCTGTGGCATAGGCTGGCAGCTGCAGCTCCTATTCGACCCCTAGACTAGGATCTTCCCTATACCGTGGGTGTGGCCCTAAAAAAGACAGGTTAATAATAATAATCTTTTAAAATTAACAAATACAGTCTCGGCCTTCTGCATGATCACATGATCACTGAGCTCTGGCACTTCACTTTTGGGTCTGTACCAGATTATACTGGCATAATTATTGTGTGTTATCAAGAACAGGGTTGTTGTTTTTTTTTTTTTTTTTTTTTGCCGCATCCACAACATGTGAATGTTCCCGGGCCAGGATTTGAGCCTGAGCCACAGCAGCACCCTGAGCTGCTGCAGGGACAATACCAGATCCTTAACCCACTACACCACAAGGGCACTCCAGCGTGGATATTATTTTTGTTTCATATTTGTGAGCGTTCTTAGTATCTAGTTTATAATTAACACGGGGAATCTTTTCTTGTAAATAGTCCGCATTTGCAGAATCTCTCCTTGAATTCATGGGTATCAATCTCTTAGTGACCTAGAGGCCTGTGTTACAGGCAGATGAGTGAGGGAGGCCCAGGAGGCTTCTGTCCTTGTCTAGTCGTACTGTATATGTACAGAATGATAGGGACCAAGACCACATGCAAGTCTGGCTTCAGACGTTGTTGAAAGATACTCTAGAGCCCGGATAACCAAGTACCGGGAGTTGGAAGTAGTATTACGGACTATAAAGGGTCCGAAAAACAAAGGATCAAATAAGAGGCCCTCGACTCTGAGCTGTGCTCTCCAGATAGTAACCAGTAGCCATGTGTAGCTATATAAGTTTAAATTAATTAAAATTACATAAAATAAAAATTTCGGTCCTCAGTCACAGTAGACACATTGCAAGTGCTCAGTAGCCACACGTGCCTTGGGGCTACCATATTAGCCCAGGCCTAGAACATTTCTCTTCATCGCATAAAATCCTGGTGGACTGTGCTGCCCTCGGAGAGAACAGGAGAGTGGAAGCAAGGTCCGAGGCAGTGTGAGGATGAGAAGGAAGAAGAGAGGAAAATCAGTGACAGGAGGAATGGTGCTAATGGACAGAACCCCCAGTTTTCAGTGTCTCGGACTCGCCTCGTTTTTGAGGATCCTGACAGGTTTAAGGAGTATCGGTCAGGAATTTTGCAGAATCATCTCTCAGGAGGAACATTGTCACTCTCATCACCACATATCGGATGCTGACAGCGTGACTTAGTGTTGATGTTATTGACCTTGATCCCTTGGCTGAGGTAGTCAGTCCCTTGGTTTTAAAACTTTCTGCTTTTGCTCACGACTCCTAAATCTGTTTTCCAGCCCAGATTTTCTTGAACTCTAGTTTTATATATTCAGCTTCATGTTCAGTAGCTCTCCGTGGAGCCTTCTGTCGGGAAATGGTGCTGACTTCAGCTTCACGTATCTGCATGGCCCGCTCCCTTATTAAATTCAGATGTCCGCTTACCAGGGTGTGGCTGCCCTTCGCCGTTTCTACCTCTCCCGCCCGAGCCACCACGGCCTCTTTGCCTCCTTAGAATCCAGCATCCACCCGGCAGTCAGATTCACTTTTAAAAAAGAACTTTACTGACGTTTACAAACACACAGGAAAAGGGCACATAGTATGAGTTTGCACTGAATTTTTACACACTGATTGCACCTGGATATCTGGCACTCCGAGCAAGACCGGCACGTGACCAGCAACTCCTTGGGTTCCTTTCCTGTTACTCTTCCCCCAAGAATGACTGCTGTCTTGACTTCCGAGAGCACAGGTTACTTTCCTCTGTTTTTGTACTTGATGTAAATGGAATCATACAATGCGTAATGTCTGGCTTCTTTTTTTTTCTTTTTAGGGCTGCACCTTCAACATATGCAAGTTCCTAGGCTAGGGGTCACAGCTGGCAGCCACGGCCACTTGGGATCTGAGCTTTGTCGGTGACCTACACCACAACAACGCTGGATCCTTAACCCACTGAGCAAGGCCAGGGATTGAAGCAGCATCTTCATGAATCCTAGTCAGGTTCATTACCCACTGAGCCACAAGGGCAGCTCCCAAGTCTGGTTTCTCTTATGCAACATTATGTGTGTGGGATTCATCCAGGATGGTGCAGGAAATTGGGTTTCCTATTGCTGCGAACTATTCTGTTGTGTTAGTGTGCCACAATTTATTTATCCATTTTACTATTGATGGACATTCAGGTAGTTCCCAGTGTTGGGCTATTATGCATCATGCTACTATGAATGCTTCAGTACATGGCTTTGAGGAAATATTCATATGCATTTATGCTGGGTATATACCCAGGAATGGGATTTCTGGCTCAATAGACACTAGACTCAGCCTTAGAATATATTGTTGAACAATTTTTTTTTTGGCAAGTGGCAAGTGATCTTTTAAAAAACAAAAGTTAGGAACTCCTATTACTCATTATTTGAAAACCCGTCAAATGGTTTATTAACTCAAAACATTAGCTAAAAGTTCTTATAATGGCATGTAGGACCCCATGTAGCTGGTCTCCCAGCTGGTCTTTGAACATGCTAAGCGTACTTGTATCTTAGGGCCTCTGCCCTGTCTGCTCTCTGTGCCTCCTTTGTTCTTGTAGCATGTATCTGCGTGGCCCACTCCCTTATTAAATTCAGATATCTGCGTAACTGCCACCAATGTATATAAATAGCCTTTCCTATCCATCTGTTTATTTTGCATTATTTTTCCTCTTACTGCTTACTTCTTGGCATATCTATATGTTTAACATATCTAAAATATTATGGTCCCCACTAGAGACTTAGTGTATTGTTAACTGGTTATCATCAAAAAACAGTGGACATTAGTAGCTGCTCAATAAATAGACAAATGAACGCAGAAAATAGTTGTAGTTATAATAGACATGAGGTGTCTAGACATTTGGGGAGAAGGGGGAGTAAGGCAAATGAGATTAAAATTGGTAACAATTTAATTTTTCGTAAAATAATACGCAGCTTTAAGAGACATAGGACTTACTGTTAAAAATAGCAACCCTTTGTCTCCTCCCAGTTCCCACTCCCCAAAGTTGACTACTTTCCATGCTTGGCTATTTCTTATGCTATTATATTTGATATTTTTTAAATTTGTAGCTAAATTGCTAAATTTCAGTTTTAGGAGTTCCTATCGTGGCTCAGTGGTTAATGAACCCAGCTGGTATCCATAGGGATGCGGGTTTGATCCCTGGCCTCACTCAGTGGGTTAAGGATCCAGCATTGCTGTGGTGGAGGCCAGCAGCTGTAACTGTTCTTTTTTTTTTGGCTTTTTGTTTTATCTAGAGCCGCACCCGTGGCGTATGGAGGCTCTCAGGCTAGGGGTCTAGCAGGAGCTGTAGCCACCGGCCTTCGCCACAGCCACAGCGGGATCCGAGCCACATCTGCAACCTACACCACAGCTCACAGCAACACCAGATTCTTAACCCACTGAGCGAGGCCAGGGATTGAATCCACAACCTCATCGTTCCTAGTTGGATTCGTTAACCACTGAGCCACGATGGGAACTCCAGCAGCTGTAACTGATTGGAACTCTAGCCTGGGAACCTCCATATGCCATGGGTGCGGCCCTAAAAAGACAACACAACGACAACAACAACAAAAAAACACATTTAAATTTCAGTTTTAGATCTTATTTAAGGGCTTCCACCAAGGATCTGCTTGGAAGACAATGATCTGCTTTTCCTAAACCTCGCTCCTCCCTCTAGCGCACACATAGCTTTCTCCCTCTTCTCCCAGTATAATTATCCCAAATTTAAAGACATACTTTCAGGTTGTCTTCAGATGTGATTTTCTCAGGGAAATGTTCCCTAACTTCTTATATTAAACTCACATGTTTAGTGTGTACATTGTAATGAACATGTGAAAGTTGTTCACTGTGAGCCAGGTGGTTCATTATGATCACACCTTTTCTTCCCTGCCTGCCTGCCTGCCTTCCTGCCTTCCTTCGTTGTCTTTTCAGGACTGCGCCTGTGGCATATGGAGGTTCTCAGGCTAGGAGTCCCATCAGAGCTGTAGCCTCCGGCCACAGCCACACAGGATCCAAGCCATGTCTGCAACCTATGCCACAGCTCACGGCGGTGTTGAATCCTTAACCCACTGAGTGAGGCCAGGGAATCGAACCCAAATCCTCATGGATGCTAGTCATTAACCGCTGAGCCACAAAAGGAACTCTTTTTTCCCTTTTTTTTTGCACATCGTAAACAGCTTCCTCCCTCTCCCCTTACCCCCGGAATTTTCCCTAAGTCCTATTGTGTTTGCTTACTTCTCTTCACATGACGGGATTATTATCCCCATACTCATTCCAGAATCCTGAAACACATGGGGTTGTATATCAGTTCTTGAGGTTGTTTTGGATACATTTGTCCTAGAATTGCCAACAGGAACTAGAAAACTGGGCTGGCCTATGGCCCTGAATCTTACCTTCACAAATTAACCTAAGCATTCTATTTATCTTTTCTTCTCTGTGTAAATCTTTAACTTCGGTGTCCCAAATCAGAGTCCTGCTTGGTTTACTCGCTTATCTTTGGAGAACATACTCTTAAACAGTTCCCAGAGAAAAGATACAGGAGTAGTAATTTTTTTATTTTTCAAAGATCTTGTGTATCATTTCTCTATTGCCATTGTAGTGCTACATAGCAAAATAACTGAGAAACATCAGTTGCTCACAGTAAGTGTTTGTCACCTTTCTGGGTAGTTGGCTAAGGGGCCCTGCTGACCTTGGTTGGGAGTTGGCTGGCTAACTTCTGGTCTCGGATGGTCTTGGCTGGGATGACCGTGTGACCTGGCTCTGCTTCGGGTGTCTCATCCTCTTTGGGGACCAGTGGTCCAGCCAAGGCGTGTTCTTCACAGGGTGATGGGAGAGGGCAAAAAAAAAAAAAAAAAAAAAAAACGCTTAGGTGCTTCTCTCCTATTTTAAATAGAAGCTGCATTTTTTTTTTTAAAAAATCCTATTTTGGAACTATAGTCAACTTATTTGACTAAAAACAGCTATCTGTGCAAATGGGCAAAGAAAAAACTTCAGTAACATCCTTTAGATGTCTGATGAAATGTCACTTTCTCAGGGAGGTATTCTTTCCCTTCTCAGGTAAGGTTCTTAAGTCTTTTAACACTGTTGCTGTTCTCTCAAAGTATTTATCACACTGGTTATTATTTGTTTCATGTTGGTCTATTCCATTAGACCTTAACTTTCATTGAAGACAGAGACCATATCTATCAAAGGGTTAGCCTAGAGCTTGCAATAGTTAAGTATGCAATAGATGTCAGATAAATGAATGATTAAATCTCAGAAATATAATATCTTTTAGGGTTCTTTTTTTGAGGGGCTGCTGCACACACAACATGTAGAAATTACTGGGCTAGGGATCAAATCCGAGCCACAACTTTGACCTACACCACAGCATCGGCAACGCTGGATCCTTAATTCACTGTGCTAGGCCTAGGATCGAACCTGAGCCGCTGCAGAGACAGATGCTGGATTCTTAACTCTACCACAGTGGGAACTCCTTTAGGGCTCTTTTCATTAAATCTTTGTGTGCGAAGTGCGTTCTTCAAGGATTTAGCATAAGAGAGAGGGAAGGCATTACCAATTTGCAGGAGAGATGAGCTGGCTCCCCTTTGGCTTTTTCCTCGCTCGTCTGTGTAATCAAGGTTGTGAACCTTTGATTGGTAGTACCTTCTCTGTGGCTCTTGGGCCTTCAGATACAGATAATTGTTTTCATCAGTGTGTTATGACTCTGGGACTTGCGAACAGCTGGAAACGAGTGTTAATACTGGTATATATGAAAGTTTATTGCTCTGAATTAGATGACAGTACTTTCACTGTTATTTCAGATGAGTGTTTGAAGGACACGTTTTTAAACTCAGTGACTGAGTTGCAGTACAGTTTTATGATTGGTATTGCATTCAGTAAACTTTGGATGCAGTATATATGAACTTCTGAATGTATGAAAAATTAATGTTTATTAAACCTAGGTTATAGAAAGCCTTCTATAAATGAACTCAAAAACTAACTATAAAAACTGTTCTTCGGAGTTCCTGCTGTGGTACAGGGGGATCAGTAGCATCTCTGGAACAAAACACAGGTTTGTTCCCCTGCCTGGCACAGTGGGTTAAAGATCTGGCGTTGCTACAGCTGAGGTGTAGGTTGCAACTGTGGCTGGGATCTGACCCCTGACCCAGGAAACTTCGTATGTCATGACGTGGCCAAAAAAGAAAAAGAATAACAACAAACAAAAACTGTTCAAGCATGAGCTTATGTGGGTTTGAGTAGTTATCCAATCTCTGATGTTCTAATTAATTGTTTCAGCCTTTTGGTAACTTGAAAAGAGATTCATATTTTTCTGACCCATTGTTTGGCCAATATAGAATTTAATTGTTAGGACAGAAACTTGTGACAGAGCTAGAAATTTTGCTCCCACAATTGAAACGGATCTTGCTCAGGTGTGATCTAAATATTTATATTTCTTAATGATAAGTTTTTGTGTTTTTGATCTAATTAAATGGTAAATATAAATGGTACTTTATATCATGAAATTTTAGATTATAACGGGACAGTAACACCTTAGTCTCTACTTTTCATTTTATATAGCACTTGGATTGTAGGTTTAGGAAGCTGCTGTTGCCTGGCAGTAGCTTTTTTTTTTTTTCCTTTTTAGGGCCGCACCCGAGGCATATGGAAGTTACCAGGGTAGGGGTCAAATCAGAGCTGCAGCTGCTGGCCTATGCTGCAGCCACAGCAGTAAAGGATCCAAGCTGCATCTGCAACCTACCCCACTGCTCACAGCAATGCTGGGTCCTTAACCCACGAGTGGGGTCAGGGATAGGACACACATCCTCATGGATACTAGTCAGGTTTGTTACTGCTGAGCCACAGTGGGAACTCCTGGCTGGCAGTAGTTGTTCAGTAAATATTTGTTGAATGAGTAAAGGAATGTACGTTATTGATAGTGAAGAGCAGAGAGGTTAAAAAAAAAACCTCCCATGTTTCTACAATTAGTGGAAAGCTAAGGCTAAAGTGGCCAACTTAAGAAAATTGAAAAGAATGACTACAGAAAGTATTATATATTAATAGAACTCATATAAACACTAACAAAAGTTTTTCTATTATTATAGTTCCTAATAACTGTTCAGAGAATTACAATCTTTTAAGGTGCAGCAATAGCTTCAAATCTATATATACAAGGTTTTTTGCAGGGAAAAAAATTATTAGTGACTTTCAAGAAGTAAGTATAAAAAGCTTAGGAAATAACCTTTTTTTATTACTTAATGAATTTTATTACATTTATAGGTGTACAACAATCATCACACCCAAATTTTTATAGCATTTCCATCCCAAACCCTCAGTACATCCCCGCACCCCCAACCTGTCTTATTTGGAAACCATAAGTTTTTCGAAGTCTGTGAGTCAGTATCTGTTCTGTAAAGAAGGTCATTGTGTCCTTTGTTTAGATTCCACATGTAAGTGATAGCATGTTTAGATTCCACATGTAAGTGATAGCATCTGATGTTTGTGTTTCATTGACTGACTGACTTCACTTAATATGATAATTTCTAGGTCCATCCATGTTGCTGCAAATGCCATTATTTCTTTCCTTTTAATGGCTGAGTAATATTCCATTGTGTATAAGTACCACATCTTTATTCACTCCTCTGTCAATGGACATTTTTGTTGTTTCCATGTCTTGTCTATTGTATAGAGTGCTGCAATGAACACTGGAGAACATGTGCCTTTTTGAGTCATGGTTTTCTCTGGATAGATGCCTAAGAGTGGGATTGCTGGATCAAATGGTAATTCTATTTTTAGTTTTCTGAGAACTCTCCATACTGTTTTCCACAGTGGTTGTACCAATTCCCACCAACAGTGTAATAGGGTTCCTTTTTCTTCATACCCTCTCCAGCCTTTATTGTTTGTAGACTTTTTGATGATGGCCGTTCTTGCTGGTGTAAGGTGGTACCTCATAGTGGTTTTGATTTGCATTTCTCTAATAATGAGTGATGTTGAACATCTTTTCATGTGTTTTTTTGGCCATCTGTATGTCATCTTTGGAGAACTGTTTAGATCTTCTGCCCATTTTTTGATGGCGTTGTTTGCTTTTTTGGTATTGAGCTGTAGGAGGTGTTTATAAATTTTGGGAGATTAATCCCTTGTCAGTCGATTCACTTGCAAATATTTTCTCCCATTCTGTGGGTTGTCTTTTTGTTTTGTTTAGGGTTTCCTTTGCTGTGCAGAAACTTAAGTTTAAGTAAGTCCCTTTTGTTTATTTCTGTTTTTATTGTCATCACTCTAGGAGGTGGATCTGAGAAGATGTTGCTGTCATTTATGTTGGAGAGTGGCCTGTGTTTTCCTCTAAGAGTTTTATAGTATCTGGTATTATATCTAGATCTTTAATCCATTTTGAGTTTATTTTTGTGTATGGTATTAGGAAGTGTTCTAATTTCATTCTTTTACATGTGGCTGTCCAGTTTTCCCAGCACCACTTATTGAACAGGCTGTCTTTTCTCCATTGTATATTCTTGCCTCCTGTCATAGATTAGTTGACTGTAGGTGCGTGGGTTTAATTTTGGGTTTCTATGCTGTTCCACTGATCTATATTTCTGTCTTTGTGCCAGTACCATTTGGTTTTGATGACTATAGCTTTGTAGCATAGTCTGAGGTCAGGGAGCATATTTCCTCCAGCTCCATTTTTCTTTTTCAGGATATCTTTGGCTATTCTGGGTCTTTGTTTCCAAAAAAAACTTTAAAGTATTTTGTTCTAATTCTGTGAAGAATGTCCTTGGTAATTTGATAGGGATTGCATTGAATGTGTAGATTGCCTTGGGTAGTATAGTCATTTTGATAATATTGACTCTTCCAATCCAAGAGCATGGTATTCTTTTGGTCTTTTAGGGCCATACCCATGGCATATGGAGGTTCCCAGGCTAGGGGTCGAATTGGAACTGTAGCTGCCAGCCTGCACCACAGCCACAGCAGCGTCAGATCTGAGCCGTGTCTGTGACCTACACCACAGCCCACGGCAACACCGGATCGTTAACCCACTGAGCAAGGCCAGGGATCGAACATGCAACTTCATGGTTCCTAGTCAGAATTCATTAACCACTGCGCCACGACGGGAACTCCTGTGTCATCCTTGATCTCTTTCATCAGTGTCTTATAGTTTTCAGAGTACAGGTCTTTTGTCTCTTTAGGTAGGTTTATTCCTAAGTATTTTATTCTTTTTGATGCAATGGTAAACTGGATTGTTTCCCTAATTTTTCTTTCTGATCTTTCGTTGTTAGTATATAGAAATGCAGTTGATTTCTGTGTATTAATTTTGTATCCTGTGACTTTGATGTTATTTAGTGACTTTCAAGAAGTAAGTGTAAAAAGCTTAGGAAATAATTTCTTTGAAACAAGATATTTGACAGTCAAGCCCAGAATATAAGTAAATGTAATTGTGTGATTAAATTTTAATCACTGTTAAGGACTGAAAGACCGAATCTTGCTAATTATTCTAACATGTAATAGAAATATTAAAGGGAAAAATCTCATCTTTTATGCAGCAAATGGACAAAATTCTTTGTGTAGGAAAGCTTGGCAGACCTAGAGAATTCTAAATTGCTCTAGTTGTTTTCTCTTTTTTTTCTCACAGAAGAATTTGAATAGTTGGATTTATTTTTTTAGCTTTCTATCTGAAACATCTTTTTCCTCTTCTCACTCTATTTAACTTCATTAGAACTCCTCTTCTGTATCTACATGTTTTGTCTGATACAGCCAAGAAAGCTTTTTAAAGCATCATTGAGAACTCTCAAAGCTTCTTTTCCTACCAAGTTCCTCCTCATCAGAGCTGGATGTAGGGAGTCTTTGTGGTCCCTGTGCTTCCAAGCGAATGGCCCTAAACAGGCCTTTGGTATTCCCTGAGGACACTCTTGGTTGACGTGTCATCTTGCACTACTTCAGACTCTTCCTTGGGTTCTTATTGGCTGCTTTTAGTCATATTCCTTCTAGGCATCAACTCCATCAACATCATGACCAAGTCATGAGTACCCAGAAGCTCCTAGTGTTCAAGCACTTAATGGCTTATTATTCTACAGTTCTATCAAAGAGTGTTTTTGTTTTTGTTGTTGTTTGTTTTTAAATTATCAGATAAGGTTGATGGAATAGCTGTTTAAACTACAGTGTGTCACGTAATGTATCATCGAGGGACTGTAGTAAAAGTAGGATTGGGAGCATGGAGAGTTTGCCTAGTTCTCTAAGCAGAATGAATATGCCCTGCCAACTGAAGCGAGACCTCAGACTTTCAGACTTTGGTGGTATATTATCCATCAGCTTGGTGATAGTTTTCTCTCTCTGCTAGACTGTGCCTTACCCTAGACTGTGCCTTATCCCTGGACATTGGTGGATTTGTTTGTCTTTTTAGGGCTGCACCCTAGGCATATGGAAGTTCCCAGGCTAGGGGTCAAATTGGAACTGTAGCTTCCAGCCTACACCACAGCCACAGCAATGCAGGGTCCAAGCCATGTCTGCAACCTATGCCACAGCTCACAGCAACGCTGTATCCTTAACCCACTGAGTAAGGCCAGGGATTGAACCTGTGTCCTCATGGATACTAGTCAGGTTCATTACCACTGAGCCATGGTGGGAACTCCTGGACAGTGTTTTGTGCTTGCCCCGATTCACCTGTAGTGTTCAGTGCCTATTTGGATTTATAGGGTACAAATTAGCTCTGTTGTTCACCTGCCCTATTTTACTTAAACAAAGTGATCATGTCTTGACACTGAATCTCAAGATTTCAAAGATAGTACATTTGATTTCCATTTGAGCGTGTGTAGTGATGGGGTATTCTGTCTCATAAGTTTTCAGAAGCCCAAACTAGAACCAAGATGGAACTTAATGACAAGTCAATTTCAGCTTTATATTAGTAAAATTTTCAATAAGTAGAGCTAGCAGCAAATGTTCTGGGAGTTCCCACTGTGGCACAGTGGGTTAAGAACCTGACTACAGCGGCTTGAGTTGCTGTGGAGGTGCGGGTTCAGTCCCTGGCCCAGTGCAGTGGGTTAAAGGATCTGGTGTTGTCACACCTGTGCAGTAGCAGCTGCGGCTAGGATTCAATCCCTGGACCGGTAACTTCCATATGCCATTAAATGGGTGTGGCCATTATAAAACAATTCCGTATTGCCCCCAGATGTGCAGTTAAATTCTTAGGGATGATTCAGCAGAAGCTAGATAAGCAATTGTAGGGTTTTGTGTGGGCATCATTGTGTGGGTGGGGTGGGCTAAATGATAAGTGGTGAGACGGCTTACTCAAGTGTAAGTGCTCTGTGGTTGTAGACCAACCCAGAGAGAGAACAAGCTGAGAAGACTGATGGCTGGTAGTTAGTCCGTGAGCGAGAAGAAATTGCCAAGAGACGGTATACTTGGAAAAGCAAAAGGCCAGATACAAAAGCCCGTATTTAAAAGATGGAAGCTGGAAGTGGGACTACTGAAGGAAAACACTCAGAGGAAGAAAACCAGAACAGTTTAGAGTACAGAGGCCTAGGGAAGACAGTTGGAAGGTGGAAGAAGGAATTAGAGGATTTCATAGAACCTTATTCACTTGAAAGCAGTTGTCCCCAAGGTGAAGCTGCATGCATGGTCAACTACTAGGATGTAGGACTCACATGTATCTTCAAACACGAATATATCTTTATATAAATATATACTTAAATTTATTTTCAAAGGCATTTCAGGATACATATATATAATGTATTAATATGGTGGTATTTGTGTATAACTTATAAATAAATACAAATATACTGGGGAAGGTGGGATCAAAATTTAACATTAGAATACACAGTCAAAAAATCATTTGAGTCCTCTATCCAAAAAATAAAATGCTCTTGGCCTCTTCTGTGCTTACAGATTTCCAATTTAGGTTTAAAAACTTTTTTTAAATTATGTGAAACACACCAGACATATGTGAGTTCCCTGATGGTGTAGTGGTTAGGACTGGGTGCTTTCACTGCTGCAGCCTGGGTTCAATCCCTATTCTGTTCTGGGAACTGAGATGCCATGTCAAGCTGCTGCATGCCGCCCCCCCCATCCCCGGCAAAAAAGCCGTACACAGACATAGACATATAATACATTGCCATATTTGTGGAACCATGACCTCCTTCCATCTCCATAATTGTTTTTCTCTTGTAAAACTCAAACTCTGTACCCATTAAACAAAAACCCACTTCCCCCTCCTCACAGCCTTTGGCAACCATCATTCTACCGTCTATCTTCATGATTTTTTGACCACCATTAAGTACCTCGTACAAGTGGAATCCCACGATATTTCCATCTTAGTGCTTGGATTAATTTGTATAATGTCCTCAAGATTTATCCATGTTGGAGCATGTTGCAGAATTTCCTTCCTTTTTAAGACGATAATATTCCATTTTGTGTAGATGCCAGATTTTGATTTTTAATCAGTCCATGGACACGTAGTTTACTTGTCTGCTTTGGCTGTTGTGAATAATGCTGTCAGTCACATGGGAGTGCAGTATCTCCTCCTTTCACGTGTTTTTTTTTTTAGCATAGACCCAGAAGTGGAGTTGCCAGATCATATGGTAATTCTGTTTTGAGGAACCACCATGCTATCTTCCCCAGGAGCTGTACCATTTTATATTCCTATCAGAAGTTCACAGGGTTTCAATTTTTCCACATCCTCATCAACACTTATCCACATCAAAACAACTGTTTTCTGTTTTTATTTTTATTTTTTTTTGTCTTTTTAGGGCCACACCCACGGCATATTGGATGTATCCAGGCTTAGGGTTGTAGCCTGGAGCTGTAGCTGCTGGCCACAGTCATGCAGGCTCTGAGCCTTGTCTATGACCTACACCACAGTTCATGGCAACGCCGGATCCTTAACCCACTGAGCAAGACCAGGGATTGAACCTGCAACCTCATGGTTCCTAGTTGGATTCGTTAACCACTGAACCACGACGGGAACTCCAGGTCTTGATGCATTTTGAGTTATTTTTTTGTATATGGTGTTAGATAAGGAGCCAACTTCATTCTTTTGCATGTGGATATTCAGTTTTCCCAGGACTCTTTGTCTAAAAGACTGTCCTTTCCTCATTGAAGGTTTGGCATCCTTGTCAAAAATCATTTGTCCATACGTGCAAGGGTTTATTTTTGGGCTCTCTAGTAGATTCCATTGGTCTATATTGTCTATCTTTTTACTAACACCACACTGTTTTGATTACTGTAGCTTTGTGGTAAGTTTTTAAATCATGAAGTATGTCCTCCAGTTTGTTTTTTTTCCCCCCAAGGTTGTTTTAACTACGGGGGTCCTTTGAGATTCTAAATTTTGGATGTTTTTTTTCTTTTATTTCTGCAAAAAACATGATTGGGATTTTGGTAGGGATTGCACTGAATCTGTAGATTGCTTTGGGTAGTATGGACATCTTAACAATATTAAGATTTCCAGTTAATGTAATGTGGACTGTTTCTATTTATGCTCTTAATTTCATTTGTCAATGTGTGTAATTGTCATTGTACAAGTCTTTCTCCTCCTTGGTTAAATTCATTCCTAAATATTTTATTCTTTTTGATGCTATTGTGAATGGATGTTTTTGTGAACATTTTTGTAATATCTTTTTCAAATTATTCATTGTATATAGAAATATAACTGATTTTTCTGTTTGCTTTGTATCTTACTTTACTGAATTTGTTATTTATTTCCTTATTTTTGCTTCTTAGGGCCGCACCTGAAGCATATGGAAGTTCCCAGGCTAGGGGTCCAATCAGAGCTACAGTTGCTGGCCTACACCACAGCTACAACAACATGGGGTCCAAGCTGCGTCTGCAACCCATACCACAGCTCACAGCAATGCTGAATCCTTAATCCACTGAACGAGGCCAGGGATTGAACCTGCATCCTTATGGATCCTAGTCGGGTTTGTTAACCACTGAGCCACAAAGGGAACTCCCCGAATTTTGTTATTTTAACAGTTTTTTTTTTTTTTTCACATGGTATCTTTTTTTCTATGTATAAGATCACTTCATCTGCGAACAGAATTTTATTTCTTTGTTTGCAATGTGGATGCCTTTATTTTCTTTAGCCTCATCACCCTGGGTAGAACTTCTAGTACTTTGTTGAATAGAAGTGCTGAAAGTAGTATCTTTGCGTCAGTCCTGATTTTAGAGGAATTACTTTGAGTCTTGGACCACTGAGTGTGATGTTCTCTGTGGGTTTTTCACATCCAGCTTTTATTGAGGTCGTTTCCTTCTGTTCCTAGTTTGAGTGATCTTAACATGAAAGGGTATTGAATTCTGTCAGATGCTTTTTCTACATCAATAGAAATGATCATGTGGATTTTATCCTCTTCATTGTGATAGGGCATATTTTAATTTTTTTAAATCTTTTTATTTTTGTCAAACCATCCTTACATTTCAGGAATAAATCTCACCTGGTCATGGTATATAATTCTTTTATATCCTGCTGACTTCTGTTTGCTGCATTTTATTGGAGACTTTTGCATCTGTTTCACAAGAGATATTGGTCTGTAGTTCTTTTGTTATTGTTGCTGAAACTTGGCCTCTGTCCACTGGTGCTGAATAGAAACATGGAGACAGAGTTTTGGGTGAAGGAGAAAAAGATAGCTTTTACTGCTTTGTCAGGCAAAGGAGTCCACAACAGGGTAATGCCTGAAAGACCGTGCACCCCATTGAGAAGGATTATGGGGAGTTTTACAGTAAAAAGGAGAAAAGCAGGATTTCAAATAGGAATCAGGATTGGGGCAGACGTACATTCTTCTGTCTTTGGGAAGAATAGCTGATATCAGGAGATCTTGGTATGATGACAATGGTGGTCTTCTGAGTTATTGCCTAGAATAACAGTACTTGCGAAGAGGGCATATCAATCCGAGATAAGGACAAACTAGGAAAGTTTCTGAAAAAACATGTGCCAATAATCCAACCCACAAACAGTTGTGCTCAGGGTACCTAGTCTTTAGTTAACAAGTGATTGTGTTTAGGGTGCAGTTAAACCAGGGAGAAAGAACAAGAAGGATTCTAAGCTGCTCAGTTTTAAAGTATTCATTTCTACAAGAAGCATAAGGAATATAACTTTTCTGGCGTTCCCATTGTGGCTCAGTGTTTAACGAATCCAACTAGAAACCATGAGGTTGCGGGTTCGATCCCTGGCCTTGCTCAGTGGGTTAAGGATCCAGCGTTGCCGTGAGCTGTGGTGTAGGTCACAGACACGGGTTGGATCCCACATTGCTGTGGCTGTGGTGTAGGCTGGTGGCTACAGCTTTGATTCGACACCTATCTTGGGAACCTCCATATGCTGCGGTGCGGCGCTAGAAAAGGCAAAAAGACAAAAAAAAAAAAAAAGGAAGAATCTAAATTTTCTCTTAGGTGTATAAGATGCCTACATCATTATGTGTATCCCTTGAGAGGGAACCAGGATCCTACCCCAAGGCTGTACTATTGTTTCTGGATGGTTCCTCTCCTGTCTTTGCAACTGTCTGAACCTGCCCCTTGGAATTCAGGGAAGGCTGTGGAGGCTGCATGAGGCCCATTTCCTAAAAACAAGAAATGGGGAACACACAAAGGCTTTTGTTCCCAGGAGCCCACAGGGCCCTGCTTGGTTACAATATGTTCGTACTTGGCTTTGGTATCAAGTTAATGGCAGGCTCACAGAATGAGTTTGAAAGTATTCCCTCCTTTTCACTCTCTTGGAAAAGTTCGAGAAGGATTGGGCTTAGTTCTTTAAAAGTTGGGTAAAATTCACCAGTGAAGCCATCAGGTCCAGGGCTTTTCTTTGTTGGGAGAGTTTAGATTACAGAATCAATCTCCTTATTAGTTATGGGAATAATCAGATATTCTGCTTATTCATGATTTAATCTCAGATTTTGTGGTTCTAGGAATTTTCCTGTTTCACCTAGTTATATAATTTGTTGGCATCTAATTGTTCACAGGACTTCTATGTTTTTTATTTCTGTAGAACCAGCGCTAATATCCCACTTTCATTAAATTTGAGAAGTTTTCTGGAGTTCCCGTCATGGCTCAGCAGTTAGTGATCCTGACTAGCATGCATGAAGATGCAGGTTTGATCCCTGGCCTTGCTCCTTGAGTTAAGGATCCGGCGTTGCCCTGAGCTGTGGTGTAGGTCGCAGACGCGGCTCGGATCTCGCTTGCTGTGGCTGTGGCGTAGGCCAGCAACTACAGCTCCTGTTAGACCCCTAGCCTGGGAACCTCCATATGCCGCGGGTGTGGCCCTAAAAAGACCAAATAGGAAAAAAATTGAGAAGTTTTCAGCCCTTAACTTCTTCAAATATTCTTTCTGCCCTTTCCTCTCTGTTCCTGTGGAGCTCCTACCATGTACGTGTTGGTTGGTTTAATGGTTCCCACAGTTCTTTAGGCTCTGTTTGCTTCCACCTTGTTTCTTTTTTCTTTTTCGAGACTCAGTAATTTCTATTGGCCTATTTTCACGTTCACTTAGTCTTCTGTCTGCTGAAATCTGCCTTTGACCCCTAATGAATCCTTCATTTCAGCTGTGTACTTTTCAGCTTCAGAATTTCCTTTTGGTTTTTTTCTAAGTTTTCTCTTTATTAATATTTCCATTTTGTTCACACATTGTTTTCTTGACTTTTCCCGTATCTCCCTTTTGTCCTTCAGGCATCTTTAAGACAGGTACTTTGAAATATTTGTCTAGTACATCAGCCATTTGTCGATGGGGGTCTATTGTTTTTTTTTTTTTTTTCATTTTTTTAATGGGCCATAATTTGCTGTTCCTTTATATGCCTCGTGATTTAATTTTACATTTAATGAACATTGGGCTTTTGGGTTTAATAATGTGGTAAGTCTAGGAGTCAGATTTTCTCCTTCCTCTCGCTTGTTTTGCTAATTGTTGTTTCTGTTTTTAACTGTCATATATAGCCTCTTTGTTGAGAATCAGCCTGAGGTATAAATGTATGGCCTTTCCAGGTCTTAGTCTTTTCCTGGGCGCAAACAATTACTTTCTAATTTTCTCCATGTATGCAATTGTTTTTAAATCTCCTAGTCATTAATGTCTGGCTCCGGGAAGGGGAAAAGGTGAAAAATGAAGAGAGAGAATGGGTCTGGCCTTTTAAGTCACGTGGAAGTCACTTCAACCAGAAGGGAAGGGGCTGTGACCATGTAGAGGAGGCAGTGATGATGGCCACTCATCTCCTGTCTGCGCTGTGTGATGAGGAGCAGCCATCAGCAGTCAGAGCAGAGAGCCCCAGTGTTTGGAGAACAGGGTCCTTTTTGCCCACCCTCGCTCTCAGGGCTGGTATGGGGGATGGGTAGCCACCTAAGTCTTCCCTTGGAAGTTGGAAGCCTTCAAAGTTCCAATATAGTTATTTTTTTATTTTTATTTTTTAACTTAATGAATTTATTTCAATTATAGGTATACATAAATCATCACAAGTCAACCTGATAGATTTTTTGTCCCAAACTCACAGTGCATCTCCCCACCCCTCAGATTGTCTTATTTGAAAAACCAAGGTTTTCCAAAGTCTGTGAGTCATTGTCTGTTTTGTAAAGTAGTTCATTGTGTCCTTTTAGTTTCCACATGTAAATGGTAGCATTGGGTGTTGCTGTCTAATTAATTGTCTGACTGGTTTCACTTCGCATGATAATTTCTAGGTCCATCCATGTTGCTATAAATGTTGGTAATTCGTTCCTTTTAATGGCTGAGTAATATTCCGTTGTGTGAAAGTTCCAGTACAGTTAAACCACCGGATTCTGCCAGCACAGTCGATGTCTAGGTGGGGAGGTGGACACTCTGTGCTTCACATTCTGCTGTCTTCCCAGAGCCCTCTCCTCCAGGCTAATTACGTAAATATTCACTCATCAGAACTTGACTGAATGTTAACTTTTTGCCCAACCCTAATGATATGATGAAGGCTTATAAACACATAGAAGATACCACCCCTGACTTTGGTTAGGGTATCGTCTCGGTGAGGCAGCGTCTCAGTTACCTGTTGCCGCCTAACAAACCACCTCCCAGTTGAGTGGCTTAACATAACAACCACCATTTTATCCATTCAGGAATTCATCATGAAAGGTTATCTCTGCTGCAGTGATGTTTGCTGGGCCCTCTCATGGGTCTGCATTCACCTGGTGGCTGGAAGGTCTGAGGTGGCCTCACTGACATGGCGGTGGCCTTCATGCTGGCTGTCACCTGGAGTGCCACGGTTCTCCTCCCTATGTCCTCTCTCGCCGCGTGGTCACTCATCCTCAGGGCCTTTCTCTCCTCATGGCCTTCTCTCTAGCAGGCTAGGCTGAGCTTCTTTACGTGGTACCTGGTTTCCCAGGAAGTGGAAGCTGTCAGGCCTCGTAGGGGCAAGGCCAGGACCTGGCACAGTGGTCCCGTCTGAAGGTTCTATTGATCAAGTCACAGGGGAGCTCAGGGTCAGGTAGAGAGGAAACAGACTCTGCCTCTTGGTGGGAGAAGCAGTGCTATGTCTGCAGGTTTAGGAGGAGTTGCTGGTACTTGTCTTTGCAGAATATCCACCACAGGAGTCTAGACAGTCACTTGAATCAATTTACAAACAAAACAGCTGAATCAGAATGAAGTTGAAATTGAAGGTAAGCTGTCCAGGGCAGCCATTTCTCTCCTATTATGACGTACACTCCACGAAGGCAGGGATTTTTATCTGTTTGGTTCATTGCTTTCTTCCCAAGCCTGAGAGTATCTGCTGAAGGAAGGACTGCTTTCTGGGGACGGCAGCAGTGAAAGGCTCGGTACAAAGTAGCTCCATCCGAGAAGGCTTCCGAGATAGTGTGAGTCTGGAGCCAAGTCTGCAAAGAGAGTGATAAACATGAGCCAGTGCTTCAGGGGTGGGAGACAACATCTGCTCACTCCTCCGCAACCCTGATGCCCGCCTTTGCCAGATGGCAGGCGGGAGTAAGAGACTTTCCCTTGAGGAGGGGGGGGTCCCAGCATCTCGGTGTGTGACAGGCCCTAAAACATAGGAGAGAGAGGCATTGACTTAGGATGGTGATGGAGGCGGTGCATGGCGTGCTCAGGTGGGACTGAGCAAGGTACGTGTGACTGAAGCGTGACTCAGACTGAGCTGAAAAATGATGGGTATGGGGTGTGTGTGACTGAGAATGCTCCAGAGTCTTGAAAATAGTCACCTGCAGGGTGTATTTACCAGATAAGTAATAAAGATCTCCTCCTCTAAGTCCTTAAACCTGTGAGTTACACAAATCTAGAAAACTAGGTTTGAGATGGTTTCTGATTGTTTGCTGCAAAAATTTTTATTTACATCATTGACAAGGAAAGTATCAGTGATGGTCATTCATTATTAGGATTGGTGAATTCACGGACAGTGATTATTCACTTTACTTGGTTCTATAATGCTTTAGAAGTTTACAAAGATCACTGCCAAGTATATGTGTCAGGGCGAAAGGCAAAAATATGTTAATTATTGGTATGTGGTAGTATCTTCTCCCCTCCGTCTACCAAAGGGAAGTGATCTCAGCCCTTGTTTGTGGTTCGTGAACCCCTGCAGGAGGTGCTTAAAGGATTGAGAGGCGCTTCTGCGTTCTCTAGTGACTCAGCGTGCTGAAGATTAGGTGTTGTCACTGTAGTGGCTTGGGTTGCTGCTGTGACTCCAGTTCAGTCCCTGGCCCAGGAACTTCCACATACCACGGGGGGGGAAAAAGAGGAGTTTTTGAACACTGAGTTCCATTACGTTAACAGGAGTAATTTTAAAGTCCCCTTCCCTGAGTAACCTCTGTCCGTATAGTGAAGCCAACCACCATTTCCAAAGAGCTGGCACCAGGTCTGGATGAGCAGGGAAGTTTCTGTTATCTTTTGGGTCATCTTGAGCAGCTCCTGAAGAAAATTACTCTTGCTTCAGTGAGTAACTTTTGTCTTACCTAAAAACTTAGCTGTGATCTTCATTTTTCTTCCCCCCCCTTTTTTTTTTTGTAAGGACACTTGAGCAAATAAGTTTTTTGTGTACTTGTTTGTTTGAGGCTTGCCTGTTATGCCAGGGAAGGAAAAATACTTTTTATGTTTGTTTTATGTGAGTTCTTAGTTTGAGTCATGTCTAACTGCCCCAAGAAAATGAAACATTGAAAGGCACTTTGGGTTTTTTAAAAAAATATCCTCGACTCATTTTTTGAACTCTAGGGCTCCTGGTTCATAGAAGGTAATTAGTGATAGAAGGAACAGTGTTACGTATAATAATAGTCGTCACAGTGCCTTACATGGCATGTCCATTGAGTTTTCAAGTGAACAGGGCACAGAGTTCCCGTCGTGGCTCAGTGGTTAACAAATCCGACTAAGACCCATGAGGTTGCGGGTTCGATCGCTGGCCTTGCTCAGTGGGTTAAGGATCCGGCGTTGCCGTGAGCTGTGGTGTAGGTTGCAGATGCGGCTTGGATCCCGCGTTGCTGTGGCTGTGGCCGGCGGCTACAGCTCCTGTTAGACCCCTAGCCTGGGGACCTCCATATGCCGCGGGAGCGGCCCTAGAAAAAGGCCAAAAGACAAAAAAAAAAAAAAAATTAACAGGGCACAAGGCCAGTGAGAGAGGTGAGGAGAGAACAAGTCCGATTCCTGATCTAGAAGCTCCTCACTGAATCTTCATACTGGATTTTTTTTTTTTCATGTAATCAGTTTTTTAATTTTTTTTCAAACCATTTGTGTCTTTTGTTAACCAACATGAATTACTTGTTTTCCGGTTTCTTGAAACAGCAAATTAGGCAACATTTGCTGCCATAATGCCTGTCCACATGGCTGGCTGTCAAAACTCCAGCGCTGCTTTCATTGCAAGGTCATCGGCGAAGGCGGCTGATTTTACCATTCCCATCCACCTTATTTGCAGGGCAACCAGCTTAACCTTCTTCCTCTCAGGTTTGCTTTTCTTGGGAGTGCTGTGAGAGAAGGTCTCAACACAAGATGAAGAGTGGACTCCTTGGAATGTTGTAGTCAAAGTCCACTTCCAGTTGTTTACCAGCGAAGCGAAGTCTTTGCTGATCAGGACTGATCAGGAGGAATTCCGTCCTTACTCTGGGTCTTGGCCTTTGCATTTTCTATTGTTATCTGAGGGCTTCATCTGGAGAGGGATGGTCGTCGCAGTCAGCTGCATCTTGGCTGCAGTTCCAGTGCAGATGGCAGGTTTGAAAGCTCTTTAGTGTAATCCTGATCCTCTATCGCCTTCCCCCTTTTTGGTTCGTGAGGTGCGAGGGGAGCGTCTTTGTCCCTTCCTTGATGTGTGGTGCCCTGAGTGGTTGTTTGAGTGTGTGGAATTTTAAAGATCTTCAAGTGTACCTTCTCATTTCTTCTATCCTGTCCTCCAGCCAAATGGAGAATTTGCATTATTGGACAGTAAGACGAAATCTTTCTCTTCATGATTGAGGCTTGTCCAGAAGAAAACTCTACCCTTCTGGGTTCTTCTGGCGGGTCTAAGAATTAAGTTGACACAAGTTGGATTAACAGGAGAAAATCAACTTTAATTTTGCATTGCCAGATGGGAGGGGAGTATGGAGAGGAGAGAAATAGGTAAAGGATATTAACAAGTACAAACTTGGAGCTGCAAAATAAGTGAGTCACAGATATGAAATATACAGTGTGGGAATATAGTCAATAATTATGTAATATCTTTGAATGGTGACAGATCATGATGACTTAGCATGGTGATCATTTTGAAATGTCCAGAAATAGCAAATTACTATGTTATGTAATAAGGGCTAACGTAGTTTAATCGATCAACCTTACCTAAAAAAAAAAAAATCCAGTGAAAAAGAGATCAGATTTGGGGTTACCAGAAGCACAGAGGAGAGGGAAGAGGAATTGGATGAAGGTAGTCAAAAGGTAGCAGCTTGGCAGTTAGCAGATTATTAATTGCTAGAGATATAATATACAACATCATAAATATCAACATTGCTCTACATTATATATGAGAGTTGTTAGGGATTTACTCTCAAGAATTCTCATCACAAGGTTCTAGTTCTTTGGATATATATATATATATATATATGAGATGATGGATGTTCACTAATCTGATCACTTCATGATATCAAATCATTATACTGTACACCTTAAAAGTTGTACAGTGCTGTGTATGTATGTCAAGTATGTGTCAGTAGGAGTTCCTGTTGTGGCTCAGCAGGTTAAGAACCCAACTAGAATCCATGAGGACGCAGATTTGATCCCCGGCCTCGCTCAGTGGGTCAAGGATCCAGCATTGCTGTGAGCTGTGGTGTAGGTTCCGGACATGGCTTGGCTCCCACGTGGTTCTGGCTGGCAGCTGCAGCTCTAATTTGACCCCCTAGCCTGAGAACTTCTGTATGTTGCAGGTACGGCCCTGAAAAGCAAGGAAAAAAACAACAACCCAAAACTTGATATTTGAGGGAAGGCCAGTCTTAAAGTAGCTTAAAATCTTAAATACAGTATTTTCCAAAAAAAACGGTATATTATCACTTATGTGTGTATATATTTATATGTATGAGTTAAAAACTTAAATCACGTAATACCTAGCGTGATCCTTAGGGAATTTGCAATTACCTGAGCCTTTGTTTGCATGTAAATGGATCCTCCTAAGTGCTTGAGGCTACTTTGAAAGGGTTCTTAATAGTTTAACCAGTAACCCTTAAAATCTTGGTTATACTTGGAACTTAGTAAACCATTTTAAAAAATTTCTCATAGCTAGGGTGAAAGTCCATGTAGCTCGGCCAAATGAAGTATTACATTATTAAGTAGAATGAAATTACTTGGATTTTTTTGGTAGGGAATCTACAGTGTTCTTCATACAGACATGCATCTGTCATGTATGTGACAGTGTCATGTCATGACAGTGATGTATACGTGCATGGGTATTATAGTCCCTGAGCATACCGCATATATGTGGACAGTTTGAGGATATGATCTTTGAGTGTAAGCTAGACTAAGCTTTCTGAGGGCAGGAATCATGTGCCTTGGCATTCTTTCAAAGAAAACATATTTGGAGTTCCTGTGTAGCAGGTTAAAGATCCAGGGTTGTCACTGCGGTGGCCTGGGCCGCTGCTGTGGCACTGGTTCAGTCCCTGATCCAGGAACTTCTGCATGCCATGGGCATGCATGCCTAAAGCAACAACAACAAAGTAAACATATTTGCCAAAGACTGCTCTGATACAGTATCGTCATCTTGCAAAAAAAAAAAAAAGAAAAAAGAAAAAATTGAGGTGTAGTTGCTGAACAATATTATGTAAGTCACAGGTGTACAATATAGTGATTGCTTTTGCTAGGTATTTATCAAATTTATTGACCTTTTGAAAGAAACGGAGTTTGGTTTTATCTATTTTTTTTCTGTCTTCAATCATTAGAGCAGTGGGGCCTCTACCTCTTTTCATCTCCCCTCTTATAATTCAAATTTGTGACATCTTTTTACTTTTTATCATAAAGAGTAAAGGTCTTTGATAGCATTGGAGCTAGTAAGATGACGACTTCATTCTGTAATGTCAGTGCAGTTAAGATGTCCGACTTGTATAGAGGTCGAATCTGTAAATCACTTACATTATCGACTGCATAGATCCTGTTCACTGCTTGTCCTAGTCCTGTGCCTTGATTACAGTTCGATTATAGAGTCTGTTTTCTAATTGCTTTTTGTTGTTGTTGTTCTTTGAGGTGTTTGCCTTTATTATATGCTTAATTATTTTCAGACTGCCCGTTTTTACTCTAGTCTCCTGAGCTGTATTCTCTCTCCCCTCCCAGGAGCCCATGCTACTCCAGACTAGACTGATCACTCTTAAGGCCTTTCTCCTAGTTGTCATCCTGTGAATTCTCATTATTGCTTTCCTAGTTTAGATTGCTTCCTGAATCCCTTATTTCTTCCTTTCTTAACATACTCCCCGATTATGATGGAACATATCCATAAGGACCATCTTATAAAAGATGCGAAGAAAGTATGCTTTCTGAGTCCTTTTATTCAGCCTGTACATGTAGTGGCCAGTTGGGTTGGGTGTGGATTTCTAGGCTGGAAAAGAATTTTTTTTCCCTGAGAGTTTTTATGGGTTGCTTTATTGTCTACTAGCACCCAGTCTCTTTTTTAGATTTACTATTTTATTTTATTGAAGTATAGTTGATTTAAAATGTGATAATTTCTGCTATATAGCAAAGTGATTCAGTTATACATGTACACAGAACCATTCTTTTTCAGATTCTTTTCCCATATAGGTTATGACAGAATATTAGGTAGAGTTTCTGTGCAATTACAGAAGGTCCCCAGTGGCCAGTCATTCCATGTACCACAGTGCTAGAATCCAGTCTTAATAGTGAGGAGGCCAGTTTTACCCTAATTATTGTTCCATTACAGAGGACTGATTTTATACTTGATTTTGGAAAGATTGCAATGATAGGTCTTTAAAAATTTTGTTGTGTTAATTCCTTCTGTGGTGCAGTGGGTTAAGAATCTGACTAGTAGCTCAGGTCACTGCAGAGGTGTGGGCTTGATCCTTGGCCCAGCACAGTGGGTTAAAGGACCCAGCATTGCCACAGTTGCAGTGTAGGTTGCAGTCCTTGGCCCGGGAACTTCTGTATGCTACAGGTATAGCCATAAAACTTTTGTTGTTGTTGTTACATTAGCTATTGGTAGGCTCTTCTAGTTGGAAGCTGAATTATCTTTCCAAATACTACTTTGATAGTTTTCTCTATTTTCTCTCTGGAATTCATTAGCTATATGAACTCTTGTAGTTACTGCTGTGTAACAGATTACCCCCAAAAGTTGTTTAAAAATAATCATTTTTATCATACTTATAGACTGTGTGGATTTCAGACATGGCATAGCAGGGGTGGCTTGCTCTATACTCCGAAGTCTAGGGCTTCAGCTGAGAAAACTTGAAAGGCAGACTTAAACAGCTGGAGGCCAGAATCATCTGGAGACTTCTTCACTTAATGTGTCTAGTGTCCATGGGGATGAGGTGAAGGTTGTGCTCAGCTGAGATTGTTGACTGGAGCACCTACAGATGGTCTCTCTGTGTAACTCAAATCAGCACAGCATAGTGGCTGTAATCTGAGCAGGAGAACCTGCACAGGGAACTTTAGAAGGTGACCTCTCCAGACACCAAGCATCCCAAGAGAACAAGAAGAAACTTGGTTCTTCTGACCTAGTCTTAGAAATTGCATCAGTTCTGCTCCATTC
Organism: Catagonus wagneri; assembly: GCA_004024745.2. Taxonomy (NCBI): domain Eukaryota; kingdom Metazoa; phylum Chordata; class Mammalia; order Artiodactyla; family Tayassuidae; genus Catagonus; species Catagonus wagneri. The sequence continues at coordinate 26,511,682 of PVHT021183705.1, read as the reverse complement.
TTTGGGCTACTCGTGAGTCGGTAGGGTCAACCCAGACCCAAGAGGAAGGGAATTAGACCCCGTATCACTCCCATTACAGAAGAGATAAACAGCTCAGTGCTGTACTTGCAAGTCCAACTACATGGGAAAATAACACCTCTTGAGTACTGAAATATTTACATTTTGATGATACCTCCAGGTGGGTTCTTGTCCCCGAGAAGTATTTTCTAGCTCGAGAGGCCACTCGCAAAACCAGGGAGTAAAGCATAAACAGAATGACCATTTAGGATAAGCAGTAAAGTGAGAGAAAGTAAAAGTGAGGTTGAGCATTTGGTCAGGTAGGTTGTGGCGGAAGTGATGGAGACGGCTTCAGTGGCTGTAGGGTCATAGGTCAAAGGGAGCAGAGTGTGCTAACCAGCCCTGTTAGGAACCAGCCACTCCTGGCCTGGAGCACTGATCGTTCAGTTCAGGAACATGGCACCAGTCTCCCTTAGCAGCCTGTTATTACCAAGGAAAATCCAAGCTCCTTAATGCCAGGCAGGACCAGGGGGAAAAAAGACTAGATTTCACATTACATTGACATACGTTTGTTCTCCGTTTCGAAGCCAAATATTTCTTAAAGAACAGAGATAAATGAAAGTCTTTTTGTCACCTGAGTGAAAAATCCCTTTGAACATCTGGAAATGTAGATGAGGTAAATGCATTTCTCCAACGTAATGAGAAGGAGTGTGCTCACGATAGTAAATATATTTTGTTTATCTGACCATATACAATTGATCCATGGGTATGTTCTGTATCCCCATTAAAAAGATAAAGATTTTTGTGTTTGAATTTGAAATACCATTTGAAGAAATACAACACGGGCACTCTGAAAGCACATGGCTCATGAATGTCTTGCATTAACATTACCTCCATGTTCTTATGGGCGTTCTTCAGTTGTGTTAATTTCTTGCCACATGGTCATAGCCAGAGCAGAAGGGTCAAAGAAGAAAGCCACGTTCCTAGAGTCTTAACTTCCTTCACTTTTTCCTACAGTAAGAAAAGTAATATTCTGTGTTACCACAATTAATACTTAGGTTACTAGGATAGCCCACAAGTTTATTGACTATGTTATTGCTGTTTTGTTTTGTTTTATTTTATTTATTTATTTATTTGTTTGTTTGTTTATTTATTTATTTATTTATTTATTTATTTATTGTCTTTTTGCGTGTTTACATAGAGCCGCACCCGCAGCATATAGAGGTTCCCAGGCTAGGGGTCTAACAGGAGCTGTAGCTGCCGGCCTTCGCCACAGCAACGCGGGATCCGAGCCACGTCTGCAACCTACACCACAGCTCACGGCAACGCCGGATCCTTAACCCACCGAGCAAGGCCAGGGATTGAACCCGCAACCTCATGGTTCTTAGTTGGATTCGTTAACCACTGAGCCACAAAGGGAACTCCCCCCAATACTCTGTTTTAAATAATAGATTTTAGAAACTCTAAGTAGCCTTTTTTTTTAGGGCTGCACCCATGGCATATGGAATTTCCCAGGCTAGGGGTCCAATCGGAGCTGTAGCTGCTGGCCTACATCACAGCCACAGCAATGCCACATCCAAGCTGCATCTGTGACCTACACCACAGCTCATGGCAACGCTGGATTCTTTAACCCACTGAACGAGGCCAGGGATCAAACTCATGTCCTCATGGATACTAGTCGGGTTTGTTACCTCTGAACCACAATGGGAACTTCTAATGAGTAGCTTTTGATGAAAAATTTTATCACTACTTATGGCATTATTCCTTTGGGAGATTTTATTTCTGATTTAGAAACATCTTTAAGAATACAACTTACTTGTAATTTGGATACTGAGTATATGTAAAATTTGTTTCAAATTCCGATGAATAATTCAAGTATAATGAAAAAACAGATGTGAAATACAGTGTTTGATTTCATTATATATGTATGCAGCACCTATCTAAACTGAATTTCACATTCTATAGACCAGCTATATTAGAATCAGCCGTTAAGTTTAAAAAAAGTGTAATTTCTATGAAAAAGGCAGTTTAGGAAAAATACCCAAATAGTATTAGATGAAAGGTATCATTGTGTGATCCTGAATGAAGTTTCTAATCAATGTAATGTATTTCATCTAGAGATGAAGAAAGCTATAAAATTAAGTAAGGAGGATATGTTTGGAGTTCCCTGGTGGCCTAGTGGATAAGGATCTGGCATGGTTACTTTTGTGGCTCCATTTCAGTCCCTGGTTTGGGAACTTTTCCATACCATAGGCATGGCGCTCTCTCTTGTGCACGCTCTCTCGCGCTCTCTCTTGCTCTCTCTCTCTCTCTCTATATATATATAGCAAGGAGGATATGTTTGCTTTTATTTTCTTGGCAGTCCTATTAGATTTCTGACATGATTTTATGGTTCATTTTCTACCCCTTATAAAAATGACTGAGTATATCATAATGTGTAGCAACTAAAAGAATTAAACACTGAAAGAATAAAAGAATAAAGTGATACTACCTTTAGACTTCATGAAGGTTTAGAACAGATATTTCTTTGAGAATAAAAGAATTGTATAGTTAACATGGCTTGCACTACCCAGGACATCTACCATATTTATAGCCTTATTTCAGCATTCAAGTTTAATTCCTAGCCCATCCCTCCGTTTCTGAACATCTGTAAATTATAGAGAATTTGTAAAAAAATCTCTGGGGACGCCATGTAAAATTGTACCCACCTAGGTGGCTTTTATAAAAACATTTTCGAGAGTACTTATGTCCTGCTTTGTAAAAGCAGGATTAGTTCCTTATTTATACTGAAGCCGCATTTGTGGCTTTCTGACTCTTACTGCAGATGTGACTTCAGGCAGTGAGTGGGGTGGGAGCTCGGTGAATTCAGACTTCTTATATTTACAGGAGTTCCCGTCGTGGCACAGCGGTTAACCAATCCGATTAGGAACCATGAGGTTGCGGGTTCGATCCCTGGCATTGCTTAGTGGGTTAAAATGATCCAATGTTGCTGTGAGCTGTGGTGTAGGTCACAGACGCGGCTCGGATCTGGCATTGCTGTAGCTGGGGTGTCGGCCAACGGCTACAGATCCAATTAGACCCCTAGCCTGGGAACCTCCACATGCCTTGGGTGCAGCCCTAAAACGACAAAAGACCAAAAAAAAAACCCATTATATTTGCAGAGTAGTTTTACCAGTGTCTAGAGTAAGGAAGCCCCTCCAGGCTTTATGTAGTGTAGTAGCAAAGGAAACGAGAATGGCCTGGCTAACTGCGTGAATATGCATAATTGACGAGCTATTCAATACTCCAAAAGATAAGTACTTTCCGCTCTTTGTTTTGGCTATCAAATGTAACCCCATTTAAGTATTCTGTTATCCTCAGGCTACTACTTTGTTCTAGAAATCAACAGGTATCCTTAATGTATACATGCTAATTCAGAGTGAACAACTTCAAGGAACTTGAAAAATACTGCATTGCCTCTTGGCAGAATGGTCTAAAACATTAATGTGATGGTGATGTGTGATCTGTGGCCCTTAAAAAGGGTCAGGTAGGCACCCAGATTGGAAAGAAAGAAGTAAAATCATCTCTATTTGGAGATGACATGACTTGTATGTAGAAAATTCTAAGGAATCCGCTACAAAACTTTTAGAATTAATGAGTTCAGCAGGATGGCAGGGAGGGTACAAGAGCAATAAAAAGACAAAAGTCACTTGTATTTCGATACATGCACAGTGAAAAATCCAACAGTGAAGTTAAGAATTTTATCTACAGTAGAACAGAACACTTAGGAATACATTTAACAAAGGAACTGTAAAACCTGTACTCTGCAACTGCAAAAAAAAATCTCTGAGGAAGATCCCTGTGGCTCAGCAGTAAGGAAATTGACTAGTATCCCTGAGGATGCGGTTCCACCCCTAGCCTTACTCAGTGGGATAAGGATTCGATGTTGCTGTGAGCTGAGGTGTAGGTCGCAAATGTGGCTCGGATCTGGAGTTGCTGTAGCTGTGATGCAGGCTGGCAGCTGCAGCTTCAATTGACTCCTAGCCTGGGAACTTCCATATGCTGTAAGTGTGGTCCTAAAAAGCAGAAAAGAAAAAAATCACTGAATGTACAGAATAGGCAAATCTGTAGAGACAGAAAGTGAATTAATGTTTGCCTAATGGTGGGAGTAAGGGGTTTGAAGACATGGAGTGACTGCTGATTGGTGTGATTTCTTTATGGCCTGATAAAATTCTGCAGTTTTAGATAGTGGTGATATGCAGCTCTGTGAATATACTAAAAATAATACTAAAGATACCATTCGATTATATACTTTGGGTGAAATGTATGGCTTGTAAATTATATCTTACAGCTGTTTTAAAAAAGGGGGGTGGGGAGTTGCTTTGTGGCTCATGGATTAAGGATCCCATGTTATCAGTGCTGTGGTTCTGGTTACAGCTGTGGCGTGGGTTCTGTCCCTGGCCCGGGAACTTCCTCATGCTGCAGGAGCGACCAAAAATTTCAAAAAAATTAAAAAGGGTGGGAAGATAAAGTAGATCTAAAAATAGTGACGAAAAGATATCTACAGTTTACCCACAAAAAGTAGCATATACTCCTGGTTAAAAATTCTTCTGAACACTACAGAGCTCAGATTGAGGCAACTTGAAATTTCGTTTTCATTTTCTCTGCGTAAGCTAGCTGGATGGAAACTGGAAAACATGGTAATTCATAGAATAAATTTTGTTTTAGTTTGCCTTGTATATAGGTGCCATAATTAGCTTTTAGAATTTAAACGTTTTTATTCAATTATAGTAAGAATTTACTTAGATTTTTAATGGTTTCCCAGTGTCCCACAGAGGTTTCTCTGCAGTCCTTGGTATGTCACCACTAGGGTTAATCTCTCAGTCTTGTGCCACAAAAATTCATGAAATAACTTAAAATTATGTCCTTAGTGGTAGAAAATAAATGAGAAACTCAGAAGAGAAACAAAAGAAAATAAGCATTATAAATCTCATCTCCTATATATTAGATTTTGGTATATATCCTTCCAGAACTTAAAAAAAAATAGATTTTTTTTCGGTCTTTTTGCCGCTTCTAGGACTGCACCCGCGGCATGTGGAGGTTCCCAGGCTAGGGGTCTAACAGGAGCTGTAGCTGCTGGCCTACACCACAAACAGCAACGCGGGATCCAAGCTGCGTCTGCAGATTACACCACAGCCACAGCAACGCGGGATCCAAGCCGCGTCTGCAACTTTACACCACAGCTCACGGCAATGCCAGATCCTTAACCCACTGAGCGAGGCCTCATGGTTCCTAGTCAGATTCATTAACTGCTGAGCCAAGACGGGAACTGCAGAATTAGATTTATTGATAGTGAAGTCATTTTCTATGTAGTCGACCCATTTAACCTTCTGGTACTTCTTAATGGATTTTTAAAGTATAACATATATACAAGAACGTAAACAAAAGGCAACTATGTATATCGCTTGATGGATTTCCCGTGTAAAATCCATGCAAAACTGCATATCAAGAAACAGTAAGAAAGGAGTTCCTGTGGTGGCGCAGTGGTTAACGAATCCGACTAGCAGCCATGAGGTTGCGGGTTCAATCCCTGGCCTTGCTCAGTGGGTTAAGGATCCAGCGTCGCCGTGAGCTGTGGTGTAGGTCGCAGATGCGGCTCAGATCCCGCGTGACTGTGGCTGTGGCGTAGGCCAGCGGCTACAGCTCCGATTGGACCCCTAGCCTGGGAACCTCCACATGCCGTGGGTGTGGCC
>PVHT021183705.1:26437710-26490417 GCA_004024745.2 Catagonus wagneri | reverse complement strand
GTTAACCCACTGAGCAAGGGCAGGGATCGAACCCGCAACCTCATGGTTCCTAGTCGGATTCGTTAACCACTGCGCCACGACGGGAACTCCAAGAATAAAAAATTCTTAAAAAAAAAAGGAGTCAACGTCGTGGCGCAGCAGAAAAGAATCCGACTAGGAACCCTGAGTTGTGGGTTCGATCCCTGGCCTCTCTCAGTGGATTAAGGATTCAGTGTTGCTGTGAGCTGTTGTGTAGGTTGCAGATGTGGCTTGGACCTGGCATTGCTGTGGCTGTGGTGTAGGCCGGCAGCTGTAGATCTGATTAGACCCCTAACCTGGGAACCTCCACATGACACAGGTGCAGCCCTAAAAAGAAAAAAAAAAAAGACCCTCAAACAACCTTGTAACATTTTGGAAGAGTTAAGTAGAGGGATGTCTAATCATGTACATATTACTTTGATTTTAAACAATTTGAAACCTATTTCAATATTGTATTGAGTAATATAGGAAAATGTTCATATCTACTCTTCAGATGAAAATATACATTGCCAAATAATATATATAATATGATCCCCATTTTTTAAAAGATACAGCTAGATGACTGAAGATGTTTGGCTGTTTGTTGTTGTTTTTTGTTTTTGGCTGAAGTGTACAGGGGCTTGATGTGGGATTTTGGTTCCCACACCAGGAATTGAATCCAGACTGAAGTGGTGAAAGCACTAATTCCTAATCACTAGGCCACCAGGGAACTCCCTTAAGATAAATCTAAAATGAAAACTTTGGAAAGATAAACATGGAATGTCAATAATCACTGTTTCTTGACAAGATTTTCATTTGGTATTTTCCGTTGTCCCTTTTTTTTAAAAAAAAGAAACAATAAGCCTATATTTTTGTAGTCGGGAAAAACTTTTCATCTTGGCAAAAAATTATAATACATAATTTTAAGCAGAGGCTGTACATCTTTGTCTTGGCACATGCAAGATAGATGATATTTGCTCATGTAAAAACATTTCATAACCATTGACAAAGTAAAATAAACTATTTTAAGCAAAGGTTATGTTATGAAAAGTGTGAGGATTAAAGGAAAAGACTACATTGTGTGATTGTCGGGTGAAAAGTTGAAAAACATTCAAAAAACCAGTAAATTTTTTTAAAAATTCATTTTGCTTGCGTATAGTTGGCCTACAATGTGTTAGTTTCCGGTATACGGCAAAGTGAATCGGTTATACATTCTTTGTCAGATTCTTTCCCTATATGGTACCCATATAGACATCACAGATTATCGAATAGATTTACCTGTGCTACACAGTGTTGAATAGATTTCCCTGTCCCTGTTACTTATCGATTTTTATATATAGTAGTGTGTATGTGACAGTCCCAAACTCCTGATTTATCCCTCCCCCTAACGTTTCTCCTTTGGTAATCTTAAGTGTGGTTTCAAAATCTTTGAGTCTATTTCCATTTTGTAAATGCGTTCTTTTGTATCTCTTTTACTAGATCCCACATATTTAGTGATCTCACTTGAGATTTGTCTTTCTCTCTCTGACTTACTTCACTTAGCATGTAATCTCTAGGTCCATCCATGTTGCTGCACATGGTATTATTTTCTTTTTTATGGCTGAGTAATATTCCATTGTATATATGTTCCGACATCTTCTTTATCCATTCCTCTGTCAATGGACACTTAGGTTGCTTCCACGTCTTGGCTCTTGTAAATAGCGTTACAGTGAATATTGGGCTGCTCGTATTTCTTTGAGTTATGGTTTTCTATGGGTATATGCGCAGGAGTGGCATTGCTGAATCATATGGTAGTTCTACTTTTGATTTTTAAATTTAAAAACTGTTCTCCATACTGTTCTCTATACTCTTCTCCATAGTGGTTGTACCAACTTACATTACGACCAACAGTGTAGGAGGGTGCCCTTTTTTCCACACCTTTTCCAGCATTTACTGTTTGTAGGCTTTTTGATGATGGCCATTACAACTGGTGTGAGACAATATCTCATTGTAGTTTCGACTTGCATTTCTCTAATAATTAGTGATGCTGAGAAATCTTTTCGTGTGTTTTTTGGCTCTCTGGTAAATGATTTACTCTTTTCTTTTGCAAAAGTAATGCACTCACAGTATGGTTGATCTTGAACAATGTGGGGGGTCAGGGGCAACAACCTTCCACACGGTTGAAATCTGCATTTAATTTTATGGTCGCCTTCCATATCCCTGGTTCCACATTTTACAGATCCAGCCATCTCTAGCTCCTGTAGTACGTGTTTAGTGAAAAAAAATTCACATGTAAGTGAACCTGTGTTGTTCAAGGGCTCACTGTATATAAAATCTTTAAAGTGTGAAAACATCTATCGTGAAATCCCTGCCCGCTGCTACTAATACTTCCCTGAAGACAAAGATGTTATTGTTATATGTCCTTCTAGAATGCCACAAAATGTCTGTTTTTACCTTTTTTTTATTACATCTGATAATCATGTTGTATGCGTATTTTTTTTTTTTTTTAAAGGGCCACACCTATGGCATATTGAAGTTCCCAGGCTTGGGGTTGAATCAAAGTTACAGTTGTAGGCCTACACCACAGCCACAACAGTGCAGGATCCAAGCTATGTCTGCCACCTACACCACAGGTCAGAGCAGCGCCAGATCCTTAACCCACTGAGTGAGGCCAGGGATCAAACCCGCATCCTCATGGATACTAGTTGGGTTTGTTACCACTGAGCCACAACGGGACTCCTGTATGCATATTTCTATGCCTTGTTTCTCTCCCCCACCGCCGTATGTCTTTTTGAAATTAATTTTTATTTTATATTGGAGTATAGGTGATTTATAGTATTGTTTCAGGTGTACAGCAAAGTGATTCAGTTATACATATACACATATCCATTGTTTTTCAGATTCTTTTCCCATATGGGTTATCACAGGATATCGCATACAGTTTCCCATGCTATATAGTAGGTCCTTATTGATTTTCTATTTTATACACAGTGGTGTGTATGTGTTGATTGTAAATTACTAATTTATCCCTCCCTGTGTTTCCCTTTTGGTAACCATAAGTTTGGTTTCAAAGTCTGAGTCTGAGTCTTATTTTTGTTTTAAAAATAAGTTCATTTGTATCATTTTTTTTTAAGATTCCACACATAAATGATATCATATGTCTTAAAGATAGTTTTATATTGGTAGGTGAAAAACCTTCCTCTTTATTTTCTTACGACTGCACGGTATTTGTTGTATGGATTTATCATAATTGACTTGTCTCCTGTTAATGGATATATTTAAGTTTTTTCCAAACTTTTACCACTATTAACAATGGAACAAAAGACTCTACTCTTGGCTAAGTTTACTTATAGGATGAATTCTAGAAATGTTGAATCAAGGGATATCTGTCTTTGCAATTTTGGCAGATCTGGCCAGATTGCCCCGCAGTGAAGTTAGAGTAGTTAACATTTCTACCAACAATGTATGAGAGATTTTATGCTATGGTTTCTAAAGTATCATCGACAATGTTAAGAAAATTTTTTTAATGGGCCTACATGAGTGATCACACTCCTGAAAGAAGATTCGTTGTGGGCAAGGATAAAGTATATACTTTTCATCAGAGGAAAAGAGCAAAGATTTATTATAAACCATATTCTGAAAACGATTTAGTACATGGAGTTCCCTTTGTGGCTCAGCGGTTAACGAACCCCTCTGGGATCCATGAGGATGCAGGTTCGATTCCTGGCCTCGCTCAGTGGGTTAAGGATCTGGCGTTTCCGTGAGCTGTGGTGTAGGTCGCAGACGCGGCTTGGATCCCTAGTTTCTGTGGCTGTGGTGTAGGCCAGCCGCTACAGCTCCGATTCACTCTCTAGCCTGGGAACCTCCCTGTGCCGTGAGTGTGGCCCTAAAAAACAAAAAAAATAAAAAAATAAACCAAAATGATTCAGTACAGTTTGGATCAAGTACTGGACATTGTTATGAAATATGGAACTTTACAGGCACCATCTTGGTCACGTCTTAAAATCTTTCATTACATCTGAAATACTGGTTTCCATTTTGGACACAGTAATATAGGGAAAACATGAGTGGGTTGGAAAAGGATATCTAACACAGTTAAGAGGATGACTTGGGCTTAAAAGTATTGTTTGGAAAAACAGGTAGCTAGTGAGTGGTGAGGGTGGAATACAAATTTTTTTAAATTATGAAAAATACAAATATGGCACACAGTAACTTTTTGATAAATCTGTCTTAGAATTTTTTATTTTAGGAGTATATGGGACTTTCAGAGAAGAGGTGGCCACTTCTTGGGCCAGAACAAATTACAGATGGATCAACTGTAGGAGAACCCATTATTTTTCTACTTTAGCTAGGGAAGAAGGCCTTTCTAAGATGACGCAAAACCCAGAATTCATGAAGAAAAAGATTGATAGATTTGGCTTCAACCCACAAACTATGATCAAAGGCAGCCATATGGGGATGCTTATTTGCAAAACAAATGATAGCACAAAATATTTAATTTTTACAAAGGGGTTTTAAATAAAATTTTAGAAGGATAAACAAGCCAGTAGAAAAACAAAGGATGTCAACAGAAGGAATACCCGTAGTCAAAATCATGAAGCTCTGTTAAATCTGACCTCGTAATCAGCTAAGGCGTCATATTCCACACATTGCATCAAAAATGAAATGCAGAGAATGACAGTCTGGTGTTAAGAGTCTAGAAAAATACTTGTACTCTTCTGGAAAGCAGTTTTATGCAGAATGTATCAAACTAAAATAAACCTCTTTTGTCTATTTTAAAACATTCTCTAATAGAATATTGTAGTAGATTAATTTATACTACTAATGGAAAATATCTAAAATACTTAGTAAATGTCACCTCAGTCCTTAATTAAGGAGGTAGTAATTTATATGATTAGGACATCGTTTGGGCTCAATTTTGTAAACATCTTTAAGCTGCAAAATTGAGGATACTTTTGTACCTTTGTGTAATACTACAATGTATAGCTATAGGTTTCAGATCAGGAGTATTTAATAATACAATTTTCTGGTTGTTGAAGATGATAAATTATTGAGCTCAGTGAAAGTGTGAGAATTTCTAAATAGTGCATGAGTGCTCCTTGAATTCCCATTTTAAATTCCAAGCTCATTTGAAAAACAAAACCAGAAGAAAAAAAAACTTGCTAGAGATAAGAAATAATCTAACTGGGAGTGTCCGTCATAGGTCGATGGATGTGAATCTGACTAATATCCATGAGGACGCAGGTTTGATCTCAGGCCTTGCTCAGTGGGTTAAGGATCCGGTGTTTCTGCGAGCTGTTGTGTAGGTTGCAGATGGAGCTTGGGTCCTGTGTTGCTGTGGCTGTGGTGTAGGCCTGCTGCTGCAGCTCCAATTTGATCCCTAGCCTGGGGACCTCCATATGCTATGGGCGCAGCCCTAAAAAAGACAAGAGTTAAATTGAAATTCACTGCTAGGTTGAATTTTTAAAATACTTTCTGCCAGTAGTAATTATGGAGTATAAACTTCTGAAATTGAGTACAAATTCATCCATCAGAACTGAGCTGGATAGACCACTGTATGATACATGTCACAGAATAACCTGCTCTAATTGGGTTTTGAGAGAAAAGACAGATGACCTGACAAATCCATTTTGTAATTTTTTGTTTCTTTTTTTGGCTGTGCCTTTAGCACATGGAAGTTGTGGGCCAGGGATGGAACCTACCCCACAGCAGTGACCCAAGCTGCTGCAGTGACAACGGATTCTTAACCCCTGAGCCACAAGAGAACTCTGACGATTCTTTTTTAAAGAAAATCTTGAGTTGAATTTCATAAATGGTTGAACTTGTTTACCCGGAAGCCAAGGCAGTTTACTGAAGTTCTGATGACACTGGAGAATGTTCCAGAAAGGGTTCAGTACTTAATGATATTTCACCCTGATGCTAGCCAGTTTGGTGTAGTGTGCTGTTTTAAATACGAGTTTAAAACCCTTTGGAGAGAGAAGTTACCATAGCCTTTCATTCCTTCTTTTTTCTTTGCACATCTTTCTTCAAACTTAGAAGTGTAATACAAAACAGACCTTTGGGGGCAAATTTTTCTTTCCTTAGCTGAGAGGGGAAAATAAGTTCTATAAAAGGCCTATTCAGTTGTATAGATGGCATAGCAAAATAATCAACAGTATGGATTTTGGAATCACCTGGAATTCAGGTTTGTCTACATAGGTTTTGGCTATAAAACTTTTGACCTTCAATTTCTCGTAAAATGAGGACAGTAGTTCAGCAGGCTCTATTCTGTATGAGGAAACTTTTCTGAGTAATTTACTTGGAGTCCTTTGAAGGTAGGACAGAAAGCTAGGGAATGTTAGCCTTCTTAAGTCTCAATATTGTGATTTATAAAGTGGAATTAAAATCTTCTTTTTGGGTTTGTTGGATAATTAAATGAGATACACAAACATAGTGCCTGGCATACATAGGCATTCAATAATTGTTACTATTACTGCAGTCATGTGCTGGCTGTTGATGGAATTATAACCTCTCTGGCCCTAATCAGTATTCTAAGGAAAGGTAAATCTGCTGCCTCGGTGAGTTAGATAAAACATTGGGCTTTGAAAGGTCATTAGCAGAAAGCAAGCACAGGGTGTACTCAATGAAGTGTGACTGCGGGATGCCAGGAAGAATTGGGGTTTGAAGTAACAGCCCCCTTTATCCAAGCAGAAAACAGAGTCTGACGCAAGCAGCACTTTCTAAATGGCTATGAATGGAACAACCTACCAGGAAAATTTTCCATCTAAGAGTACTGGTAATTAACCCAAATGAGACTAAACTGCTGGAAAATCTGAGAGCAATGGAAAATAAAAAAAGGGTGCCCCGAATTGAATGGGTTAAGGCTGTATTGTACTTGAATTCAGACACAAGTTTTGGTGATTGGAAAAAGTTAAAGTAATTAATTCTACAGTGAACTCTTAGATTAAATTTATTGGTGGGGGGAATCTCAGTCTCTCTTAAATCTGTGTGATTCTAGATTGAGGGTCTAGATTTTAATCAACTATTACTATCCAATCCCAGTTGAACTCTCTTAATACAAGTTGGACCTTGAGAGACCCAGAATAAATTAAAAAAAACAAAAAACAACCCTTTCAAAAAACAGTGTTTTTTGACTGTATAAAATTTGAGGTCTTTTTGTTGTTGTTGTTGTGCTTGCAGCATGTGGAAGTTCCCGGGCTGGGCTTCTAAACTGAGCCACAGCAGTGACAATGCCAAATCTTTAACTGCTGGGCCACCAGGGAGCTCCCCAGAATTTTAGATTAGTCAGTTAAATTTAGGCAATATTTATTGAGGTACCTGTTGTGTACCAGGTAATGTGCTAGATGCTAGGAATGTAGAGACAAATAAGACATTGTCTTTGTCCTGAAGGCATTCATAGCCTTATCAGATCATAGCAATCGAGGATGATAATTAGGGCTGCCATTTGTAGAGCACTTACAATTTTCTCTAAGTGCTTTATATGTATTAACTCAGATCCTCAAAAGGACTTTGATACAAGTGTAGTTATTATTTTGACAAATGAAGACCTTGAGGCACAAAAACTCAAGCAACTTGCCTGAAGTGGGGGAGAGCACAAGAAGTTGAGTGTAGGATCTCTGGTTCTACTGTGCCAGGCAATCCTTGAGTAGCTTACACTTTAGTCAGAGTTTAGCCTTTTTTTTTTTGGTCTTTTATCGTTTTTTAGGGCTGCACCTGCAGCATATGGAGGTTCCCAGGCTAGGGGTCTAACAGGAGCTGTAGCTGCCAGCCTTCGCCACAGCCACAGCAACGCAGGATCTGAGCTGTGTCTGCGATGTACACCACAGCTCACAGCAACGCCGGATCCTTAACCCACTGAGTGAGGCCAGGGATGGAACCCGCAACCTCATGGTTCCTAGTCGGATTCGTTTCCGCTGAGCCACGATGGGAACTCCAAGGGTTTAGCTTATTAAAATTGATTTTTATAAGCCTATTTTTCTTTAAACTTTTAGAACACAACCCCAGATATAATCAATTCACTAAAATAAAAGTCCATTAAATGTGTTTTGAAAAACACGTTAGCATTTGAGCATCCAAAAAAACCTATTTAATTTAACATGTGAACTTCTTAGATTAGTACCATTTACAGGCTTGATGAGAGTTCCTTAAACATTTCAAACAATACTTAAAAATTTATCTAATTTCCTCAAGTATTTAAAACTATGAATAAATAAGTCTTTTGGATAAGACTTTAAGAAGCCATAGTCTCAAAGAGAATTTTAAACATTTTAAGAGCATACGCTAATGGGCATAATGGTAAAATGTTATTACTACACTTGTATAAATACAACTTATACAAAAATATCAGTGACTTCACTCACAGATTACAAATTTACTACCCATTTTCACAAAAAAAAAAAAAAATTTCAGGAGTTCCCTTCGTGGCTCAGTGGTTAACGAATCCGACTAGGAACCATGAGGTTGCGGGTTCGATCCCTGGCCTTGCTCAGTGGGTTAAGGATCCGGCGTTGCCGTGAGCTGTGGTGTAGGTTGCAGACGCGGCTCGCATCCCGCGTTGCTGTGGCTGTGGCGAAGGCCGGCAGCTACAGCTCCTGTTAGACCCCTAGCCTGGGAACCTCCATATGCCGTGGGTGCGGCTCTACATAAAGGCAAAAAGACAAAAAAAAAAAAAAATTTACTACCCATTTTGAGCATATTCAGGGACTACAGAACTACCATTTTGAATATATTCTAGGGTTTTAGGTGGGCGGTACAGATCTGGGTCAGTAATTCCAGGCTTTGTTTTATTGGCCTAAATGCCTTTATAGTAAGGGACTGTCCAAGCCTGTGCCTCTTTCTGTATATTGTACTTAATTTTTGACCAGAGTCTCTTATCTACTTTCGAAATGACAGGATTCTGCAGACCCTACCTAAACTGCATCTTTCCTATTCAGTTTGCATTGATAGAACTTGATCCACTTGTCATAGGTATTGATTTCAGTTGACTGGCACATAATATTTTAAAATAAATACTATTGGAAGCTCACTTACCCCTAATCCTGTACCTAGAATGATCTCTAGTACAAACAGTACCTTTTGTCTGAATTAAAGCTGCTCCTCTAGGTAGATGAAATAATTACAAAAGGCCCCAGGTCAAGACCCAAGGTTCAGCTAGCTAAGTCTGGCTGGATTTTAACTTCTGCTTGCCTTCTTCACCACAAGTACCCTATATTTAGCTCATAAGATTTCTCCGCTTTTGAGTACCATTAAGACTCATGAATTTTCACAGAATTAATGGTTAGGTTGCCATTGACCTTTTAAACTGGCTCCTTTCTAGACTTTCTGGCAAAAACAAAATATTCCAGTCCCATCCTGATAGGGCCCTTCAGCCCCCACTAGAGTCAGATATTCTCTGTGGAGCCAGTAGCTTTTGTGGCTGAAAGGTGTTAGCTACTATTAGGTATGTTAGAAGTTTGACTACGTATGGAATTGTTCTGTTGGATTACTGATACTGCTCTTTAGAGACAAAGATCTAAAAGATCTATTTTTAATGGGTCGTGGAGTTTCCAGTTTAACTCTATTAAATCCTGAAAGTATTCTTCTAATTAAACATTTTCCATCTCTTCTTCCACTTAGACTCTGAGCTGCCAGCTTGCTTCCTCTCTGTCGTATGGAACATTCGCTTAACCAGCTTTGCCATAGGCTGCGGCACCAAACCGTGATTACGTTAGTGTTGTCTAAAGTTTCTGTGGTGTGTACCTGGTTGGTTCCTGATCCCTCAGCCAGGCTCCGTTTGCAGTCATTCTGCACTCATACCTCCAGTAGGAAGTTAGCACCTAGTTCCTGATGTGACCTTGCTCTGCCCTCATTCCTCCTCTTGGTGTCGCTGTGAGCACCCTACCAGGTCTGCTGCTTTCTGCCCACCTCCCTGGTACTTCGCCCCTTTCTTTCTTTTCTCTGATCAAATTCTTTTCTCCATTCAAAGAATCTCACTGCAACATGGAGCTGCTGCTTTTTTTTTTTTTAAGTACTTACAGTATTTTGTCAAATAGTTTTACTTTCAGTTTTTAGAAAGGCAGGTGAAAAAAATGGATGAACCAAAACCCTTTTCTCCCCTTTAAGTTTTCTTCAAACCTGACATTAAGGTGCCTCAGTGGAGTAGGTATTCATGGGCTCATTTATATTTATAATGTCTTATTACCTTTTTTTTGTTTTGGTCTTTTTAGGGCCACACCCTCGGTATATGGAGGTTCTCAGGCTAGGGGTCTAATTGGAGCTGCAGCTGCCAGCCTACACCACAGCCACAGCAAAGCCAGATCTGAGCCGTGTCTGCGACGTACACCACAGCTCATGGCAAAGCCAGATCCTTAACCCACTGAGTGAGGCCAGGGATTGAACCCGCAACCTCATGGTTCCTAGTTAGATTCGTTTCCTCTGTGCCACAATGGGAACTCTATAATGTCTTATTCCTTAAACTGGATGACAGGTACATAGATGTTTGTTTTCTTTTATACTGTCTTGATCCGAACTATTTTGTAATAACACATTTTTTTTCCCTACATTATTGTCTGAATCTCTTGATTTTTCAGGGGTAGGAAAAGACGGATCATTAGCCCTTACTAGACAATGCCTAAAGATGGGTGGCTGAGGATGTGCAGTCATTATTACTCAAAGATTTGGGGCTATATAGTGGTAGAGTATGTTCTAGGCACGGAGGATACAGTGTCACTAGGATGACATCCCTGTCTTTGTGCAGTCTCTCTCTAATTGGGATGCAGACTAAGCAAATAAATAGGAAATGCATTATCCGATAATGATAACTGCTACGTATTGCACAGAAAGAGAGTGTTGGACTGGGGCGGGGGGAGCTATTTTAGATAAGATGGTTGGGGAAGATATCATGGAGGAGGTGACATCTGAGCAGAGACTTGAATGAAACGGGGAGTAAGAAACGTGAAAATCTAGAGAAGAGTGGCCACAGGTGGGACCAGGAGAGCAAAGATCCTTAAACAGAGGTATGTTGGGCACATTTAAGGAAGAGTAGGAGGTGTCTAGAGAAAAGTAAGCCAGGCCACGAGCGGTGGGAGATGAAGCAACAAAGATCAGCTGGGATCAGTAAGGCTTTGCAGGTCATGGTAAGGGGTTTGTTTTTACTCTAAGTGTGATGGGGAGTTCTTGGAAGGTTTTGAGTAGAGGTGTGACAGAATCTTGGTGAAATTTAAAAAGATTACTTTGGCTCTTCTGCAAAGAATTTACCATAGAGAACAAGAGAAAGGCAGAGAGACCAGTTAGGAAGCTGTTGCAATTCAGGTAAGAGATAGTGTCTTGGACCAAGGGAGTGAGTGGGGTGGTGAGAGAAGGTCAAATTCTGGGTATGTTTCAGAGGATTAGAAGTGAGAGAAAAGTTAAGGATGAAGCCTAGGTCTTTGGCTCGAGCAACTGGGTGAATGTCAATACATCCCTTCTCCCTCTAAAGGAAGAACGGATTTAGAGAAAGAAAGTTGCATGTACTTGGTAGACAACCTGGTGGAGATGCTAGATTAGCAATCGGATATATAATCAATCAAATTTATAAATCTGGTTTTCAGAGGAGTGATCTGGACGGAGACTAAGTAAGGATGATCAGCATATGGCTGATATTTAAGACCTTGAGATAATTAGTCAAGTGACTTAAGTATAGAGAAGAGAAGAGATCCAAGAATGAAGGTCAAGGGTACTGTATTCTAGAGGTCGGGAGAATGAGTGCAGTGAAGGAGATGAAGATGGAGTGGCCATTAAGGAGAAAAACCAGGGAAGCGTGGTGTAAGCCAAGTGAAAGATATTGGTTCAGGAAAGGAGTAATCAAAAATTGAATAAGGTGAGGGCTAAGCATTGATCTTTGGGTTTATCCAGATGAGAGGTGATTGGAGATCTTCATGAGTAGGTCGAATTTGGAGCATACTGAGTAGACCATGAAGGATGAGGACATGGAGACAGTGAATGGAGACCATTCCATTAAGGGTTTTGCTATAAGGAGCAGTAGAGAAAAGGAATGATGACAGGAAAGAGACAGAGGGTCTAGGAAGGTATTTTGGTTTTAAAGATGGGAAATATTTCAGGCTTTGTGTGTGGGGATGAGAGTTGCATTGCCCAGTAGAGAAGGAGAGACACATGATGGAGAGGGCCGTCTTAAACACACAAAACTCGGTGGATCTCCTCCTGATCCTTTGGAGGTGATAGTGGTGGTGGTCAGGGGAGGGCGGTTTTCCGGGGAGGAAGTGCCAAACACTGTATGAAAGATGAAATAGTGGAAACAACTGGAATATCTAACCTACAGAAATTAAGTGGATTGGCTATCTAACAGTTACGGAGATATGATAAAGAACTACAGTTTACCCATTGAAAAGCATGATAAGGTACACAAAAGATTTTCAGGATATAAAGTACAAAATGGTTTTTTTGGGGGTGAAAAAACATGTAATACTTTGGTAGAAAAAATTATCTGAAAGGTGGGATTTTGTCGGTGTTTTTAAATTCCTTCATCAGACTTGATTGTTCCCCAGATTACTTCATGTTTTCTTTACAGTGAACTTACATTACTTGTATCATTTCAGAAGTTATTCTGAGAGTGTCAGTAAGTTCAATCCATTTATATCAATCTTAAAATATTTCTGTATTTGGACTTTTTGAGCCGTTTGATTTCAAATTTTCTGTTTGCTAGTTTTTTCATTCCTTTTTACCTAACGTACGTTGTCTATATCAAGTAGTCTTCCTGCTTGAAAGTTATATGTTCTATTTTTATTCCTTTGATACTTGTCCTTAATTCTTAATTTAATAATACATGTATACTTGTGTTTGTTCCCATTGAAAACCTTTCTCTAATTTAAGCCTTTAAATGTATGTATTCCACATACACAGTTCAAAAAAGACAAATATCTTAGAAGCATTCATCTTTCTCTCTATATCCCCCAGACCCCATCTTCCCTTCAATCAAATGATTGATTTTTAAATAATTTAGTTCTGGAATTGCTATGGATTTACTTTTTTGGGGGGTGTTTTTTGTACCTTATTTGTTCATTTATTTATTTATTTTTATGGCTGCACCCATGACATGTGGAAGTTCCCAGGCCAGGGGAATTGAATCTGAGCCACAACTGTGACCTATGATGCAGCTGTGGTGACACTGGATCCTTGAACCCACTGCGCCAGGTACCAGGTAGCAGATTGGACCCACACCTCCAGAGGGACCCAAGCCACTGCAGTTGGATTCTTAACCCACTGTACCACAGTGAGACCTCCACTTTGTATATTATTTACTTACTTACTCATTTTTTGTCTTTTTTTAGGGCCGCACCTGTGGTATATGGAGGTTCCTAGGCTAGGGGTTGAATCCGAGCTATAGCTGCCAGCCTGTTCCACAGCCACAGCCACAGCAACACAGGATCGAGCCGCAACTGTGACCTACACTGCAGTTCGAGACAATGCTGAATCCTTAACCCACCGAGTGAGGCCCGGGATTGAACCTGTGTCCTCATGGATACTAGTCAGATTCGCTTTTGCTGAGCCACAATGGGAACTCCTGTACCTCATTTAGACAGTCGTAAGCTTACTGAGTTACTTGCCCTTTTCATTTTTGTTGTGTATTACAAATTTGTATTTATTTTTAAGTTTGAAGTTTTTTCTCTCATACCTTTTGAAACTATCACTCCATTGACTTCTTAGAATCAGTGTTCCTTTTGAGAAATCTGGAGTCAATCTGATTCTTGTTTTTCCTTTATAAGTGATTTACTTTTTCTTTAAACTTGAGGATTTTTTTGTTTTTATTATACCGTGACTACTTAATAATTTTTCCCCCTCTTCTAGTCCCTTTTTATGGAGTTTTTTTTTTTCAGTTTGAGGTCTTAGATCTTTTTCTTCTGGGAAATCTCAGTTATTTCTTCTTCAAATATTTTCTGCTTCTATTTTTCCTTCCCTTTTCTCTGGGCCTCATATTACATAGATTAATTGACACTCCCTCTTCAGTCCTCTACCTCTTAATTTTGCCTGTTTTCCATCACTTTGTCCCTTCCTAATGTCTCCTAGGAAAGTTTCTTAACCTGATCTTCACTCTTCAGCCCAGCTACTGGGTTCTTTATCTTGGCTCTTAGAATTTTTATACCATTAACTCTAGTTGGTTCTTATTTTAAAGCATATTCTTGGAGTTCCCGGTTGTGGCTCAGTGGAAAGGAATCTGATTTGCATCCATGACTAGCATCCATGAGGACACAGATTCGATCCCTGACCTCATTCAGTAGGTTAAGGATCCAGCGTTGCTGTGAGCTGTGGCATAGGTGGCAGACGGGGCTCAGACCCTGCATTGCTGTGGTTGTGGCGTAGGCCAGTGGCTACAGCTCCAATTCAACCCCTAGCCTAGCAACCTCCACGTGCTGTGGGTGTGGCCCTAAAAAGCAAAAAAAAAAAAAAAAAAAAGAAGCACACCTAAAGAAACCTCTCCTTTCCTGGTCTCCTCCACGGCACCTGCTCAGGGCTAGCACAGACCTCTCGTCCCACCTGAAACCTGGCTGTTCCCTTTGCCTGAGTTTTCTCTCCTAGCTTTTCCTAACATAATAAAACTGTCACACTAACTTTTTTAACTTGCCTCTGGAATCTCCAAGATTGTGTTGGGATCCCGCTCTAGTTTGCCGTCTTGCCTTAACCATGTATATAACATTTTTCTAATCATTAAAGAGAGGTTAGAAAAAAATAGATATGGAAGTATATACGTGTTACCCATTTCTTTTTTTAAGGATGATCTTTTCTACGGTAAGAAGCAGTTTGATGTCTTACTTTGAATGTTGAATTTTATTATTTAAACAAATCAAGTAATGAGTGTCATCAACCTATTGGGGACTGTTTGCAGCTTTGAGAATACAACAATAAAGCAAATGAAAATCCCTGCCCTGCATGGAACTGTCCTTCTAGTGAAGTAGAAGACAATAAATAAAATAAAAATAGGGAGTTCCTGTTGTGGCTTAGCAGGTTAAGAGGCCGACTAGTATCCATGAGGTTGCGGGTTCAATCCCTGGCTTCACTCAGCGGGTTAAGGATCCAGTGTTGCCGTGAGCTGTGGCATAGGTTGCAGACATGGCTCGGATCCTGCATTGCTGTGGCTGTGGCTAAGGTCAGCAACTGCAGCTCTGATTTGACCCCTAGCCTGGGAACTTATGTATGCCACAGTTGCAGCCCTAACAAGAGAAGAAAAAAATATAAAATATATGTGTACTCTTTCTTGGATAACAAGTAAATTTAACCCGGCTTGTTATTTTAACCAAGCAAATAAGATGAAGTGAGAGGGGCCGGGGAGTTGAGGGTCTAATTAAAATGATTGACAGTGGAATGAAATAGAGCTAGATTGGTTGGGGGAGAAGACAAGTGAGGGTGGTAGAAATAATGCGTTGAAAGTGGGGCAAAGGATTTTTGGAATTGGGATACTAATACTAGCAGGAGTGTCTGTTTTTTTTAACTCTTTTGGCCGCCCTTAGGCATGTGGAGTTTCTGGGCCAGGGATCAGATCTGAGGCCCAGTAGCAACCTATGCTGCAGCTGTGGCAATGCCTGATCCTTAACCCACTGTTCCAGGCCAGGGATTGAACCTGCATCCCAGCTCTGCAGAGATGCTGCCAAGCCCATTGCATCACAGTGAGAACTCCCTAGCAGGAGTGTCTTGAAAAAATAGGAGGTGGTGGTTGGAGAGTAGATACTTGGAATTGAGATAATGAGGGTTTGCCGTAATTGTGAATGACAAGGTCAAGGGAGTGACCGTGGAAGAGTGTGACTTGAGTTAGGACGGAAAATAAGAACTTTAGAAGAGAGACTTCTGTTTGTGCCTGCATGGAGCAACAGGGGCTGGATTTACCCTCTTAGGCAAGTAGAAAGCTGTAGAGAGTATGTTGAATCAGTGGTTTTTAGACATTGGACAACAGGCAAAGCAGGGACGTGATGCTTGAGAGGTGAGCCCTCATGATGGTCCCAGCTTGCTACCTCGATGGAGGTCACAGTACCAGGAGGGGCAGCCTCACCGGAGCCTGGCAGTCTCCCTGAGTTGAGGAGACAGAGTTGAGGTCAAAGCTGACCTTCAGGGAGGTCAAAGAGATTGAAATTCAGAGGCTCTTGGAGAAGAGAGAGCTCCACAGATTGGCAGGGCGTTGTCTTGCATTCTAAACCACTTGAGGCTGGCAAAAAATAAGGGATGGTCTTGGAGTCCCTGGGCGTCGTGTGGTGAGTGGTATAAAGGGCATGATGAAATTAGTCCTGATGATCCAAAGACAGACATGAGTGGGCACTGAGGGGGTGTTGAAGGAGCAGTCTTGCCAGAAGCAGAGTTCTGGGACTTCTACGTGGCCTTGGTGATGGAGGAGACCTGCAGGAGGCTTGCTTTACTCCAAGGACTGCGGTTCCCTCTTGACTTCTGCTACTTCACTTGACTCCTGCCAACGGAGGCATGGAGTCCTAACTGAGAGTAAGACTTGGCAAGACTCATCATCTAGAATCATGTTAATGTGTTCCTTTTTCTGTGACCTCTTCCCCCTAGAAGAATACACCTCTAACTTACTGATTCGGAACAGAATGCGTTTAAAAAAAATGTGTGTATAAGAAAATATTGGCTCTTTAAGAATTGCTTCTCCTGTTCATATATATAAACAGTCATTTCTTCCTAAAGATATTTGCCTAAGATTAGATAAATTCCTAGTAAAGGAAAATTTCCAAGGCCAAGTTACAACTTCTTAAAATTGGAGAGAGAATTCTATTCATGTGTGTTCCCAGAGACCCAGAGACGAAAGTGCTAAGTAAATATTTATTGCATGAATGTGAGACGTATTTTTGAGCGAAACGTCGCTTTTTGAATGACTGAAGATTTCATGTGAATTTTATCGTGGGTGCTGAGACAGCCGAGATTCTGGCTTCACCACATATAGAAGACTTGTTAAATATAGACTTGTTAAACTGTAACTTCTACCAAGTCAGCTAGGTCTGATGGTTTGGAACTTTTCTTACTGGTTTGTGGTCATTAATTTTTAGCTTTTCTTTTCCTTACTTTCTTTTTCTTTTTTTTTTTTTTTGACTCCTCCTTCTGCGTGCAGAAGTTCCCAGGCCAGGGGTTGAACCCACATCTCCATAGTGACCTGAGAAGCTGCAGTCAGATTCTTAACCCACTGCGACACGGCAGGAACTCCTTCATTTCTGTTTTGAATAAGTAATGCATTCACTAATTTTCAAAATTTAAAAGTCTCAGAACAATGAAGTAACTCCCTCCCACTCCTGAATGCAAGTTGTCCAGCCATTCAATTCCCCTCCCTAGAGGTAACTACCATATGACTTTTTAAAGAGATAAGATGACCTTTTAGGCTGTGGATCATCAGATTAGAAAATAATAACAATAGCAATAATAATAATAACAGAAGGAGCTGCTTACTAAGTTAGTCATTATTTTGTATACCAAGCACCGTGTTGAATATTTATAATTTAATCTTTATAATAATCCTTTAAGGAAGATACTGTCATACTTTGTGTTCTGTGCTCAAACTTTTTCTTCCATCTTCGTTTGTCAGCTGATGACCTTGTTTCTTTGTTTTCTGAGGACCTTCTTTTCCTTTTCTCCTGTATGGCTGGTATCCTGTTAGGATCTGGATTCAGTGAGGTGTTGGGACCAGCTCTTACTGGCTTGAAAGACCAATTGTGCTCATCCCTTCCCAGCTGTTCAATGACATCGTGTTAGTAATTTGGAATTGACTGTAGTAGGATAGCTGTGCGATGGAAACTGTCGAATGCTACAGACCAGGGCTGTTTTTTTCCAGAGAGCTGGTTTTAAGTATATATCAATGCCCCAGTATCTTGATTTTCTCCTCTTCTTACCTTTTAGTTGGTTCACTAAATAACAAAGTTAACTAGGAGTTTCCATTGTGGCTCAGCGGAAACGAATCTGACTAGGAACCATGAGGTTGAGCGTTTGATCCCTGGCCCGGGTTAAAGATCCAGCATTGCTGTGAGCTGTGGTGTAGGTCGCAGACACGGCTTGGATCCCATGTGGCTGTGGCTGTGGCTGTGGCTGACGGCTACAGCTCCTATTAGACCCTTAGCCTGGGAACCTCCATATGCTGCAGGTGTGGCCCTAAAAAGACATAAAGACAAAAAAAAAAGTTAACTAAAGTATGGAGTTTAAAAAATCGTATGCATTCTTTATATTATTTTCAAATATTTTTCAAGCATTTGACAAACTGTTAAAACTTTTGATTATTAAAATGTTCAAAAATACAGAAAGTTAAAAGGTATGTGACTACTCACTGGACTAGTCTGTCTCCTAGATTTGATCATTTTTTTTTTTTTGGCTACACCCGCAGGATGTGTGTGGAAGTTCCCAGGCCAAGGATCCAACCCATACCACAACCACTGCAGTGACAACTTGCTCAACCCACTGAACCACAAGGGAACTCCTAGATTTGATAGTTCTTAATGCTTTTTCCTTAGTCATTTCAGAGTATCAGTCAGCATGATAGTTCATCCAGAAACATTTAGCATGACTTCTCCTACGTAATCCTCTTTCCATTATGACTAAGAATTTTATCGTTCCCCCAAATCCTTTATTACCCAGTCCATATTTAGACTTTTCTACTTCTCATTTTACCCAAATGTCATTTATAGTTGTTTCTGAATAAGAATTTGATCAAGGTTCGTTCACTGTACCTGTTAAACTAGAATAATAACCCCCTCAGTTTTTTCACGACCTTGAGTGTTTTAGGTTTTTTTTGTTTACAGGTTTTCAACTTAGATATTAAAATAGAGAAAATAGGCAATGAGCCCTGATATATCCATCCATTCCATAAGTAGCAACATTTTACCATATTTTCTTCATCTATTCCATAATTAGCAACATTTTGCAATGTTTTCTTCATTTATCATTTTTTTGTTTGCTAGAATATTTTTTTTAAAAAATCAAGACGTCATCTTACCCCTTTGAACTCTAAAAAATAGACATTTTCTTATGTAATCAAATTGGTGTTGTAATGACACCAAACAAAACGAATAATGGTATTGACTTTTTAAAGAAATGAAGCTAGTTCTCCGGTAGACTATTCTACAGTTGGGCTTTTTCTATGATTGTTTTCTCATGACATCATTTAATTTATTTCTCTTATTTCCTGTGTTTCCTATGCACTGGAACTTAGATTCAAATTCAGGATTAAGCACTTGTGGCAAGAATGTGTTGATAGAGGATGAGCTGTACTTCGGACGTATCTTCTGGGGTGGCACATAGTCTGGTGGTTCTCAGTTAATGTTGAATCACTTGATGAAGGTGGCGACTACCACTTGTCTCCAATGTAAAGATGTGTTTTATCCCTTCCCTGATTATCATAGTGCTTCGTGGAGTGATGCTCAGACACCACGTGAAAATTATTTTCTTCGTCAACCTTTCCTCTAATGTTTAGTCACCATTGATACTCTTTGCCTGAATCCTTTGATTTCAATAGGTATTGAAAATTAGTATTGTCATCCTTCTGATATAGGACCAGACCTTTTTCTTAGAATGTGGGTTCGCTGATTTGTGTTCCCCATGATGGTGTGTGAACCACATCTTCTCTCAGTTCTCTGAATCTGCGTTTTCTTTTCAAGTGGAACAAACACAAAACATTTTTGAACAAATAATACAAAGTGCAGAATCTTTTTAAATTTCTTTGCTCACATTTCCTAATTCTCTGGCCCACACCTAATTCAGTATCAGTTTTATCAGTTTTTGAGGTTTATTTTTATGGTTGCACCCGTGGCAAATGGAAGTTCCCGGGCGAGGGACTGAATCCGAGCTGCAGCTGCTACCCAGGGCACAGCTGCAGCAACACCAGATCCTTGCAGGGCAAGGGATTGAACGCGTGTCTCTGCAGTAACTTGAGCTGCCGCAATTGGATTCTTAACCCAGTGCACCATGTCAGGACTTCCTGACGTTGATTTATTTATTTGAAAGCAATTTGCTTTTACTGATTGCAGAGGATTCATTGTAGTTTCCATAGAAACAACAACTCTCTATTCTGTTTCTATAATGTTTATGTCACATAATTACAACATCAACTACAGATGTGTCATCAATAGGTCTGGGAACAAAAATAACCAGTTCTTAGCAAATATTCTACTTTATTGGAGCAGCATGTGCAGAGTACTAGATATTGGGTTTACTAGCCAAAAGCATTCATGGTGCTCTGGGTCAGTGTGATTCACAGGGAGACTGAGTGTGTCACTTAATCAGCAAGTTGTCACGTGGGGGTCCCTTGAGAGAGAGTCTGCCATATTACAACTTTCCTTCCTTGTCTTTTGCACTAGACTCCTAGTTCCATGACAGTGAAGGTTAGTCTTACTTACATGTGTTTTTTTTTTTTTTTGTCTTTTTTGCCTTTATCTAGAGCCTCACTCGCGGGATATGGAGGTTCCCAGGCTAGGGGTCTAACAGGAGCTGTAGCCGCCGGCCAACGCCACAGCTACAGCATCGCGGGATCCGAGCTGTGTCTGCAACCGACACCACAGCTCACGACAGCGCCGGATCCTTAACCCATTTAGCGATGCCAGGGATCGAACCCGCAACCTCGTGGTTCCTAGTCGGATTCGTTAACCACTGAGCCACAACGGGAACTCCTTATATGTGTTTTTGTTTTAATCCCTAGTGCTTTGTATAATGCCCAGTGTGTAGTGAATGCTCAATAAAAGTATTTGTTGAATGAATCCATGACCAGCCCCAGAGGAGACCGTACATATTGACCACAAGTCGACTCTGATCTTTTTTTTTTTTTTTTGTCTTTTTGCCTTACCTAGGGCCGCACCCGCGGCATATGGAGGTTCCCAGGCTAGGGGTCCAACAGGAGCTGTAGCCGCCAGCCTTCGCCACAGCCACAGCAACGCGGGATCCGAGCCATGTCTGCAACCTACACCACAGCTCACGGCAACGCCGGATCCTTAACCCACTGAGTGAGGCCAGGGATTGAACTTGCAACCTCATTGTTCCTAGTCGGATTCCTTAACCACTGAGCCACAACGGGAACTCCTCGATTCTGATCTTAAACGTAGTCATCTTTGCAGTGTCTTTGCAAACGTCAGGGTCGGCGTGGCTGTATATGCTTTATTCTTTCACTGCTTTTCCTCTTCTCGTTCCCTCAGTCTGAGTCTTTCTCTGCTCTGTGCCAGCTTCCTTCGGTTTCTCGTGTGTGGCAAGCTACCTGTGTTCATTATCATTCCAGTTTCATGATAGATGTGAGAACGGGTAACAGTTCCGCTGCGACGGCGCTGTGCACAGAGAGAGAGAAGTCTAGGAGAATGCAAAGTATTCCTACTTCTCTGTTCTCGAGCTTAACCAATCCCAGGAACTGAAGTCTTGTGTTTCTTCACAGAGGAAATATGACAAAGGCAGTGGCTGTACAAGCTTCCTTCATGGGCCGCCCTCCCCACTGCCTCATCCAGTAAGCGGGAGCAGCTGCTTCTAGAGGTGAGAAGGGAGGGAGGACAATCTCCATAACCCGTTTTTGAATCCACCCAGCTGCAAAGGTTTGGTGTTGAGAAACAGAGTGGACAACCTGCGGAACTGCTATACTGAAGAACTTTTTTTTTTTGGGCTTTTTCTAGGGCCGCACCTGCAGCACATGGAGGTTCCCAGGCTAGGGGTCTAACAGGAGCTATAGTCGCCGGCCTTCGCCACAGCCACAGCCACGCGGGATCCGAGCCGCGTCTGCCACCTACACTGCAGCTCATGGCAAGGCTGGATCGTTGACCCACTGAGCAAGGCCAGGGATCGAACCTGCACCTCTTGGTTCCTAGTTGGATTTGTTAACCACTGAGCCACGACGGGAACTCCTATACTGAAGGACTTTAAAACTAAAGCAAGCCTGCGTAGGATCGAATGTTCAGGGAATGTAAGTGATGCTCTTCTTGGTGAGGTGCCCGTCAGCTCTACTTTTGAAAGAAGCTGCTTGTAGCTGAATATTCCCAGTGATCCCAAGATCCTGTTCCTCTAAACACTGAAAGTATTATACATGTTCACTTGGGATGATTTTTTAGCTCCCTGAACCAGGAGAAGGTTCATTAGGGATGTAATCATTATCGTTTGTTGTCTATTTGCTGTATGTGCCAGGTCCCGTGTTAAAGTCTCAACTTTTTCATTTTTCACAGTAACCTTAGGATTTATCTCTTTCACAGATGATTAAAGTGAGAGGTCAGCAGAGGGCAAATGACTTGAGTCACACAGCTAGTGTGTAGCAGAACCAAAGCATCCAAATCTAGATATGTCTAAGTTAGTTTAAACCCTTAGTCACAGGGTTTAAACTAACTTAGACATATCTAGATTTGGATGCTTTGGTTATAGCACACACTCGAGCTCTGAAACTGGCTTTTTTGGTTAGGGGTCAGTGACCTAGGATGACCTAGATCCTCTGAACGTTGCCAGGAACAAAGGTGATGTTCTTAGCAGGCAGTTGTAGTACCTACTCCCAGAAAGCCTAAGAGAGGTTGTCATTGTTACCAAGGGGCATATACCTCAAAAGGTGCTTTGGAGTTCTCTTGTGGTGCAGCGGGTTAAGGATCCAACCTTGTCACTGCAGCGGCGTCGGCTGCTGCTGTGGCGCAGGTTCGATCCCTGACCTGAGGACTTCCACATAACATGGGTTCATGGGGTGGGGGGGGGCTGATGCAGGAGAAGGTGTTTTAAGGAACCTTCAATAATGAAGCAAACATGGAGTTCTTTTGGACAATCATTCATTCATTTGTAAGCCAGGTACAGTTTCTCTCTCTCTCTGTCTCTCTGCTCCTTCTTTACTTGACAAACCATCACATTTGAATGTCTGAATTTCAGTTTCCAGACTGAATTCATGTTGTGTGTTTAAGAAGACAAGGAAAATTCTTGCAAGATACTCTCAAGCCCAGCAGGAAGGAGCACAGGGTTGATTGCTGCTTGATTTTTCAAGCTGGCTTCATCTGGGGACAGACTATTATGACTTTTCTAGAATTTGATGCCAATAGGAGCCAAAAGAATAAAATCAGTACAGTTAAACTAAGTAGGAAATGAAGGTCTTTTACATACCGGGCCTTAGATAGGTAAAAATTGGTCACTCTTCTGGGAAACAGTTGGTGAAATTACAGTCAACTGGTGGTCACTGATTGGGCTCATTTGTCCATTTGGGGCTCATTTTGTCATTCTGTCCCAGGAAGAAAAACAGTCTCCTCTTATAACAAGAGTGTGCAGAGATGATACTATTTTTTCCTAATCTTCATTTTCCTTCCCATTTTCTTAGGATTAATTTGAGCTATTTATTCGGCCTTTATTGAGAGTCATTTATACCAGGCACTGTGCTAGCTTCTGAGACTTGAGACACGAAAGAAAACTCTTGCCTTCACAGTAGAAGAGAAAAAGAAGAGGAGACAGAAGTAGAGGAGAGAGAAAATTATAACACAGGAGAATAAATGCGCTGGTGGAGCTAGTGAAGGCTCAATGGAAATGCAGAGACAGGACATCCAGCCCAGCGGGCGTAGGTGAGATTAGAAAGACTTGCAGGAGGAGAGGATACTTGAATTGCACCCTCGAAGGGGAATAAGACTAAAGGAACCAAGGAGAGGAAGGTGTTCTTGTCAGAGGGAACTGTGAAAGAGCATATCTGGTCTGGAGAGTGTCAGAAAGTGTGCTCTGACATTGAATGACCAAAGATGGGGGAGATGAGGCTAGAGAAAGAGTTAGGGGTCAAGTCGTGATAGCTCTTGTGGGCCATACCAAAGCATTCAAGCTATCCTAAATGTGATGAGAAGGCATTGAGGAATTGTAAGCAGGAGAATAAACATGGTCAGGTTTGTTTTTTAGAAAGATGACAGTGGCATCAGGGAGATGACTTGAAAGAGATTACATTAAAGGTAGAAGGTTGTTGCAGTTCAGAAGAGAAATAATAAGGGCCCATAACTAAGGTGAGCTGGTGATGGGGTTGGAGAATATGGGAGAGATCCAATAGATAATTATGAGGCTGTCTTAAATTTACAATGATGCAGTGTTTGGTAACCAGTTTGCCATAGCAGCGTGAAACTGGAGAAAAAGGGATCTGAGATGACTCCCATACACTTGATCTATACTAGTACCTTTAATCAGCAGGAGGAACAGGTTTGGTAAAGATGATAGATGTAGCTTTGAGCATGTTGAACTTGAGGTGGTCTTAGCATAAGTGAAAAGGATCAAGTAGGCAATTGGGAGATTATATATATGTGTGTATATATATGTGTGTGTGTGTGTGTATATATATGGTTTAGTATTTTATGTATTGTTAGTTTTATGGCTGCACCTGTGGCACATGGAAATTCCTAGGCCAGGGATTGAATTGAGCCGGATTCAAACACCAGATCCTTTAACCCACTGCTCCAGGCTGGGGATCAAACCCCCACCTTTGTGGCAACCCGAGTCACTGCAATTGGGTTCTTAACCCATGGTGCCACAGTGGGAACTCCTGGGATATTTTTATATCTGAAGTTTGAGAGAAGATTAGACTGGGGATGGTGGTAATAATATCGATCTGGTAGTTTTCAGTCTGTGTCGTGTCTACTTTTGTTACAGTTATTTGATTAGTATAGTGAAAAGCAGATTTACCGTAAAGCTAATTAACTTTAAGCTTAAGTGCTTCTCACATGCATGGGCCCCGGGAAAAGCCCTCACAAATGTGTTTACATGGTCATGTGTTTTTGTAAAATTTGGAAAATCCAGGTATTTTAACCCCAGTTGGTCAAAGCTGTTCTCTTGTCACTTTTAATTACCTTCTCTCAGTCTTTCTGTCTCTGGTGTCTTTGGCGAGGTCGCAGGTGGTTTTGGGATCCAGCTGTGGGGAAGTTGAGCTGGGGATGCATTTAATTTGGGTTTGCACTTTGATAATGGTTATTGCGAGCTGTCTCGGGGTAGGAATGACCTTGAGAAATACTCCTACCCTGTGTGCCAGCTCGCCTGGTATTGTGACATAAAGGTGCATCGTCTCAGTAGGAATGTGTCCTAACACATCTGACCGTGGGATCACGGAACTAGAAGAGGTTGAAATGGGAGAAAAACTTCTGATGGTGCCTTAGCCTGACCATCAGCCTGATACAAGGGCTTGCACACGGGGAAGTTTATTTGGAATGGGATCCCAGGGGGCAGGAGTTCAGGACAAAGGAACTGAAATGGGAAGGAAGGAGAGAAAATTCAAGGATGTGATAGTGTGTTGGCTTTAGCTACAGGCAACAGGTGTTCTGTCCAGCCTAAGTCTTTATTTGGCCATGCCCTTGGCATGCCGAAGTTCCCAGGCCAGGGATCGAACCTTCAGCCACAGCAATGACAGTGCCAGATCCTTAACCCACTGAGCCGCCGGGGAACTCCCCACTTAGGACTCTCTAAGGGGCCTTGTGAGAAGCTCTCAGAACTGTGCTCAACTGCAGAAGGAGAAGTGTTCTCCCATGGGCATTGATTCCTCCTGGCTTCTGGGTTGTATGTGCATAGCTGCAAAGTATGGTTTGGAAGAAGTCCCAAGGCAGAAGTGATAGATGCCTTGGGTGGCGCTGAGCTGTGCCTGAGATGATGTCTGCTTGCGCTGATCACATGGGCTCGAAGCCAGACCAAGCCCGTGTGGAACTTGGCTGAGGCAGGGGAAGGAGTAAGCGGTGGGGCCTAGAGGATTGTGATGTGACATTTAGGAGGCATCTAATGTTGACAGAGGATTCTGTTCTCATTCATTACTGATCAGACATTTTCTCCCGTTAAGATTATAGACCACAGTACATTGTATGCAGTTACAAATCTACATTCTTTTTTACTTTGTGATGACCTTATCAGAATTGCTCTGTTTGTAGGACACAAACTTGTGATGGTTATTACAAATTTCTTTTTTTTTTCTTTTTCCTTATCTACAGCCGCACCCGCAGCATATGGAGGTTCCCAGGCTAGGGGTCTAACAGGAGCTATAGTCGCCGGCCTTCGCCACAGCCACAGCAACACGGGATACAAGCCGCGTCTGCAACCTACACCACAGCTCACGGCAACGCTGGATCCTTAACCCACTGAGCGATGCCAGGGATCGAACCCACAACCTTATGGTTCCTAGTCGGATTCGTTAACCACTGAGCCACGATGGGAACTCTGGTTATTACAAATTTCAATCAACATGCTATTGTGAACTAGTTCCCTTGCAGGATATTTGGTCCTGTCCACAGTGGTCCCTGAGCATATTTGGTCCATGCCAAATAGTTTTGAACAGGACTGAATGCCAAGGACCTTTTGGCATGGCCTAAATGTCTTACGGACTTTTTGGTCAGGACCAATTCTGCTAAGCAGTTATTCCTTGCCAGAGTTTCCTATGTATATACAGTTTATACAAATAGGATCATACTGTGTAAAGTATTTTGGTTTTTTCCCTTAATGTATTTTGGGTAACTTTTCATAACAATTTATATAGATCTACTTTGATTCTGTTTAATGGCCGTGTAGTCCATTGTATGGATTTATGAGAATTTATTTAATCAGTTTTCTCTCTCTCTCTCTTGTTTTTTTTTTTTTTTTTTTTTTTTTTTTTTTTTTTTTTTTTTTTTTTTTTTTTTTGACTTTCGAGGGCTATACCCATGGTGTATGGAACTTCCCAGGCTAGGGGGTGAATCAGAGCTGTAGCCGCTGGCCTGCACCACAGCCACAGCAACACCAGATCCCAGGCGGGTGTGTGACCTACACCACAGCTCACGGCATCGCTGGATCCTTAACCCAGTGACAGAGGCTAGGGATTGAACCTGCGTCCTTGTGGTTACTAGTCAAATTTGTTTCTGCTGAGCCACGACAGGAACTCCCCAGGTTTCTCTGTTGATGGATATTTTTCCTTACAGAAATACAAAAACTTCTTACTTTTGTCTCTGACACATTTTTCAGAGATGCTAGGGAGTTCCCTTGTGGCTAAGTGGGTTAAGGATCTGGTGTTGTCACTGCTATGGCCCGGGTTGGATCCCTGGCCTGGGAACTACCACATGTTCTTGGTGTGGCCAAAACCAAAAGAGATGCTGGTGGGGAAAGATGGATAATGACAGTGGTGAAAAAGAATTGTGAAGAAATTTTAAGTAGAAAATATTTGGTTTTTAAAGTCCTCTGACTTCCTTTTTCTCCTCCATGATGATAATGAAGTGCTCGAGGTTTCTAGGGATAGAAGACAGAAGTGTAAAATGCTAGGACGTCTATTATCTTGGTCAACAGGCAAAAAAACTCAGCATTTTTTGACCCCTTCATATTTTTTTCAAGTTTATTTTTACAGATTTGCAGGTAGGATTAATCCATTGGATGAGAATTTGAACTAGATAAATTTTAATTTTCCCCTCCAACTCCAGACTTGGTGATAGTTTGATACTTTTGACAGCCCTTCCCCATTATATCACGTGATTATTAACAAAATGACAATACATAAGTATTATATTAACTGTATAATAATTTATAAGAGCAATTCCATCTCCACATCACAGCTTGAGGTCATCAGGAAAGACTTCTGGAAAGAGGAGATTTGAGTAAGAAAGGGGGAATAAAGTCTTTCCTAAGAAAACCAGATTTTAGTTTTCCTTCTAAGCAGGTTTTTTTAAAAAGTGATGACCTCACCTCTCTTCTTAAAATGCTTGCTCCTAGAGCAAATATATGGGATGGTTTGGTCTATAGTGTTTTTACATTATAGAACTGGACTTGGGTCATTTTTATTCACCGTATCACAAGAGAACCGTATTTTTCGGTCTGCTTTGGTAAATTATTGACCTTGCCTCTTTTTCTTGTAGAAATCATCCAAGAAATTAGTTCAGTCAATATCAAGAGTTTTGGACGGCAAAACAAAGTTCTAAATGTTATTGATCCAAAGTCTAAGCCACAAAGAAGGAACAAAAGAGCAAATCATAAAACATTGATAGCTGGCCTTAGAATGGAAGTATATTTCTTTTTTAAATCTGTTGTTGGAAATGTTGGGCAATTACTAATCTTTCGGGCTGTTACCTTACTAACACAGCCAGTCCTCATTTATCATCCTTATGAAAGCTCCAAGTCTAAAGGAAAGACAGAAATAGACTCATTGGTTCTAAAGTAAGCCCCTCGGTTCTATAGAGGAACTGCTTATCTCTTGGGAAAGATGGGAAGGTTCCCATCATCTCAGCCCGAAGCCATCCTTTGTCTTAGCCACGTTTTCCGTTGCTGATCATTTACTAGGAAAACATTCCAGTGAGTGTACAGTGAGTGTGACAAACCACCAAAAAAGATGAAGTGGAGATGCCCGGCATGCCTCACTATTTATAAAAAAATATTTCCCTGAAAGATGGGAAAGTCCAAGTCTTTAAATACTCTGGGAGCGGAAAATAATGGAAAAAACCCTTCAGTTTCTATTCTGTCGGTTCCAAAGAGTTTTCTCACAAATCACTTGGCTGGGCCATTAAGCAAGTCATAGTGACTGGACTCTCGTAACTGTTGCCTGGCTTTGGGTTTCTGGCTAACACATCTGGCAGCAAGACTGAAGAACAGGCAAAAGGGAGCAAACAGCTGGTGGTGGTGTGGGAATGTGAGCCCGTCCGATATTGGTGGCCTGGACTCCTAAGTTAGGTTGGAAGGACCGAAAGTCTGTCTTGAATAGGATGGCCCACCTGGATGGTTGGAAGTAAATGATTGGGCTTCATGTCTTTAAATACAACCCTAGTTTAATCGAGGTTAATTTTTGTCCTAAAAGGTTGCTGTACTTGCTGTTTCTCCCACGAAGTTCATTCAGCAAGTCTCTCTGGCATTCACATACATACATTTGTTTGTCCTCCTAGACAAATCCATCGTCTTGGGTTTGGGAAATAAGACTTGGTCTAAGCTTAGTTTTCTTTTTATATCTGCCTTCTAAATCCCTTTGTGCTGTGGATCCCAAGTGGGTCAGTCGTGGTTCAACCAGCAGAACCAGTAGAAGACAGACACACAGGCAGACACACACCACAGTCGTTAAGGGACTTATTATAAGGAGCCGACTTATGTAATTGTGGGGGCTGAGAAAGGCCAAAGCTGGTAGGGCAGGCTGACAGGAAGGGATCGGGAGCAGGCTGAAACCCCGGGATGGTCTGCAGCTGCTTTCGACATGTGGAGTGACTTCTCTCCCTCAGAAAACCTTTACCCTGCTTTTCAGGTCTTGACGGGGTTGAGCCGGTCTCGCCCAGGATAGTCGCCCTTAAAGCTGACCTGTTAGCCGAGCTCCGGTTGTGGCTCAGCGAGTTAAGAGCTCTACCAGCATCCATGAGGATGCGAGTTTGATACCTGGCCTCGCCTAGTGGGTTAAGGAGATGGTGTTGCCACAAGCTTCGGCATAGGTTGCAGATGCGACTCGGATCTGGCATTTCCCGTGGCTGTGGTAGGCTGGCGGCTCCAATTTGACGCCTAGTCTGGGAACTTGCATATGCCGTGGGTACAGCCCTAAAAAGAGGGGAAAAAAACCAAATGATCTGTTAGAGACTTGGAATTGCACCTGCAGAATCCCTTCACAGCAGCACCTAGATTTGTGTTGAAATCAAATCACTGAGGACTGTTACCTCTCCAAGGTGACACATCAAAAATCCATCACATTGAGAAACAAGAGGAGCTTTTACTGCCGCAAAGCTGCTTCTGCAGACATTAAGTCAGGCCTGGCATCTCTGCTGTTGTCTAAAAGCAGCCTTGTCTGAGCACTCCCAGTTGTAGAACCACTTACTCTGTGCCCCGACTCTGTGCTTCCATCCGGGGAGCCTGGTTATTCCTGACAGGACTGAACCCCACTCTTGAGTTTTCAGAAGTTTCGTGTAAAAAAGGTTTTTGTTCACTGAAAAAAATATTTTCCTACTGGTGACCATTTTGTGAGTTTATTTTTGTTTTTTTTGTGTGAGTTTTAAAATATTTGTTTAAACTTAAAAGCTAAAGCTTAAAGGCTAGCGCCAGTGGAAAACTAAGCACTAGAGAAGCTATTAAAATGATCTGTTCTGGGGGGGCGGTGGGAGGGGAAGTGAGTGTGGCTATAAAAGGGGAACAAGAGGGGTCCTTGTGGTGACAGAGTGTTCTCTACCGTGACTGTATCCGGGTCAGTATCCTGGTGGCGATGATGGGCTGGCGTACAACTTAGTTTTGCAACGTGTTCCTCTTTGGGGAAACTGCGTGGGTAAAAATACATGAGATCCGCGGTAAAAACACACGCGATCTCTCTGTTATTTCTCACAACGGCACAAGAATGTGCAATTATTTCAAAATAATTCTAATTTTAAAAATGATTCATTTTATAAAGCAGTCATTTTATAATATGATGAATCGTTTTCTAATTCGTCTTTGAAAAAATAGTCATGTTTCCTTAAGGAGGTAGATATCTATGTATGCTTAGTCCCATGCTGGGAATAAACTACATATTTAAATACTGAGTGGATGAAAGTATGCCTGATGGGAAAATTGTAGGTGATGACGATTTTTTTTTACCAAAACGTTTTCTTCTTCTTCTTCTTCTTCTTCTTCTTCTTATTATTATTATTTGCTTTTTAGGGCTGCACCTGAGGCACATGGAGGTTCCCAGGCTGGGGGACAAATCAGAGCTGTGGCTGCCGGCCTACACCACAGCCGAAGCAACATCAGATCCAGGCCGCGTCTGTGACCTATATCACAGCTCATGGCAATCCCGGATCCTTAACCCACTGAGCAAGGCCAGGGATTGAACCTGCATCCTCGTGGATGCTAGTCACATTCGCTGACGGCTGAGCCATGACAGGAACTCCTAGAAAACATTTTTATATTAAACACTACAGGAGTTCCTGTCGTGGTACAGCAGTTAATGAATCTGATTAGGAACCATAAGGTTGCAGGTTCGATCCCTGGCCTTGCTCAGTGGGTTAATCCTTTGTTGCCGTGAGCTGTGGTGTAGGTTGCAGACATGGTTCAGATCTGGCGTGGCTGTGGCTGTGGCGTAGGCCAGCAGCTGTAGCTCCGATTAGACTCCTAGCCTGGGACCCTCCATATGCCGCAGGTGTAGCCATAAAAAGCAGAATAAGTAATAAATAATAAACACTACAGTCAAGGTTAAATTCTTAGATGAAGTATCAGGCATACTATAAAAAGAATCTTCACTCTGTAATGATGATGACTGAGAAAAGATAAGACTATTACCTCAAATAAGGCCAGACAAACCCTTAAACATAAATTGAAAAGAAACCTAGAAATGTGCAGAAGATGGAGTTCCAGCTGTGGTGCTGTGGGTTAAGAATCCAACTGCAACAGCTCAGGTTGCTGCAGAGCCATGGGTTTGATCCCTGGGCCGGCAAGTGGGTTAAAGGATCCAGTGTTGCTACAGCTGTGTCTCAGATTCAGTCCCTGGCCTGGGAACTTCCATATTCCTTGGGTGCAGCCATTTAAGAAAAAGAAAAAGAAAAAGAAAGAAAAGAAACGTGAAACGTGCAGGAAGTAGTTTTAGGACAAATACCATTTTAGCCCAGAAAGTTGTTTAGCTTGAAAACAAAACTGTCTTTAAAGAAAGTTGATAAATGCGTGGATTCACTCATTTAGTTAGAATTTGCACGCCTCTGGTGTGCCAGGCAGTTAAGTTATCTGTAGTCCTAATGTATTTCAGAAACTTTTCTAGACGCATAACTGTTGATGTTCTTGAAGGCAGTCGTACCTTCCCCAAATCTCTAATGAGAAAGCTGTCAAAATCTGAGAACCACGTGGTTTGGATTTTCTCAGTATATAGTTCTGGTCTTACTGCATCAGAGATTTTTATGGAGAAGTGAAATTCAACCAGTCAAAAATAATTAATCAGTAATATCTTAAACATAATTCTTTGAAACACTGATTGTCTTAAAAGTTATTTTCAACTTGAAATTTTTCTCTTTTGAGTATTTCTAGTTTAGGGATAGAGGATAAGAAACGATGGTTAAGAATGGGCTTTTGGGACCAGACTCGGTTTAAATGTTAAGAAACAGGTGTGTATAGCAAGTCAAAGGAAGCCTGGGACAGTGAGAGAGGTGACCTCCAGGGAGCAGAATTGGGGCTGGGCCTGGCCGAGGTGTCTGGACTCCTGGGGGCTCCTCGCACTGGGCCCGGGACCGCTCTGCAGTCACCTTCGGAAAAGCCTTTGCTGGTGCTGCTTTTTTTTCTTTCTTTTTCTTTCTTTTTCTGAAGTCCTTTGGAGGCTGAGCACCTCCGTGAGTGACTGCCTTTCTTACTTTCAGAGCTTGAATACCCAGCAAACAGTAGAACTGTTCCACAGCGTACGGAGGCTCCCAGGCTAGGGGTCTAATTGGAGCTGCAGCTGCCGTCCTACGCCACAGCCCCAGCAACGCCAGATCTGAGCCGCATCTGCGACGTACACCACAGCTCACGGCAAGGCCAGATCCTTAACCCACTGAGCGAGGCCGGGGATCGAACCCCTAGTCCTCATGGATACCAGCTGGGTTCTTAACCCGCTGAGCCCTGACGGGAACTCCTATAATCTTCTAAATTAGCAGACACGTTCGGGGTTCTCTCTAGGAAAAAGTCCTATTAAATACTATCTGCATTAAATAAATTGCTACCCTCACAAAAAAAATTAAATTTTGAGGGGGAAAATCTAATTTTCCCTCCTCCAGCCTGGTAAATCTCTTGGCACACCTGACGTAATGGGAATGAAGTTGTTGACGGCTGCCTAGGCTCCCACACGCCTAGAGTGGGGGATCTGGGCCGGCCACTTAACTGGATGCCTGCTGGAATTTTTAAAAGTAGTAAAACTCGTGGTAAAAGGGGCCTTTTGTCTCCTGGAATAGCAACAGTAATCATCACTTAAGACCAGTGACTTCTATATACAGCAAGTGCTTCTATATATATATATTCCTGTATTGTTTATATAGGACTATTTTAAGATCTGTGTCATATTTTTTCTAGTGTATTTTACGGTGGGAAAATTCGGTTGGAAAACATGCCCTAAGCTCTGGTGGGGATGGTAAGGTAAAATAAGTACTTAAAAAAAAAAATGAAGCTTGCTCCCATTTTAGCTTTAAATACAGAAATAGCAAGGTGATAGCTCCCTAAATGAAATAGTGTTGCTTCTTTTTAAGCAAATTTAACCATTGTACTCATGTTGTAATACTAGATCTATCATATTAATTAGTAGAAGATCTACAAGGCGGGTGAAAGAATTCATCTCTGTATTCATTATAAAAAATCAGGGTGGGGGACGTGGGTGCTGTGTATTACAGCTCGTGACTCAAGGTTTATTTTTCTTCTGATTTTGCAGTGTTGAATCGAGAGATAAGGTAAGGACCTATCTAAAGAGTGATGTGAGTGTAGAGACCCAGGCACTCCCAGAGCACAGGTGTGGCTTTGGCAGAGCCCAGGGGTGGCAGTGACATGGCCCAGATGTGATGGTTGGCTGTGTTAGGGCTGTGAGTGCAGGGCTGGGGCTACCGTGATTGCTGATCCCTTCCCCCAGGGGGCTCCTTCCTTTTCTGTGGGGATGAGTAAAACCATGGAGGTTCCGATCAGAGCAAATCAAGTCGCAAAGGGAAGACTTATTAAACCGAAACATAATTTGGCTGGACAATGAGAGCCTGAGGACTATGGAGACCAAAAGACGGAAAGATGGGGTGGTTGGGGACTAGGTTCTTAGTGGCCTTTGGACCCTATTCTGAGAAGTTTTCTTTGAAATTCAGTTGTCCGTGGGAACTGAGCGCTTCTGAGTGATAGCGCGGTACGATTATGCTGTGGTTTAGTAAGTTTTACCTTCGTGTATGTAGGAGTGTTAGGTA
The DNA here is from genome assembly GCA_004024745.2 of Catagonus wagneri. NCBI lineage: Eukaryota > Metazoa > Chordata > Mammalia > Artiodactyla > Tayassuidae > Catagonus > Catagonus wagneri. The sequence continues at coordinate 26,456,719 of PVHT021183705.1, read as the reverse complement.
TTGTGCTAGACTTGGTGGGACCTGGGGGTGAAGAGTAATACAAAGGTGAAGAAACCAAGAAGATGTGTGATCTAATCAGGGAGTCAGTTAACCTTGTGATAAGTGAGGTCCCAGTTTGCGGACCACAGACTCCGGGTGAGGACGCCTCAGAACCAAATGGTTGCTTTCCACTTCAGAAAGGCGACCATCCTCTTTTAGCTCTGCCTAGGCTTCTCTTCTGGCTCGGAGTCTCTGGCCTCTATTTCTCCCTCATGTGCCGTAGTTGATACATCTTACAAGATCTTGGTAGTTCTCCTCTCATTTTACCTCTTACTTTTTTTTTCACTTTGCCTCTTGATAAGATACGAGACCCAGACCTGAACAGTGTTCCATGAATGGGTCAGCACAGAAGGAGAAGTGCTTCCTTGTTCTGAGGTTGTCTTGCCACTGAGTCATCATGAGATGATAGGTTGCTGAGCCACCGGCTCATCTGTTTGGGCGGTACCTGCTGTTAACGAGGAGAAAGGGTTGCAGAAAGGAGGTTCTACTGGAAAGGCCACAGATAGGCCTGGATTCCCCTTGCAACCTGAAGTCCACTAAACCTACTTCTGCTTCACCTGTCACCCTCTGTTCCCCGTTCCTGCCTCCCCAGCTTCCTGTCCCCAACACCTCTGAAGTCCATTGTGAGGCCCCAATCCCTGCTAGTCTCTCCTGGATAGTAGTTTGCTAAGTACTCATGGAGCTGTGCATTTTATACACAGTACATACATTGTCGTATTATGTATGTATTCCTTCACTCACTCTCCATTTAAAAAGGGGAATAAAGGGTGGGGAGAAATGAAGGTGAGAGGAGGCAAAGGTGATCCAGAGTTTCAAGCCTGGGCGATTGGAGATCTGATGGCATCATTTCCGGAAGCCAGTATTCGAAAGAGGGCGGTGTTCTTTGGGGGAGGACAAACCAAACTCTGTGTGAAGACACTAGCCTTTCCTCCCTGGCGAAGGCTCCCTGGCAGAAGCAGGCCAGTGGTGTGTCCACGAGAAGCAGGCAGGGGAGGTCACGGGGCAGGGGTGGGGGCGGGGGCCTGGCACTCGGATGATAATCCTTGGATTCTTCATCTACAACCTTTCTTAGCTTGAGCATCTTTTGTCACCAGTTTCATCTTTCATGATCTTTTGGCTGCATTTGGTTCTCTTAACTCTTTTCTGCTTCTTGAAATAGCTTTTTTTTTTTCCCAAATTTTAGCTTCCAGTGGTGTAAGTTGCAGATGCGGCTCGGATCCCATGTTGCTGTGGCGTAAGCCAGCAGCTGCAGCTCTGAATTGACCCCTAGCCTGGGAACATCCGTATGCCACAGATTTGGCCCTAAAAAAAGCCAAAATATACAAATAAAAAATAAAATAAAATGTATCTTCCAAAGCACCATTCTCTCTGTTCTCTGCTCCTTCCACCAGCCCCTCCTCAGTGTCCTGTTTGGTTGTGTCTCCACGCCCTACCCTCTGAGATGCTGGGATCTTGTCTCCATCCACACCCACCCGCCCGGTTTCCAGCTTCACTGCCCTCGCTTCTCTAGGGTTCTCAGTCTTCTCTGTAACCCCCATCTCTCGTTCTCTTGAATTCGTGAGTTAGGCATGTAATTGCTTGTTGGACATTTCCGCTAGGATGTCTAGTAGGGATCTCGAACTTAACCTGTCTAAAATTGAGCTGATTTCTTCCTTCCAGATGTGTACCTTCCATAGTCCGTCCTCCTCGCTAAGTGGCATCTTTCTCCTTCTCACTGCCCAGGCCCTAAAACCTTAGAGTCAGCCTTGGCTTGTCTCGTTCTCTTCTGCCCATATTCAGTCCATCAGCAAAACCTGTTGGCTCCATGTCAACTATATATCCAGAATCTAAGTACGTCCCATCACCTCTGCCGTTATTGTCGGGTCCAAGCCAGTATCCCCTCCCACTGGGATCGCAGAGGTAACTTCTTAACTGGCTTTCCTTTTTCCCGGCTCTGACCTTCCCTGCTGCCGAGCCTTTTCTCACCGTGGAAGTCAGGGATCCTTTCAAAACAAGATCAAGTCACTCTTCAGCTTAGAACTTTCCAGAGACTTCTCCCCTCCAAGCAAAAGCCAGTGTCTTTGTAATGGTGGTGTGATCTACACATTGTCCCCACATACTCTGCCCATCACCCCCCGCCATGAGACACACACACACACACACACACACACACACACACACACACACACACGATACCTCCTCTTTCCTGCCTCTCCTGCTTACGGAGCTGCAGCCACACTGGCCAGCTTGCTTTTCCTCAGGTGTATCAGGCTCCTCTCTTTAGGGCCACCATCATTCCCTCCCCCTGAAACATCTTTCCCAGCGCCCAGTTTACTTCATTTGTCTCCTTAAAGCCCTTCAGTGACGCTTGAATGTCCCCTTGTGAGGGAGGCCTTTCCCCAGCCAGACTAAATTGAATCATTCGGCCCCTGCTTTGTTGTTCTCTGCAGCACATGTTATATAAAAAAGTATAATGCTTTTATACTCTGTCTCTCTCAGTGTCAGTCTCCCCTGCTAGAATATTCCTTGAAAGCCAGAGTTTGTTTTGTTCCCTGAGGTATGAGCCTGACACATAGTGGGCATTCAGTAAATACTGAGCGAATGAATGAATTTGTATGACTACGGTTTATTGTTATATACATAGCAATGTATTTTTTTGATTATAAATTATGTCCATAACCCATTGATCTGTTTGTTCATTTTTTGTAAATGAGACTAATTCTAATTCTATTTAAAGAGTATTGACTTCCTTGATGACTAACATGCGAACTGGTTTCCTGGGGAGATCTGAAGTATGGCCGTTTAGAGACGTCCTCCATTCCATTTTGTTTTGTTCATCTGGGGCCTGAATTCTGACTTACAGAGCCTTACTTTCTTTTATGACCAGTTCCATAGAACTCACTCTTAGGAACTTTATTGATTCATACTTATGAATTATTATCATTCTTTTTTTTTTTTTTAATTTCAAGGCTGCGCCAGCAGCATATAGAAGTTCCCAGGCTAGGGGTCCAATCTGACCACCAGCGTCTGTGACCTACACCACAGCTCATGGCAACGTTGGATCCTTAACCCACTGAGCGAGGCCAGGGGTCGAACCCTCATCCTCATGGATCCCAGTTGGGCTCGTTCACTGCCCACGAAGGGAACTCTGAACTATTATCGTTCTTATGTTAGATAAACTGGGACACGTTGTAAAAACAATGGTGTATTGATTGAGTAAAAACAAATGTGTATTGATTGAGTCATTTGCGCCGCCTTTGTTTAGTGAGGGGCCAGGTTGACGGCTGACCTCAGGGGTAAGGAGGCCTATGCATTCTGTGCTCCTGGAGTTGTGCGACCCAGTAGCCATGGGAGATATAAAATGTCTGGCTTGAGTTTCTTATTGTTGAATCTTCTGTAGGTTTTCTTCCTGCTGTTCGAGGGGCGTTTTAGGACTCTGTCTGCCTTGCACTCGCATTGCTAGGTCTTTTTGACTACTGCCTGTCACTGGGTATTAGCTCAGCTGTGTCAGGCTTTTCCTGATTCTTTGCTACTTCACCTGCCCTCTTGGCTTTCTTCCTTAGCTATTCCAGTTAGCCCTTCTGCTGTTCCATTTCACTTGAGGGACATCAAACTTGTGCGACAGCAAACGAGTCCATATTTTCATCAGGCACTTACAGGTACCCTTTGTCAGCCTAATCAGTATCTAGTTAATTTTTCTTCTCAGATGACAAATGGTCTCTGTCCTTCAGAATTTGAGCCCAGCGTTGTGATAATATTAAAGGATGGCGAGGATGGCGACCTGCCACCGTTCTGGGCTGATTCTGTAGAGAGAATATGCAAATAAATGAACCTGGATTTGGGGAGCAGTGGAAGCAGGCAGAGGCAGACATCTGATCCTGGTTGTCCTGTGTATAGAGGATTTAACTTAGTCCACTTCACAGTGAAGACGTGTAATTTGATCCGTGCAAGTGCCCTGTTTTGAGTGCCAAGCAGTTAATATCTAGGTGATTATGTCATAATAACTTATGATTCTGAATTTGGATGGAAATGTACTTACAGAGCCCTGTACTCTGAAGACAGGCCTGCCCAGATTCTCTTAGCTCTGACTTGGTGACCACTTTTACACCATTTCTGGGACCAGACTAGGTAGAGAGGCTATGGGTGTACATGTCAGGACCGTTTGAAATGACAGGAATCCTGAGAGACCTCTTATAGCTAGCCACAAAGCCCAGACTGTGACAGCAGTGTCTGCTTTATTCCGCATATAGCGAATCAAATGTATTTAATCTACATATTTTTAAAAGTCTGAGTGCTCTTCAATGCCTATAATTGCATACTGTGCTGATTTGCTGTGTTTTCATCCTTCTCCTTGGAGCTTAAGAATCGATCAGTTCCTAATCTTCTCTGCTTTCTGGTTTATACATGTCTTTTACTAGTTTCCCCAAAATTGCTTTGCTGCTTCAGTTCTGGCTTAATCCCTCCAACATGGCTCAGGTGAAAAAGGATGCTACTTGAGCTCAGTCTTCTAAAATGTCTCTATTGACAAGTTTTCCTTTTCCTTTTGATTGCTCCATTGACGAGGCCAAAGGCTGAACGTCCTGCAGTGAATGGTAAAGTGGGGGAGGAGGGACCCTGTCTTTGCCATCCTCCGAGAGTGTGATTAGAGAAGAGGGGTATTATTATTATTATTATTATTAGGTACTGCTTCCTGGGAAGAAGGTTCAGAAAACAACACTTCTCACCAGGAATTCCAAAGCTAAAAATATGTGACTCTGGGGCAGATGAAGAAGTTTCAACATTGGAGATGGGAGTGTGAAATCCCACAAGCAAACTCGGAAGAAAACGTAATCATTTTCAGTCTGAGAAGCCCAGTGTACGTGAATAATTTCTTCTAGAGTAAGGCCCTTGCCAGTCAGATCTGTTGGTGCTATCGAGCTGGTATTTCAAGTATGTCCATCTGCATTTAAACGAATTGCTCCAAGACAATCTGATTACGCGGTAGTTACTTTGGTGAGAATAGCGCCTCAGTGGAATGGAAACTTCATTTTGAGTCTAATATTAGACCTTGCTTTGGAAAATTCCTTTTAAATGATCACAAGCTGGGAATAGCAAAAGAATTTAACTTTCGACAGACAGCATTCACCAAGAATTTTTAACTACTTATGTTTGGGTCCTTGGAAAAGCAGATGTGAGAAACTGACCGGACTGAATGGACTAGACTAGCATTGGCTTGACCTGAGGCGGTGTTTGTATCTATTGCTGATAAGTTTCCCCTCCTAGTCTCATTTGCTCAAAATATTTTCATTCTTCGAGTGTGAGCGTGCTAAAGGATGAAAATTGTTAGGATGCCTAATTGTCTAACAATCCAAACTTCGAGGCCTCCAGACATTGTTGACTATACAGGGGTCTGAGGCAGAGCGGAAAAAGGCGGACAAACCTACAGAACCAAAGCCAGTTTCTACATACGTGCTGGGAACTTGATCAGACCTGGCCTTCTGGATATTTTTAGTTTGGCTGGCTGGTTGTGTCTGAGTGAATTCACCCAATTTTGAGGTTTTAAGGAAACCTCATTTAAAGAATTCCCACCACCACCACCACCTCCCCTTGCCCTTAAGAAAAAGTTGACCCTGTCACTTAAAAAAGTAATATACCTGTTAAATGATCGTGAAATTTCTAGATCATGTCTACTTGGCTTCAGGATAAACCAGTATTGGTATTTAAGGGAAAAATTTAATATTTCAGAAGAATCTGAAGTTGAAGTGCATCGTTTCAAAACAGCAAACATCTTATGTAGTAGTTTTTTCTCTAACTAAGCTGTTAATAAGTTGATGGTGCCTTAGAATTAAGGAAGAATATTAATAAATTAATAGGAGCTACCATTTATTGATCACCCAGTGGATCCCAGGCACTCTCTTTGCTAGGTACCAACATTATCTCTAATATAATCATCCTATGTAGCAGCAATTATCATGAGCCTGGGTTTAGAGAAGAAGAAACTGAGGCTCAGAAAAGTGAGGTAGTTTGTTCTTGATCACACAGCTGGCTAAAGAGAACATACTAGAGTTCAAATCCAGGACTGATCAACCTCAGAGTATGTGTTCTTCCTTGTAGGCTGTATCTTTTGATGTTTACTGTATTTGAGATTAAACCTGGGAAATTTAAAACATTTACTTATTCATTTTTAAGGGACAATATTAAATCCATTACATATTAACAGAAATAACATTTTAATTCCAAGTAAATTTTTCCAGGAGTTCCCGCTGTGGTGCAGCGAGATCAGCAGCATCTTGGGAGCCCTGGGTCGCAGGTTCAATCCCCAGCCTAACACAGTGGGTTAAGGATCTAATGTTGCCACAGCTGTGGCTTGGTTTGTGACTGGGGCTTGGATCTGATACCTGGCCTGGGAGTTCCATATACCTTGGGGTCCAAAAATGGGAAAAATTTCTTTTCCAGTGTATAAATAAGCATGTTGTCATTTACCTTTCTGCGTATCTCTTTATTATCTACGTAAATGGAAGGCAGCTAGATTGATTCTCTTTCCTTCTACTACATTCAGTCTGTGCTGTGAAGTTTTAACTGAGGTATATGAAGAAAACCTGGCTTCACACAGATCTGTATTTGGAAAAGGGAAGTGTGTTTTAATAGACTTTTTGAATAATCGTGGATGTTGTTCTTTGATACTATGTCAAAACTCCGTAACTGGTAGTTCCTTAAATGAATCTGACTAGTATCCATGAGGACGCAGGTTCAATCCCTGGCCTCGCACAGTGGGTTAAGGATCCAGTGTTGCCATGAGCTGTGGTGTAGGTCACAGATGAGTTTCGGGTCTGGTGTGGCTGTGGCGCAGGCCAACAGCTACAGCTCCGATTTGACTCCTAGCCTGGAAACGTCCATATGTTGCAAGTGTGGCCCTAAAAAAAAAAACAACGGTTAGTTGCAATGGAGAACCTGAAGCTGTACCAGCGGACTTCTCTGGTACACTGTTGGTTTAAAATCTTTTGGTCTGAAATCTTCCTTAGAGAAGAATTCTGAATAATGTAGGCAGCTATCCTCTGAGTCCCTACCCCTCACGTCTCCCGGGAGCTAGGCTAGACCTCGTGACTTGTTTCCGAAGAGTACAATGAAGGAAGGGGAAAAATGAGTGACTTTGCAGTGAGGAAACCTGGGAAATACCACCTTAACCAGGTGGCAAAGGCGAAGATCGCTTGTGGTGTCGTGTGGCTGCTGTGTCAGCCCTGGTGTGATGCAACTAGAAAGGTCATCACCCCACTGTAATCATGAGAAAAGACATAAGACATATCCAACTGGGAGGATGTTCTGCAGGACACCTGCCACTCCTTGATTGTCAAGGTCATGGGTAGCTGTCATAGACCAGAGGAGACTGGGGAGACATGACAGCTAAAGGGATGGATGCTTGAGCGGAAAGAGGACATTAATGGAAAAACTCGTGAAATCCAAATAAAACCTGGAATTTATTGACTATTACCATATCAATGTCAATTTTTTTTTAGTTTCAGCAAATATATCATGGTAAAGTACGATGTTAATAATGGAGGGAAACCAAGTAAAGGATATACAGGAATTTGCTGTACTGTTTTTGCAACTTTTGTATAAATCTAAATGATTTCAAAATAAGTTTTTAAAAATCCACAGTTACGTATTACACTCTGAATAAATCATTTACCCGTGCAGAATTTGGTAACATCATTGTCATGATCCTTTGGAAAATACTGGCTTGCTGAGTTAGGCAGATCTGTGAAATACTGACTCATTTTTATTATTCAGTGCTTTCATGATTACATTTGTTAATATTACCACCTATCTCATCATAAAAGTCTTGACTGAGAAGCTGTCAAGTTCATCGTGGTGGATACAAGTTTTCCAAAATTCCCATTTTCCCTTGAAAGCTCAGATGTCATCTTTGGCATCAAATACTGCCTTAACGTAATAGGCTCATTTTGTTCATTTTTAAGCAAATGTCTGTCAAATATCCAAGTCTAAATAACTATTGTAGTTTGTTTGGTAGTCGTTCTTTCAAATAAAAAATGATGGCTAGTGAAAAAAGTGGCTAGTGCCACTTCCCGTTCAAACTATTGCATGAGTCCTTTTCCTGAAAACAAATTATTGTGCTTCAGAATGTAACAGAAGGGTTTTATGCTACTTTGTATTGTATTTTGTCACTTACAATATTAAAAGGTTCCTGGGAATCAAGATTCAATGAAACCAATAACTTTTACTGCTTCATCAAGAGGAACTGAGTTTTCTGCCCTTTTAGTGTGTGTGTGTGTGTGTGTGTGTGTGTGGTGGAGGAAGGCAGTGTCCCCTAATATAGTGACCACTGCTACCACTGCCTTGATTTGTATTCAGGTACCTCTGTACCATCGGTGCAAATATCAACACAGTGAAAAATGGCAGGAACACTTTCGTCTTCAAACGAAAATAGTTTAACCTTGCTCCTAGGAGTCTTGGGCACCCCTGGGGTCCATGGGACACACTTTGAGACCTGCTCTCCTGAAGTAAATGAGCAGGTGCAACTGGCCAGAGGGGAAGAGCTGCCATTCCTGAAACCCAAATCCATTAGGAAGCAAAAGGTAACGTGATATATATACCATGGGTGAGACAAACTGCTCCTCTGGCCCTACTGGTCTTGCTCTTGATGGCCCAGGAAGCTTTTCCATTCGTTTGTGGCCTTTCCAAACCATTTTAAAATGCTAGAATGCAGGCTTTGATAACCTGGTATCTATGCTTGCTGCTATTTTTACCATAATCATCTTAAGACTTCATTCGGGAAATTCAGAAAATTAACCTCTTAAACTTTGTTTTCTGTTTGTTTGTTTTGTTTTTTAAAGGTAAATCTCACCTGGCTATTGTGCAGCGAGTAAACAATGAGGGAGAGGGGGATCCATTTTATGAAGTTCTGGGAATTGTCACATTAGAGGATGTGATCGAAGAAATCATCAAATCTGAGATTCTAGATGAAACAGATTTATACAGTGAGTAACACCAAACCCTTTGCTTTTATTTACTGTGCTGTTTGTGAGTCATCTGACGTCTCGCCAGCTGTTGTCTGCCTGTTTCTAATTATGCACTGTGTGTGTAGGCTGGGTACAACCTATCGGTGTATTCCAGTCCCTTCATCAGAGAGCAAGGAGAAGAGGCACGTCCTTTAATGTCAAGTGGCCGTGGTTTTTTTTGTGTTTTTGTTTTTGTTTTTTGGAAAAGCCCTCTCCTTCTAATCGTTGATATGGGCATTGCTTACCCTGAACGGAAAACTCTGTTCTCGGTTTTCCTGTTTATTTTACATCTGGAAAAAGAATTGTTCTGTACTAAATTTTCACTTTGTACAATTGGGCAAATCGTTTTCGGAGAAATTTCAGTTTCTACTTAAGGTCCTAAAAAGTGAGGGGGCTTTGTTAAAAGGATAGATAGCAACTGTTGAAATTTCCTTGTTCTGGGACTCATGGGCCGGGGTAGAGGCGACGTTTGTAGGTGTAGTTTTGCTGGGCAGCAGTGGGGGATATGTGGAAGGAAGGACAGGTTAGGATACACAATAAAAGTGTGTTTTTCTTTTTCGCTGCTGCTTTGCCTTTTGGGAGGTGAGATGGGGAGCGGCAGAGGAGAGATGGGGAGCGGCAGAGGAAGGGGAGTATCTGCACCTACTTGCCCAGAAGTAGGCTTGATCCTGGGTTGAAGATGTGACTTGAGTCCTGTCTCATTAAAGTCCACAAATGGACCATGGAGTTTAAACCTTCTTCCTCAGCCTCACTCCTAACAAAGTAAGACTCTTCAAGAGTTTCTTAATACCAAAGATGATCCAAGGCCTGTGGTGTTGGCGGCTGTCAAAGGTGGTATAGAGAAAGAGCACCCGGACTCTTTTGGTACTGTTGGACTTTTAAAGCATGGCGTGGAGGGGAAGATGGCCTGTTCAAATAGTCTGGAGCACCTGGGACAAAGCAAACCTTGCTCAAAGTGGGATGATTTTATTCAGTCCTGTTAAAAGGGAATGTTCCTCACTTTGAATGTGCAAGTCAGGGGTTCCCACTGTGGTGCAGCGGGTTGAGGATCCAGCATTGTCTCTGGCAGCCAGAGTTCCATCCCTGACCTGATGCAGGAGGTTGAGGATCTGGTATTGCTGCAGCTGTGGCCAGGATTTGATCTCTGGCCCGGGAACTTTCATATGCTGTGGGTAAGACCCCAAAACAAATTTTTGAAAAAGTCTTCTATGCACCCTTAAAAATTTTTTATGTTTAGCTCCTGTTTGCTTCTGAAAATATTTTTCCTCACATCTGTATATTGCTTTTTAAAAAATACCAGTTCCTATGTGTTTTATCCTTTTGACTCTTAGAGAATAATCAGAGATCTCATAATAGAGAATATCGGTTGTGTGTTTACATTTTTCTCATCCTTCCTCACAGTGTCTACTTAATACCAAGTGTGTCTCTGCATATTTATGTGTTTCCCCGGGGGTAATACTCATTGTAAGAAAGATAATTTAGACATTTATGGGATCTTATGTTTGTACTTTGGTTCACTCGTTTTAAACCTTGATGAGACATGACTTCCTAAGATGAGATGCTGAACTCGTCGTTCAGGTATATTCTGGATTTAGATGGGAGGTCGGGTGATGACTACCTTTGCCGTTAGGAAACTTGAATGTTGGCATTGATTTATACTGCCTGATTCTAGAGAGAATTTGGGACAGAGGAAAATTAGAGGCTGTGATCGCCTTCTCCCGGACAAGCCTAGTTAGTAATCATTCTGTTTTGTCCTAGGCATATGGTGGCAATGTGAAAACTCACGATTCTTGGAGAGGGGGAGCAAACAATTGGGGTCTTATCTCTAACCTAGTTTTTTTTGATCATTACTTTGTACAGGAAGATACTTGAAAAAAACGTTTTACACTAGACAACTTTTAGATCAAGAGATGGCAACTACAGTCCCAAAATGCCTGCCACATGTTTTTATGTGACCTTCAAGCTAAAATGTGTGTGTGTGTGTGTTTTACATTTTGCAGTTGTTGGAAAAAAAAGTCAAAATAATTATTTTATTGTGTGACAGGCAAAAATGATATGCAATTAAAATTTCCTATCTAGGAGTTCCCGTTGTGGCTCAGTGGGTTAAGAACCTGACAGAGTGTCCATGAGGATGTGGGTTTGATCCCTGACCTCACTAAGGGGTTAAGGATCTGGCATTGCCTCAAGCTATGGCTTAAGTCTCAGATGTGGCTCCGATCTGGCGTGGCTGTGGTGTAGGCCAGCAGCTGCAGCTCCGATTCAGCCCCTAATCTGGGAACTTCCATATCCTTCAGGTACGGCCCAAACCCTCAAAAAAAAAAAAAATCATACCTATAATAAAGTTTTATTGCAACACAGTCATGTGAATTCATTTACATATGGCTGCTTTTGTTAAACAGCAGAGTTGAGTAATTACAACAGCCTACATGGCCCGCAAAGCCTTAAGTCTTTATTGTCCAGCCCTTTAGGGAAGATATGTGCTGACCTCTTTTCTCAATCACTTTCTTCATATTTGCTTGACCTTGAGGATCTCAGGATCTGAGGTAGCAATGAAGCTAACAGATAGTATTAACATACTATTCTATGAAAATGTTCCTGTTTGTTTCTTGAGTGTGTGCACGCGTGCGCACACAGGTTCTCTTTCAGCAGAGCCTAGCAGCCTCTTGAAGGCAGGGACACACTTCCCTGTGTCTTTCGTAGCACGATTGTTCTTCACTGTGGTGAGCCTGGGTGCACTCCTGGCTGCATACTGTGTGGCTGTGTGGTGCTGTAGGCTCTACGAGGGGAGGGTTTCAGTCCACAGCTGCCCAGTAATGTGCTTATACGGCTTCTCAAGACCTCCATGAGGTGGGTTGTTAATAGCTGCTCCTAATCAGCTGGCCTGTGATGACTGACTTCAGGTTGTGTCACGGCTCTGCTGTACTCGTGGGATGAGAATTCTCGCTCTTTTCCTCCCCTTTCCGAGTGGTGTTTGCATGTAACATGCCCACCGTCTGGAGAGAGAGTCTAGCCTTTCCAAAAGATTATGTCATTTTCATTCAGAAAGAGTCCCGCTCTGATAGAATGCATTTCCTTACTTTTTCCTTTTCCCTTTCCTCCCTCAAGCCGATAACAGAACAAAAAAGAAAGTGGCCCATCGAGAGAGAAAGCAAGATTTTTCTGCCTTTAAGCAGACAGACAGCGAGATGAAGGTTAAAATATCACCACAGCTTCTCCTGGCCATGCACCGTTTCCTAGCAACAGGCAAGTGCAGCTTATCACAGTTGGAAATCTCTGCCAACCCTGGAGCGAGTTTCTCACCCACCACTGACTGGGGTGGGCTGGGGGTGGAGACTGGGAAATGGGGTGATAAGTAATGCCACTTTTGTGTTTTGTTTTTTGTTTTTTTGTTTTGTTTTGTTTTGTTTGTTTTGTTTTTTGTTTTGTTCTTTTTAAATTCTCTCCTCTCCTGTGTTCAGTGTCGGCATGAACCCTCTGAGACATTTACCAGGGGTGGACCAGTAACTTAAAATTGGTCTGCAAGGTAAGGATGAATGTTAGTGCCACACTGCATGTGAACCGTAGGCCAGGCCATCCGCTTCAGCTCAGTCCAGGGGAGAGCCAGCTGGCAGAGCAGGCGGACAGTGTGAACCAGACACCACGTCTTGTGTGTCGGACCGTTCTCTCTTCAGCCTGCCTCCGAAGAACAGTTGGACATCAGTGGTGACCCAGGTGCTAGGATTTGCCAAGAAGAACCGTAGATTTTCAAAATTAAATCTTGACCTATTGTGGTTTTAATGAAATCAGAAATTCTAAGAACTGCGACATGGATTTCTTGATGGCCTCCTCAAAATCAGATTTTTAACTTGGGCCAATTCCAGGAGGCAAGTGTTCACAGTATTAAAAACCACCAACCCAGCGGCACTGACTGCTTCAGAGAGGTCAAGGTCGAATGGACTTAAGAGACTGACTGACCCTGCTCACATCCCCAGATGGCTCTCTAGGCGAAGGGTGAGCTCTGTTGGGCAGGGGAAGAGTGAGAAAATGTGAAAGTACCCAGTGGCCAGTAGAAGACGCCTGTGTCCAAGATGGGCAGCTAGTGCCTTTCAGCTGAATGTGGTGTACTTAAAACATTTTGAAAAGAAGGCTAACAGCAGCCGCGTGATGGAAGGTTAACACACTCCTTAAGATCATGTTTTCAGATGCCTGGAAATCCTCACCATGTAATATTTATGACATGGGGAAATACTCATAATTTAATGTAAAGTGAGAAGAAACGATATAAAACCACGTGTACATAAGAGCGTCCTTGTTTTTGTGTGCACACACACACGTACATGGTGCTCTCGCCTAGGTGAAGTGCTGGAGAGAAATGCTCACCAGTTGCTCAGAATGGTTATATATGAGTGGTTGGTTGAGAGGTGATTTTATTTTCTTTATCTTTTTCTGCAGTGTACTATCTTATTTTGTTATTACAAAAAAGTCACGGAGGCTAAGGCAGAATTTATATGTCTCACCGATCACATAGTTTTTAAAAAGTGAGACATATAAATAATATCTTTAACTTGTTTATTAATCTTTTTCCAATTCTGATGATATTGTTCATCATCACTTCAGAACTATCATTTAAAGCTAAATGTACTCCTGCGCTGCCTCCGAGATACCATAAAAGTCCACTTCCAGTGTAGCACCCTGAAGTCCGTAATTTTGGTTTTTGTTATTTTAAATAAAATCGATGCCTTTGTAAATTCAGACCAACATTGCTATTTTTTTTTTTAATTGGCAAGTTGGAGTGCATGTTGATGTGTGCACGTGCCTTGCTTTTATTCTAAATCTCTACCTTCCTTTATTCCCAGACTTTCTTAGGGTAGTTGAATGGGAGAATGGGTTGTGAGGCACTGCGTCTGTGCACCCGGTACTAACCCACACCTCGACGCTTCCTGACCTCTGCTTCTTCCTTTGGCTGTTGTTGGACAGTCAGACTCTGGTGGCCTGTTGCAGGGCATCCTGACAACCACGGAGCCTGCTTCTGGTTGATTTTTTTTTCGCTTGTATCGGTCAGAAAATAAGGGTATTTTTTATGAGAACTGAAACCAGCGACAGGTTGAAAAGGAAATACCTCTGAGCAGCAAACACGAGAATTCAGCATTTTCTAATTTCTCCCAGGTCATTCTGCCCCCAGTGGATCAGCAAACGGAAGCCTCGTTAACCCATACTGTGTCGCTTTGATTCCGAGTGTTCCTCTTCTCTAAACACCTTAATCACTAATACCATTTTTTTTCCCCATCCATTTGAAGTGTAATATCAAGTTGTGTTTATATCTATAGAAGTAGAAGCATTTAGCCCATCCCAGATGTCAGAGAAGATCCTTCTAAGGCTGCTAAAGCACCCCAATGTCATCCAGGAACTGAAGTATGATGAGAAGAACAAGAAAGCCCCAGAATACTACCTCTACCAGCGAAACAAGCCTGTAGACTACTTCGTTCTCATTTTGCAGGTCAGAAGAAATAAAAGTTGTTTGGTCTCAATGGGTACCCACGCTTCCAGTTCTGAGGAGGGCTGGTGTAGGTGAGCGGGGGTCAAGGAGTCCATACTTAACTTCTGGGGCGGCCTTAAATGTCGGAGCATTTCATCTCCCTGTTTTCGTATCTGCCAACAATTTTCCTGTAAAGCAATATCGTTTGTTAATTTTCAATACTGATGGGCACCGAGCGATTTTTGAGGCGTTGGGCTCTTGATATGAAGAATGGTGAATTCACTTGTTGGTGTTTTTTGAAGAGTTGGGGGAATTACCTGTGCATGTCTAAGTCTTGGCTGGGCGTTTGAAATTTATGTGTCAGGAGTTCTTTGGCTCCTCTTTTTATTTTGTCTTTTTTCCACCCCTCATTAGGACTTGGTCTTACTTCCTAGAAATGCCTTATTATCTCTTCCCTTAATGCTGCCAGAATTATCCATCTCTTGTTGTTGTTCCTGATTCCTAACCAGACTGTTTTAATGAGGAACCGATGGGATAATCCTGGCCTTTCCTGGCAGTGGGAATTTATTAACTTCCTTCTCACTGCAGCGTAATCTACTATATAGGGTGAGAAGGTCTGTCCAGTCTGAACCCTCCTCGGAGGGCTTTTGTGTTTGAGTTGACAGGAGGCCCTTGTTATGTCAGTTTCACTTGGTTGAGCACAGTCCTTGGCACGGAGACTGAGATGAATGGTACAATGACCAGAGTGCCAGTTTTATTGATTTCTTGTACCTCCTTTTTTGAAGAATTACTTTTATAGGAATTCTGAGTTTATTTCAGTGTAAGAATTGTAGTCCCTTAAACGCTCTATTTCTTGATGACTTCCTTGATAAGAATTGGAGGGGTCACGATTAGAGTACAATTGGCGTTTCGTAGGCCTGTCTACAATTTATGAGTCCAACAAGGTCTCAATTATCTAAATGAATTAAGAAGGCTCTTTTTATGTGAAAGTAACTCTTATCAGATGTGTAAGTGTTCATGCTCCACTTTTGAACAGTATAGTGAATTCTGGAAGTAGAAGTGAGGAACTGTGGAAAAATCTGTGGATTGATTGGTTATATGCCACTTTTTTTTGCTTTTTATATATACCACTTTTTTTTTTTTTTTTTTTAAGGGCTGCACCCAAGGCATATGGAGGTTCCCAGGCTAGGGTTTGAATTGGAGCTGTAGCTGCTGGCCTACACCAGATCTGAGCCACATCTGTGGCTTACACCACAGCAACACCAGATCTGAGCCACATCTGTGACTTACACCACAGCTCACAGCAATTCCGGATCCTTAAGCCACTGAGTGAGGCCAGGGATTGAACCCACAACCTCATGGTTACTAGTCAGATTCGTTTCCACTGCGCCACAATGGGAACTCCATATATGCCACTTTTATACAGTGTTTGTTGGAAACTTCTGCTGGCAGGTTTTCTTAGTTCAGTACCCTGACTCTTCTGTTACCCTTGATCTTAGTCAGTCCTGAATTATGCTTTTCTTTTTCTCTGGGGGATGGACAAACTTGAAACTCTGAGGGGGCTGTTGGGAATTTATTTATTACAGTGAAGGAATAAAGCATTCATGTTACTCACAAAAGCTAGTTGTGAATATTCCTTAAGCCTAGAGAAACTGAATGACATTAAAGACAGTTATTTAGGAGAACTTTGAGGGTTGACATTGTGGTTTTCAGTAGTAATATTAGAAATCCTGTGGCTTTCACTTGTCAATTTTTATACAGTTAGGATTTATGCAGGTCTCATTCAGTAATGCCGTATTGGTATGTGAGAAAGCCATTTCCTGGCTGATGGATCTAAAAATAAATTTTATGGTAGATGGACTTCATAATCCTTGTCCCCTTATAAGTAAACCTTTAAAGATATTTTTGTATTTGCACACCTATGTCATGTTAAATATTTATATAAATTTGACAAATTCTTGGAACTGATGATATCCTAGGGTTTTTTTAAATAGTATATATTGCTGGATTTATGAAGGTCTTCAAACTATAGTTTGGTGAAAATCATGTTCCTGCAGGCCAACCAATTACCTGAGTTCCCCAGAGTATGATATCATCATACTCTGAAATATCATAGTACTCATAATAGCTGTACTCTAGCATAGCTATCATCATTTCTAGAATATATTCCACCCTAAAATGGACTAATCCATCATTGGAAGTTCATCCCAGATTACTGAGCATGTTCCACTGCATTTCAAGAGCAGGAAACCAGAAGAAAGCAGCAGTATCTGCCCTCCCTTCCTGGCCCCAGTAAGCTACCCTCTTAAGCAGACACTAGGAAAACTCATTTATTAGGTAATTGATATTTGGAATACAGTTATAAAGAGAAACAATTACTTTGAGTTTAAACCCTAGTTGAAATAAAGTCTAATTTATTCAGAGCAAACCACTTAGGCAAGCTGTATTAAAGGAATATCTGGAGTTCCCATCATGGCTCAGCGGAAACGAATCCGACTAGGAGCCATGAGGTTGCAGGTTTGATCCCTGGCCTTGCTCAGTGGGTTAAGGATCCAGCGTTGCCGTGAGCTGTGGTGTAGGCTGCAGATGCAACTTGGATCTGGCGTTCCTGTGGGTGTGGTTTAGGCCGGTGGCTACAGCTGTGATTGGACCCCTGCCCTGGGAATCTCCATATGCCGCAGGTGTGGCCCTAAAAAGACAAAAAAAAAAAAAAAGAATATCCTATGAGTTATGGGGCACATGCCTCCCACTGTGTATGTACAATAAAAAGGCAGCTGCACGAGTTCCCTGGTGGCTCAGAGAAAACTAATCTGACTAGCATCCATGAGGACGCAGGTTCGATTCCTGCCCTCGCTCAGTGGGTTAAGGATCTAGCATTGCCATGAGCTGTGATATAGGTCACAGACACGGCCTGGATCCCACGTCGCTATGACTGTGGCATAGGCCAGCAGCTACAGCTCCGATTAGACACCTAGCCTGGAAACCTCCATATGCCATGGGTATGACCCTAAAAAAAAAAGGCAGCTTCAGTAGTTCCCTGGTGGCTCAGTGGATTAAGGATCTGGCATCGATACTGTTGTGGCTTGGCTCATCGCTGTGGTGTAGGTTCAGTCTCTGGCCTGGGAACTTCTACAAGCCATGAATGTGGCCAAAAAAATAAATAGGCAACTTCAAGTTTTATGTGAGGAAATAAATTTTTAAACTAAAATGTATTATGAGAAAAACACAACAAATAGTGAAAGAAAACATTATTGGCTATACATACCTTAAATAAATTAAATAAACATATAAAAGTAGGAGTAGATAAGAACATAATTTCAGTGGAACTTTTTGCCATCATTATAAAAGAGCAAGAGAAAATGTCCAAGTTTTTATTTGAGTAAATAATAAAATAAAATTAACCACTCTGAAGACAAAGCCAGGAAAATAAGCTTTTAAAAAAGTTTTATGTGACTCCCTAAAAACTGGTCATTTGCTCTGTCACTTTAAGGTCTAGTAATTCAGGAAGATAGAAATTTCATAAAACCACCTGTGTAGTTCATAATGAAATTAAAATTAGGTGTAAAAAATGCATCACTGAAAAGTACTAAGCTATTTTGAAATTGAGATCGATTCTCTTACAAATGTTTATACGTAAGACAGAACAGTGTGTATAATATGTCTTCATTTACGTAAAAAACAAACCTGCATTCTTCCTTCCATGTGCACCTACAATAGAAACTGGTAATAACTGTTGCCTCTAAGGAGGAGGCTTGGAGGACTGGGAATACGGTGGAAGGGATACTTATTTCTTCCTTTGAATCTCTGTGTGTATGAACTATTTAAATAAAGAATCATAAAAAGTAGAATTAATGGCAAACTGAAAACCCTAAGTAGCAACTGAATTAGAGAGAAAATATATAGGATATCATAAAAAACTATTATATAAAAACCATATACACAATATATCAAAGAAATTTTATTCCTCTAAGTATTTAAAAAAATGTATAATTTTCTGTAATAGAAAAAGGGCAAAGCAACAAACTAAGAAGAACAAATTAAATTACGGATTGTCATGAAAATAACTTTTAAAATGAAAATTCCTGGAGTTCTCACTGTGGTACAGTGGGATCAGCAGCATCTCTTTAGCACTGGGACGCAGGTTCCAGGCCCAGCGCAGCACAATGGGTTAAAAATCTGGCGTTGCCACATCTATGGCTTAGGTCCCAACTGCAGCTTGAATCTGATCCCTGCTCTGGGAACTCCATATGTGGAGGGGGCCAAAAAATAAAAATAAAATAAAATGAAATGAAAATTCCTTTACATCCCATAAATAAGGTCAGGATCTAAAAGATTAACGCAATCAGTATTCTGTTGGCATAATTAATGTGATTAAGAGGAAAAAACAAAAGTAGTTCTCCCTTCCCCCCTCAAAAAAGCAGCTAGAATCAAAGGAATTGTTTGGAAAAAAATTGGGGACTCTATTTTATTTATTTATTTGCTTTTTAGGGTCACACCTGTGGCATATGGAGGTTCCCAAGCTAGGGGCTGAATCAGAGCT
>PVHT021183705.1:26407809-26437610 GCA_004024745.2 Catagonus wagneri | reverse complement strand
CAAAAAAAAAAAAAAATCTTTGTAAAAACCCATGGTGAATAGTGAATGAAAATGAAAAAAAATGCCTTAAAACCATTCACCTCCTCAAACTGGCAGCTTCCATTTGGGAATACACACACACACACACACACACACACACACACACACACACACACACAAAATCCCTCATATACATGCATCTGAAGAAATCATTGCTTTCTCTAAAGCTATTTATGTGAATAGATAAATGGCAGATAAATATGTTAAATACAAAGTAGTAGAAATGGTCAGTATGCCTAAGCTAATCAGATTTCAGTACGATAATATGAAAGATCATTGTATGGTTGTGAAAGAAGTAGAAAACCTACAAAAATCTGTCAAGTAAAAAAAGATAGTGTACATGTCATTGTAACTATTATAAACCATTTTTCTAATATAAAAAAATATATTTACAGCAAAGGGTTGGTCCTTTTTTAAGCAAATAAAAAATATGATTGTTATTACACAACACATAATCAGATTATGATTTTAGTAAAATATAAAGAATAAGAAAACAACAGGAATAGCCTTTTTCTTGGCCAATGATATAATCCACAGAAAGGAACACCTTTTTTTCTGGTGTTAATTTTTGTTGATTGCATGCCTCAGATTTTTTGTTGGATGGGGCAGTTGAACCACAAAAAAAACCTGAGGCATGAAATCAACAAAAATTAACACCAGAATGAAAGCTATTCCTTTCCGTGGATTCTGACATAGATTTGTAAGAGGTTTTTTTTCTCTCTGGAATGAAATCTATTCTTTTGTGGAGGGAGCACGTAGTCTCTTAGAACTAAACAGCCCTTGACAATACTTCCTATCGTTTTACCTGTTATTGGGAGAGGAATGTAAAGGCTTCAGCAAACCTTCTCATGGAGTTTTGAGCTGTAGGGTCTACATGTCCCCATCAATGATGGTTCCTCGCTTTTGAGTCATGTACACATTAACACCCATGTTAAAGAAAAAAAAATTGGCTACCTAGTGTTGACCCTCTTTTTACAAAATTAAATATGTATAAATATAAAGCTAGCATAAGCTCCTCTTGAACTCTTGGCGTTGAGAACCCTTGTATAAAACAATAAAGAAAATGAGTTTGTAATTAGTATTTTAAACCTGTGAATGACATTGCTTGGCTGATAGGAAAGTGCCACTGGTCCCAGGACAGTAGCAGGGAGCTCTGGCACATGCTCTTGCGTTTAGCACACTCTGGTCCCCGAGTGCCTGGTGACAATGACACCCTCCAGCCCTGTGCTCAGTTGGAGCTACTTTGTATGTTTGTACAGTATGTTGTGCTGCTAGTTGGCCTCCATGGGTGTGAACGAGTAATTTGGCTCAGGGCTTCTCACACTTCAGTGTGCTTGGGAATCCCTTGGGCATTCAGGACATCTAGGGTGGAGAGCGAAATGCTTCGTTTCTAACAAGCTCCTGGTTGATTGAATAGCAAGGCTTAGCCATGATGATTCATGTAAGTACAACTTGTTAACAGATTTGAGCACTAAGGCAAATGCTGGCACTGACATCTGGTGGCAGCATTTGGTTAGAAGATGGTCAACCAGATAGCCCGGAATATGTGTAAATTAATTTTTGACCATCCAAAAAAAAAAAGAAGTACACATGTAGGAAGCAAACTTGCTGAGTCCCAGGAGTACATCTGTGGACTCCAGATTGGAAAAATGTTGCTAAAGAACCTCCCGGTGATGTTTCCCTTCCTACTGGGCAGTGAGTGCTGTGATCGCAGCCTGGCGTCTGTGACCCTGGCATTTAATCACCTCCTTTTAGGTGGTAAACCCTACTTGGTGATGGTGATTTAAAAGTCAAAAACAAAACAAAAAAGAACTCAATTCCAGAGTCAGCGGGAGACCAGATAGTTGGGCAGCAATGGAATCTGAGGGTCTACAGCCTCCATGAGTCCAGGGCCTCCACTGACTACTTGATGATCTGTTTGTGCCAAGTAGGAGAGTTTAGGCTTCTGCCTGGAAGCCAGATACGGCACGTGACTGTTGAGTGCTTTGTGGACACTTAGAAACTTTGAAGAGTTACCTAACACCTTTTCCAGGCAAAGGTAGGGTTCTGTGGGAATAACTTACTCAGGAAGCCAGCTTTGCTCGGGGCAGTGAGGCCTTCTTGCTGTTTTGTCAGGAAGCCCTAACTCCCTTTGGGTGTCTGTCCTGTCTTGATTTTTTCTTTTTTCTTTCTTTCTTTCTTTTTTTTTTTTGTAATATGCTAGACAGGTACATATCTGTGGATGTTTCAGAAGTAAAATTGCTATGTAGCTCCTTGCTTTTAAGGAAGAGGTTGTTATCTGGGAAGACACGGAGTGGATTTTGAGCCAGGCGAGCCATTTCGTCGTGGGGGCGGCCCTGCTTTGTATCCTGGCAGGTTTCCTTGAGAACCGTCGCTGTTTAGAGCCATTGACACACATAGATGAATTAAAAATGTGTCCACTGGATGTTTCTAAAATTTGCCTGCCAGGAAAGCGTCACTCCTTTAGAGAAGGGCATAGAGCTGGGCAGTTCTTAAAACTTGTGGAATTGTAGCATCACAGGATGTTAAACTGAAAAGAACCACAGGGAGCTTCGCCTCAACTGCGATTTTATAGATGAAACGAAATTAGTTTAGGGCCGTGTTCCTAAATGCTGGTACTTGACAGAAGCTTTCGCCAGTTTGAGGCAAAATGAGAAAAATCCAGACAGTTGCAGTGAGTTCTTCATAAAGCTGTATGTATTCAGCTTAAAGACCCGTGTGTTATCTGGAAATTATATATTTTCTGTATTTGGAATGTTTTAAGCATTTTACGGCTTTTGTGAGATGCTGGTCCCAGTAGATAGCTGTTTTTTTTTCCCAAAATACCCTTATTTTATAAAATAAAAATGTGGCAACTCTCTCCCTGCTTCTGAGGAAGAAGGCGGATTTTCTTCGTTCTCGGAATCTGAGCAGTGGGAACCGCTGCCCTAGTACGCCTGCCTTGTAGTCTGATGGGTCTTGACTAGGTGGACCCACCTGCCTCTCCCTCCCGCAGTCCCGTCTTGGGGGGCAGAGCAGAGATCAGCTGAGGGGGCTGCAGGTCTTTGTGCAGCTGTCCTGGTTTCATTTGCACACTCGCAGTTTCTAGGGGAGTCTCTCGAGACCAGGGTGCCCAGAGGTTCCAGAGTGGGCGGGGGCCCTTGTTCCCAAACAGCCTGAAAGCAGTGGTTCCCAAGCTCTGCCAGGTGCTAGGATAAAGACAGCTTTATTAAGATCCTTATGCCCTTGGAGTTCCCTTGTGGCGCAGAGGAAACAAATCCGACTACTACCCGTCAAGATGTGGGTTTAATCCCTGGCCTCTCTCAGTGAGCTGTGGTGTAGGTCGCAGACTCGGCTCAGATCCCACATTACTGTGGCTGTGGTGTAGGCCGGCAGCTGTAGCTCTAATTCGACCCCTAGTCTGGGAATTTCCATATGCTGTGGGTTCAGCCCTAAAAAGAAAAGAAAAGAAAAAGATCCTTGTGCCCAGTGGACACCCACACTAGGTAAATGGGAATGCCTGGGAGTTAGAGCCAGGCAGAAGTATTGTTTAATCCAGCGGGTGTTTCCAGGGCACAGCAAGGGCTGGGAACCTCTGCCTTTGAGTTTCCTGGGCAGAGGTTCTGAGCTCAGGTGTCCTGAGTCCTGCCCCAGGAATCGCTCCTTTCCCAGAGGGAGACCGGGTATGAACAGTTGAGTCTTTTGGGAGTGACTGTTGCCCTGCTGGTTCTGACAGGTGATCACACGAAAACCGTGAACTGGCCGGTTTGCAGGGACAGAGCACAGAAGGCCTTGTAACTCGTTTTATTAAAAAAAAAAAAAAAAAAGTGACCCAGGTCACCTGGAGATCCATGAAGATGGAAGTCTTTATGAGGCTCTGGCATTTGATCGTCCCCATCCTCTGCATAGAAACTGAGGATACGGTCCTGCAGCCACTTGTGAGATCACAGCCACAGGAGCAGACATTTCCAAGTTGCGTGTATTCACACTGACCTCTGGTACAAAATCAAGGACTGGTCCACGAAGAGGTGGAGAAGTAATTGAAGATACTGCCCAGTGGGCACTTCCGTTTCTGTTGCTCGCCGTCTCTTACCGTTGTGTCCCTTCCCCTCTCTCTCAGGGACGCTGCATCCCACTCCTTCCTGCCAGCGTTTGGCTTTTGCTCCCTGAGTTACCACCTCTTCCCTCTTCACACCAGCTTTCCTCCCTTCTGCCCGGATTTCCCTGACCCTGAACAGCCCTCAGTTGGCCCCAGGGCTGCCCTCCTCACCCCGATGCCGTCTCCCCGTGTGGCCCTGCTGCCCGCCTCCGCCCCACCCCGCCACCCCCCATCCGACTTCCTCAGGAAGATAGTCCCGCAGGCCACAGGGGTCCCCTCCTCAGTGACTCTCCGACCATCCTTTTATTCCAAGGTTCTTTCTTCCCTCTCCTGGCTTCGGGGGTAACGCGGTGTCTGGTCCTCCTTGTGTCTGTTTTCCTTGGGCCCCACACTGGTTTCTTTTTCTCCCTCTGCTCTCGGTCACGGGCTACAAGTGCTGCTTTTCTCTTTCCACTTACTTTCTGTCCTCCTCTCTCAGACCCCCAGCTCCAGTTCTGACCTTTTCGTTGAACTTTCTTCCGTTTCAGTCTTTTTGATACTCTTCAAAGGGCCTTATTTTCTTTTTTCTCCTCGGCATATGGATCTCCCTGGCCAGGGACTGGAGCCACAGTTGTGACCTGAGCTGCAGCTGCGGCAACATCAGCTCCCTACCCCACGGTGCCGGGCTGGGGATCGAACCCACATCCTCACGGCTCCCAAGATGCCACCAATCCCATTGCAACATGGCGGGAGCTCCAAAAGACCTTGTTTTCTTAAAGGGAATTGGTCCTCTCTTCCCAGCTCCCATTCCTGATGCAGCCCTTCCCGGCGTTCCCATCTCCACTGCTGGGGCCCCTGTTTTTTGAGTCCCTCAGAGTATATTCCTCTGGGGATTACCGATGCCCTTGAGGTCTCCTTACACGTCTTTCTCCCTTTCACCAAATGCTGTTGATCCCTTATCCATAGCGTCTGTCATAGCCATCTTTTTCCAGTCCTGTGGCTACTGCTCTGGTATACGTCTACACTTGGCCTTGCTGAGACCATATTCCTCTTCTCACGAGCCTGGCCTCAACAGCCCAACTTATTCAAGGAGCTCCACAGCCTGACTTGCTCACCAACCTGCTTTCCCAAACCCATACCCCCCTTCTTCCCTTACAAACCCCATGAGCGCACAGTCTGCTGTCACCCACCTCTGACTTTCTTGTCACTGTTCCCTTCTCTTGGCTCAAATCCTACTCCTTAGATTTTCCTTCCTGTATAAAATTGCTCTGTATACAAGAACCAGAAGTAGAAGTTCCCACATGGAGCAGTGGGTTAAGGATCTGGCATTGCCACAGCTGTGGCACGGGTTGCAGCTGTGGTGTGGGTTTGATCCCTGGCCCGGGAACTTACATATGCCATGGGTGCAACCAAAAAAAAAAAAGTAATTTTTTTTTTCTCTGTATTCCTTATATTCTTCTTGTCTTTTTCTCATGCAGAATTTTCATTGACTGCCTTGTATCATTAAGTTTCACATGTGCCCCCCTTTCTGGATTGTAAGCTCTTGGAGGGCAAGGAATGTTTTCTTACAAGGCTGCATGGCCTCTCCTGTGGGACCCTGGGTGGTCCGGGGTTTTAGCACCTGTTAGTTTGCAGGTTGATTTTATATTACAGCAAGGGAACCGGCCAGAGATTAGTGAAACTGATTTTTCCATTGAGTGAAGGAAAACCTAAAAGAGAGGCAACAGACAGTTTTCTGAAGAAGGGATTTGAGAGAGGGCTTCCATAATTGGGAATTTAGTGTAGAATAATAGGGAATGATCACAAGATAGTTTGTGTTTGTGGGGGGCTCGGGGTACCATATTGGTTAAGGGCTTGTTCTTTAGTTACTTTATCTTCCTGAGCCCTGCTCTCCTGATTTATAAGAGGGTGACAGTTGTGTCTGCTTTGTAGAGTTCTGGGCATTAAATGAATTAATAAAGCACTGAGATTGTTAGCACAGTTCCTCTTCAATAAATGGTAGCTAATTTTTGTCCACCCATTATAAAGGATGCTCATAAAGGTACTGTCTTCTTGGAGAGGCAGTAATTGTAGGTGTGATGAACAAGAGCTGTCCTGACCCTTGGCTTGTGAATCTAGAATGCAGCTCCCTTGAGAAGGTTTTCCAGTAGCCCAGAAAAGGCATGTTGAGCACCTGCTGTGAAAGGATTATGGAGAACCCAGAGGCTGTAGGGATGAAAAAGGGACAGCTGGTCTGTCCCAGAGGAGCTATTCAGAACGAAGAGGTTGTAGTCGAGTTAGAGGAAGGAAAAGAAAAGGGAGAATCTTGTAAGAGGTTTTGTCCTGATGGGAGATTTCTTTCTTTTTTTTTTTTAAGCGGGAAAGGATTTTGGAGTTCCCGTCGTGGCTCAGTGGTTAATGAATCCGACTAGGAACCATGAGGTTGCGAGTTCGATCCCTGGCCTTGCTCAGTGGGTTAAGGATCCGGCGTTGCCGTGAGCTGTGGTGTAGGTTTCAGACGCGGCTCAGATCCCGCGTTGCTGTGGTTGTGGCAAAGGCCGGCAGCTACAGCTCCTGTTAGACCCCTAGCCAGGGAACCTCCACATGCCGCGAGTGCAGCCCTAGATAAGGCAAAAAGACAAAAAAAAAGCAGGAAAGGATTTATTAAAGATATTACATGGCTTATTAAGTCATTGAGGGAAAAGAAAGACTCAAAATCAGGGCTTTCAGGAACCACTTACCAAGCCACACCGCAGAACTGGGCCACTGAGAGAGCTGCTGCCTCTTGGTATCTGGAAGTCTCCAACCTCACAACAGTACCATCTTAGAACAAGCAGGAACTAAATTCTCTCCAAGTAGATATAGTAGTCAAGTTCTCAAAAAGAGCCAGAATCTGCCGAGTTATCACCATCCCTGTCTGTATAATGCTTCTTGCACTGGGACACCCGCTAAACTTCTGACCAGTCTGGAGATTGATTGCATTGGGGTCAGGTGATAAATGTGGTCTAAAGAACTGGAGCTGAAAGAAGTTAAGTTCATCTGACACACTGTGGATGAGGGTGTGGCCAATATAGTTCCTCTGTCATTTGGCTGAGGAGAGCAAATTTCCCTCTAATAGGATCCTGATTCTTTAGTGGTGATTGATGGCAAGTCAGTCTCCTGGCTGGATATCCATAAAATTTAAATCTGCGTTTAACCCTAACAATCTCTTCAGCCCATGCCTCCCACAAAACACAAACTGCTTTAACAAAATAGGGCAGGATCACCTAATCTTGGGAATAGAAAGAAGTTCAGGGGTCATAAAATCCAGTGGTTAGCATACATCACTTTGTAGTAAAAGGAGAAAAATAGTTTAATAAAATAATTTTATTTTATCTAAATGTATTCAATTTAAAGATAGCCTTATTCTAAGATTTTCTTTATCTTCCTATTTTTTAATGTCTATTTTTATTACTTAATGAATTTTATTACATTTATAGGTGTACAACAATCATCACACCCAAATTTTTATAGCATTTCCATCCCAAACCCTCAGTGCATCCCCCGACCCCCCAGCCTGTCTCATTTGGAAACCATAAGTTTTTCAAAATCTGTAAGTTAGTATCTGTTCTGCAAAGAAGTTCATTGTGTCCTTTTTTTAGATTCCACATGTAAGTGATAATAGCATTTGATGTTGGTGTCTCATTGTCTGACCTCACTTAGTATGATAATTTCTAGGGCCATCCATGTTCCTGCAAATGCCATTATTTCTTTCCTTGTAATGGCTGGGTATATATGTACCACATCTTCTTTATCCACTCCTCTGTCAATGGACATTTCGGTTGTTTCCATGTCTTGGCTATTGTATAGAGTGCGGCAATGAACATTGAAGTACGTGTGTCTTTTCAAGTCATGGTTTTCTCTGGATAGATGCCCAGGAGTGGGACTGCTGGATCAAGTGGTAATTCTATTTTTAGCTTTCGGAGGACTCTCCATACTGTTTTCCATAGTGGTTGCACCAATTTACATTCCCACCAGCAGTGTAATAGGGTTCTTTTTTCTCCACACCCTCTCCAGCACTTATTATTTGTAAACTTTTTGATGATGGCCATTCTGGCCGGTGTGATGGGAGATTTCTTAAGGTGCTTTCCTAAGACGAGAAGTGCCATAGTGTTTCAGTGCTTCTGGGGAGTCTGGATGACCAGGGATTGGCTTTTGAGGTGTCTTCTTGGTTGGTCAGGACCCGTGCTAGTGACCTAAGAGTGAGTTCTGCTCCTGGGAGCCAGTTCACTCCTCCCTGTTTCATAGTCACAAACCATCTTGGCCCTTGACCCTGACTCTGCTCCAACTTGGGTTCCCGAAGGACTGCTTGGGTGGCCATCACTGAGCCCCATCTCAGTGTTTGTCCCGTTGATGGAGCAAGAGCACCATCTTTTTATTATTGGAAGGGATCTTGAGGAACTCATGAACTGGGGTGCTGGCAAATACTAAGTGGACCCACAGAAATTAGACATCACAGTAATGTCACCTTAGCATCTCCAGCTAAACCCAGTTTTTCATATTTAAGATGAATTAACCTTCTCTAAGTGGGAAAGATGACCTGAGGCTTTTTACTTCCTTGGGATTGTTGGAAAAGGATTTTAGACAAAAATCTGAGGAAGGACCAAATCCTGCATAGAATTTGCAAAGAGCTTCATGTAATTGGACTGAAAGTGCTCCCTTTCTCTTTTCACAGGGGAAAGTGGAAGTAGAAGCTGGGAAAGAAGGTATGAAGTTTGAAGCCAGTGCTTTTTCATACTATGGTGTAATGGCCCTTACAGCCTCTCCAGGTGAGTTGCTTTCTCAGCCTCAGGTCTGGGCTGGGTTTTAGGAAAGACTGCCCACCTGCTGTCCTCTTTCTCTCTGAACCTGCCAGCTAATCCTGTTTCTTTACTTGTTGAACCTTTTATTGAAGTATATCATGGACACAAACAATACCGCTCAAATCAGGGGTATATTTCACAAACTGAACTTGCCTCTGGAACCAGCTCCCAGATCAAGAGACAGAACATCAGCAGCCCGAGAACCCCCAGCACCCACCCCCTTGTAGTCACTGTCTCCACAAAGTAACCACTCCCTTGACTTCCAAGCATTGACTAGTTCTGCCTATTGTTGAACTTTCGGTAAATGTATTTATATGGAATATATTACACTGAGTCTGGCTTCTTTGACCCAGTGTTGTCCCTGTTACATTCATCTGTACTGCTCCCTGAGCTTACGCTCTGTTTCTTCTCATTGCCGCCTAGGGTTCCATAGTGTGAATACACAGCAATGCATTTACTCTTTTCATTGCTGATGGACCCTGGGATAGTCCTGTTTGGGGCTACTATGAATTGTGTGGCCGTGACACTGTCCATGTCCTTTGGTGAAGACATTTCTGTTGGGTATATATGTAGGAGTGGAACCACGGGGTCAGCGTTGATAGCTGCTGCCTGACGTGGTTCCCACCCCTGCCTGTGCTGATGAGGGTTCTGGTTGCTTCACATCCACCACTTGACGCTGTTGAATCTTTTAAGTGTTAGCTATACTGGGTGTTTATTTGCTTTTTTCTGAGCATTATTGAGATTGTTAATCTATATCTACCCATTGCCTGTAGCCAGCTCTTCTTAACTAGAGAGCTGGCCAGTTTAGTTAGCCAACTAAGGATGAGCTGTGCCATGGGCTATTGACCAAGTGCTCTGAGCACAAGATGCCAGACAGGGGTGTCTGTCCTGGTAAGAACGTGGATGCAGATACTTGGCTCACCTCTGGGTTGAGACCTGAATGGTCCCTCTGTGCTGCTTTGCTTTGCAGCCGGTCTGTGTCCTGCCTCCCCCAGGCTGGAACCGGCAGGTAGGTAAACAGAGGGGCTGGAGTACCACCTTGTGGCCAAAATACCAAATGACATGCTGTGCTAGGAAATACCTTTTATAAACCTCAAACTTCAAAATAGCCCATCCTAACAGAATACTGTCACTTCTGAAAATCAGTCCCAGAAGGGGAGGGGGGCCTCTCCAGACAGGTCGGTTATTGGACCAACATTTGGGCACAATGTCTCAGGTGCCCAAAGAGGTTACACTTGGAAAGCCAAGGAAATGGCAAGAGTTTTCTGCCATGTCTAAACCTCGCCTGCCCTTGATGCTTCTTCTCACTGTCCTGCTACCAGTTTTTGAGTCACACGGGCCAGTGTCCTCATTGCTAAGTGCTAAGTAACACCCAGTGTGAACCCAAGCCCGTCCAACCCCACTTAATTAGTAGGTGTCTGCTGTAAACTGGAAGGTGATCTGTTTTCACTGCTAGGGGAGGGGACAGGGAGGTCCTTAAGCAGGCCAAGAAGACCCGGGTGGCAGCCTGAGTCCCATCATTTATGCTTTACCTGACTGAGAAAGGCCCTTGGCTTCCTCATTATTAAAAGGATATAAAATTATCTCGTGTGATTGTTTAGAAGAATAGAATGTAATAATACTCACATGAGTGCTTTGTAGCCTTTAAAACACAAGAGGAAATGTTTGTGTATCACAGGTGGGTGTTGCGATTGCAGCTGTTGCTTGGCAACCAACTTCAAGTCAGCCCTGGGTTAGCAGAAGTAGATTTATAAGATGGCTTTGAAAAGAAAGCTCAGTATGTTGTGCATTTTTCTTGCTCACTAGTTCTTGAAACCTAAATCTCAGTCCAGTTCATTCTGAACTGTGAATTCGTATAAAGGTAAATCCCATTGAGAAAAGGAATTGAAAAGCAGGCCCTCCATATAGAAAGCGTGTGGAGCTGCAACAGCCTTCCCTAGTGTGGAAATGCTAGGAAGGAAAGGAATTTCATTAATAGCATCTTACTACAAAGCCCAGCGTTTTACCTGGCTTTACAATTAGAGTTGGGAATTCTGTATATTCATTGAGAGATGCAATTAGTACAGTAATCTCAAGATAACGTTTCTACTTATTAATGTTGCTTGCCTGGAAAGACCCTACAGTGATCAGTTATTAAGACCTTGCCCAGTTGTCAATCATACCTCAATTAAAAAAAAAAAAGCTTGCCCAGAAAATATGACCCCTGCCTGGTAGGACATGTTAATTGACTTGTCTGAGTGAGCCGTGATGAGGACTACTGGGAGCTGCTGTTCCCAGGAAATCATGGATGTTGTCCTTTATTTACCTTCCTCTGATACTTTGAATTGCTTTGGAATGCTTTAAAATTTCAAAGCATCTGGCCAGCGTTACAACCAGACCAATTAAGGATGTAAATGAATTGAATAACGAATTGCTCGCCACGGATAGGGATGCTGTAGGCTGTGCGGTGGAGTATGGGGGTGCCGGCGGCACTGGCAGCTAGGATCATGCTTTGGGGGCAGGTGATTGATTGCACTTGGCTTTTGTGTGAGCAGCGGTGATCGAAAGTCCTTAGAGCACGTTCGCAGCTATAAACTCCAACTGGGTATTAATGGCTTAAGAGATTTCTAGGTTAGTAAAGAAGCATGTGAGTAGGATTTCTCCCAGTTTTAGCCTCCGTGTATTCCTCCTCCTGGAAAGCAGTGTGCGTTCTTTCGGTTTATGTAATGCCATATAGGCTTCTGCATTTCTGGAATTGAATGCTCAGGTCGGTAGAACAGGTATCCACTGCTGTCCTCTGATTACAGAGAGCAGCTCCTTTTCTTGCCTTTTGATATGGTCTCACCCTGTTTTTCTCCATTTTTCAGTTCCTTTGTCCCTGTCTCGTACCTTTGTTGTCAGCAGAACAGAGTTGTTAGCAGCAGGTTCTCCAGGTAATTCTGCATGTTTCCTTTTCATAATTCTTCTGATTGCCTCCCTTGACTCCACCAAAGCCCAGCTGGCCAGGTCTGCTCCCTTTATTTGGTCAAGGCCATTTGCAGTTTTTTTCCCTAAGCTCTGAAACTCCTTGTTCCTAGGACTTAAGAGTGAGCTACCTAGGAGCACCTAAGCCGCCACAGATGTAGAAAGGGTTTAGGATCTAGAAAGGAAGTCGTGGAATGTCAGCAGTGGTGACACCCAAAC
Source organism: Catagonus wagneri (assembly GCA_004024745.2). Lineage (NCBI taxonomy): Eukaryota > Metazoa > Chordata > Mammalia > Artiodactyla > Tayassuidae > Catagonus > Catagonus wagneri. The sequence goes on along the minus strand of PVHT021183705.1, from coordinate 26,425,532 downwards.
AGGGAGGGTGGTTCTGACCTGGGGCATCAGGGTTCCCTGCCTGTCCCACCTACACCGCGACCTTGGCTTTTCAGGGCAGCCAAAGGGGGTTTTGGTTCTTTCTGTGACCTCAGCAAAGTCATGGTATGTGGAACTTGAAGACCCCAAACCTGAGGATTCTTCTACAGAACACATTCAGCTGAAAGCCTGAAGGACTACGAACTTGTCCTCGTACACAAGACAGTATCCCAGCCACAGAGGCCCCAACCTTCCTGTTCCTTTGGTCCTTTTTCCAGCATCCAGGCATCCATGTGAACCAGGTGCATGTGTTTCTGGCCCCCGTGGGGCAGGTGGCCCCGCTTGTCCCGTCTCCCCGTCTTTGTTTGGAACTGAGCACCGCACACATTCCTAACCGGCTGCTGGCTCCTGCCCCACGGGAGAGTTTGGTTTTGCCTGCCTAATATGTCCAGCTGCTAAAAAGAAAGGCAAAGGTTTAATCTTCCTTTAATTAAAATTGTCGGGCTTTCCTGCTTGGTAGTAGAACTTTTCTGTATTTATTTTGTTCCATACAGCTTATATTTTAAAATCTGATGAAATTTGCATCTCATAATCCAGTTTCAGCACAACTCTAAAAGGCTGATATTTGGTAAAGGAGGCAATATTTGTCTTAGAAAAAAGCTAATATTCCCTCACATCTTTGCTCTTAAAAATTTTGGGGTGTTTGGGCATGAAGATGCTACTCAGGGATACTGGAATCAAACCAGCTGACAATATACATGTATATACATATGTATGCACATAAACGTGCATATGTATATGTTTGTATTTCTTATTTTGTTTGCTGGCATCTGCTAACCATTTCAAATGTCACAGATGCTGAAGTAGAGTGACTTTGGGGTGAAGCTCAAGGAAATGTCATTTCTGTTCTATCTTTTCTGTAGAACTTAGAGCTTTCTTAGTTCTGCCCATTCCATCTGATCCATTTTGTGGGACCAGGCCTTCAGGGATGCTGGCTAGCATCACAGTACTGTGATACCCTATAAGTGGGTATCAGAACTACGCGGGTGATTTCCAGCCTATTCCACGTGGTGCCTGGTGGCACCAAGGGAAGAGCCTGGGAATGTTTCTTTCTCATGTCTTCCTTCCTAGCTTACTAGCAAATGCAAGGATTCCTAGGTAGGATGATATCAAATAAGCCAAGACAAAACACACACACACACACACACAAAAGAAAGGAAACAGTTCTGAAAAGGCATAAGAGGAATTAAAATGGAAAAAATTTTTAATATGATTATTGTCATAAAACCTTGGCCCATGAATTTGGCAACAAAACATGCCCTGAACTGGGAGGGTGGCCACTTAGTCTTTATCCTCCTTGGTGGGAAGACTCCTGCATCTCCCTGCATGCTGATAAAAGGCCAGTTGTGCTGGTTCCTATCAGATTACAGAAGAGGCCCTGGGAAACAGGGTCTGCTTCTCCAGGCTGTGGCTGTGACGCCAGGCATTGGGTTCCTGGCAGAGGAAAGGGAAAAAACAGAAGGCAGTGGGCTGAGAGGAAACTGACTGTGAGTCTAGATATCCTGGGAAACTGAGAAATTTCCTGTAATCCTCCTCAGGAGAAAATAACAGGAGATTGAGCAGAACTGCATAAGGTGTCAGTCAGCCACTGGGCAATGCACAGGGTCTGATCGTTAAGAAAAGTGCCCTTAAGGAAGTTCCCATTGTGGCACAGTGGAAGTGAATCCAACTAGTAACCATGAGGATGCAGGTTCGATCCCTGGCCTCACTCAGTGGGTTAAGGATCCAGCGTTGCCGAGAGCTGTGGTGTAGGTCGCAAAGCGGCTTGGATCCTGCGTTGCTGTGGCTGTGGTGCAGTACAGCCTGGAAACTTCCATATGCTAAAGCCCAGGGATACAGTGGGATTCCTTGTTTCAAAGAACTGTACTGTCCGTCAGCCTGTGAGAGGTTATCACAAGGACAGAAATGCTTGACCTTGAGGGCAGGCTCACGGTGGGAGGTCCCTCCCCAACCAGGGCGCATATGGGGGAGATTATGATAATATTCACAAGGCTCATTACTCAGGCACTTATTGGGTGTCGGACCCTGTACTAAGCACTTTATATACCTTTTCTCATTTTGAATCTTCATCAGACCTTAGAAGGCAGGTATTAGTATTATCTGCCTTTTATAGATAGGGAATCTGAGGCTTAGCAAAGTTGGGTCATCTGATCAAAGTTCCTTTCTGCAAAAGAGAAAACATCTGATAATGTATTAATTTGCCTTGTTCTCATAGGTAAGTGAAAGAAGCAGGAGGAACTGCTCTTAAGTTTAATTTTGAATAATAGTGGAAAATTGGTCCATGACAATGAAAATTATAAGGAAAGTTGTGACGTGAAAATTTTAGGAAAAAGTCAGCTCATCATATGAGGTTCCATGAATACTTGTCGACAATGAAAATTATAAGGAAAGTTGTGACGTGAAAATTTTAGGAAAAAGTCAGCTCATCATATGAGGTTCCATGAATACTTGTCATGCTTTGGTCTGTCTGTCAAATTTTAAGACGGTCATTTGCCAAATGGAATCTCAGATGGTGGCTAGATGGGGTTGGGGGGATTATAAAAAATGTGAAGTTAAGGTGATTGAATTATTTAGCCTGGAGAAGAAGACTTAGGAGGACTATCTTCAGACTTTTTAAGAGCTCATCCAAGTAGCAGAGGACTGAAGTTATTCCTCCACAGATTGGAGGGGAGACTGTCATTTGAAGGTGGAGGAGCAGATTTTGATGGGTGTGTTGACAGACTCTCCAGTAGTTGAAGGGTGGGACCAGCTGAGAGCCAGTCAGGGACACACTGCAAAGAGGAGCCAACCTTCAGGTGGGAGAATCGGTCCCCTTGGGTCCTGTGACATTGTACAGTTTGGGACCTGTCTGGTGTGGGTACCCGGGTGGTGTTTGTGTAATAGATTTGACTGAAAAGGCAAAAGCCGAGGAAGCCTTGGTGAGGTTTTGCTCTTAATGAAATTTATTAGAAACTATAGTGAACCTGTCTCTAAGAGCAACAGCACTTAGACTCACCTGAGTTTCCTTTCACTTTGTTTTAATGGAAGAGTCAGTTTCATCAAAGACTCCCCCAGCTCCCAAGGTCACCTAATCAAACCTTTTCAGGGTTTGGTAGCTTCCAGTGTTCTTGAAACCCTGAGACGTCCTGGGGCTGCGTCACAGGGATTTTACTGGGGTCAGAGGCAAAGACAGCAGGTTTGGGCGGGAGGTATGATATGAGCAGACTCAACTCTTGAACCTTTTAAAACACATACTGATTTATGAACATTCTCAAGAGTCCTTTATTTTTGCTTTGGCAAGATAATGAATGCAGTGCTGTCTTCCTCCAGCCCATGTTTTGTATCAAGTAGCTTCCCCCGAGCTGTGCTCCTGACACCATGTGTGTGCAGCCCCGGGGTCTTAGCTGTCTAGGACTCAGGAGGGTTGGGTCTGTCCACGTGGTCGGGGCGGAGAACCCCTAGCTGTCGGAGAAGCAGGAGCCTGCTCTAGGAGGCCCCGCTGCTGAGCCGCATGGTTGTAAGTTGATTGCGCTTGTCTCTCCATTACGTTCTTTGGCAAATAACGAGCTGACTTTGAGCATAGCTACCTCACTTCAAAGGCGGTCGGGTTTTTTTTTTTTCCTCCTGTTGCAGGTGAAAACAAGTCACCTCCACGCCCGTGTGGCTTGAATCACTCGGACTCTCTGAGTCGCAGTGACCGGATCGACGCGATAACACCGACGTTAGGGAGCAGCAACAATCAGCTCAACTCTTCATTCCTCCAAGTCTACATTCCTGATTACTCAGTGCGAGCCCTCTCCGATCTCCAGTTTGTTAAGGTGAGAGACGGGGGTGGTGGCCTGGCAGCTGCAGTTCAGCTGCCACCGCGAGCACGCGCTGCCCAGCTCTCCCCCGTCATCTTTCAGATGCCTGCCTCCCGCTGCTTACTGAGCCCATGACTCAGGCCGGGAAAAACCTCCGTCTCCTTGGCTCTGGCCAGTGGGCTGCCACATCAGTGTGGCTTTTTCAGGGAGTGAGAGCTAGAGACGGCGAGAAAAAAAAGAGTAGACCCTTCTAGCCGGTCCTCACGAGCTCACCGCACAAGGAGCCTGGAGAGACTTGCCAGGATGGGGTTGGAGGGACCTTCCGCTTAACTTCTGCCCTGGAGACGAGGGTCTTCCCTCAGTCGGAAATAAATAAAGGCAGCCTGGGGCCAATCTCCATTTCTAGTCGCTGGGAAATTTTGAGATAAAATCTTGAAATGGCATATATCATCAGTAAAAACGGACTTGTTCGCCAAAGTCGACTTGAACTTGAAAAGGTGGCTCAGTTTATACTCAAGGATGGTTTTCTCCTGGAGCAACTGCTAGGGGCTTTTAGGGGGATTCAAGGTATAATAAATGCCATGTGGGGATAAGAGAACCAAAAAATAAACACTGTCGTGGTTTGTTTTCTGCACTATTTCCTGGCCCCAGATCTCAAGACAGCAGTACCAAAATGCCTTGATGGCATCCCGGATGGACAAAACTCCTCAGTCTTCAGACAGTGAAAACACTAAAATTGAATTGACTCTTACCGAGCTGCACGACGGGTTGCCAGACGAGACGGCCAACCTGCTCAATGAACAGAACTGTGTGACGCACAACAAGGCCAACCACAGCCTGCACAGCGAAGGCGCCATCTAATGCCCCGCCCCGGCCCCGCCCCCAGGCCCGGCCTCCGCCACCTGACCGTGAATCCCATTAAGTGTGAGCTCGTGTGCCATGCTGCATCCTGCGACATCCTGAGACCAAAGACTTTGTCCCCCTCCTGGAAGCAGCAGAGGAGGCCGGGGAGGGCGGGCATGGAAACCCGAGATGTGAAATTGATAGCCGGAGCGTGGCATTCGAAATTACGGAGATGAACTTCTTCCGCCCGAATAGAATCATGTTTATTTTTTCAGCTGTACCTTTTACCATTATTCGCTCTCCTCCTCCCTCAATTTGCATGGAGTTGAAAATTGTTGCGAGATTTTTTTTTTTGAGAGATCATGTTTTTAAAAAGTATCTTTTGCAGAGTTTGAAGTTGTTCTGTCTGAACTCTGCTGTGACCCCATGATGTGACCCTAAGAGGATGGACTTGCCCTTCCAGGTGACCTTCCTTGTGTCCCCCGGGGAGAGGCATCCTTCCTCTGTGCCCCAATGGGTGTCGCTGTTGAACTTGAAGGAAATGAAGAAAGCCGCGTTGACGCTGACCTGCCAAGGCTGTGGGCACTGTGGGGCGGCGCCCGCACGGGGACCCGCACTTGCTGATCTGAGCTCCGTGTTGTTTTAAGTTAATGTTTAACGGTGTCCCTTTCCCTCAGAAAGGTTTTAACATTTGCTTGGAATGTGATCTTGCTCCCACTCTAAGGAATTTTTATCACCAAAATGAATGTTAATGAATTTTAAACCCATGGTTTATCATTGGCAAGAGGCAAGGTGGCTTCACGCGACATTCCCACAACCTGGCCTCTTCCCCGCCCCAGCGCCCCGGCTTACAGAGCGCCGGCATCCACCGCCCCGTCCTTGCTCTTGTAAACCCGAGATGCTGCTACACAGATGCCAAATGGAAATCTTCCACAGGGCTCATGAGTAAACTCGTGGTATGGAGTCCACGCCCCTCCCCTGCCCGCTGGGACGTATGTCACTGTCAGAAAACAAGTCGGACCTTCCAGCTGTGCTCTTGTGCTCTGTGCTCCGTGCTGAGAAGGCATCTTTAGACCCATGTGTTTTGAAGGAGGGTACTTTGGGGGCTGCAGTCCCTGCCCCTCCTTCCAGGGAGCCAGCTGTCCCTCTTGCCCTCTGTCCCTGGGCCCAGCAGTGGCTGTGTCCCCGCCCGAGGACCGCTGTGCCTCCCGCCTCAGACGCGGTCCACGCCAGAGTGGCTGCCTGTACAGCCAGGGTCAGTTTGGCCCCAAACAGGGATTCAGAAACCAAATGTGTGTTGTGGCCATTTCATGTGTGTTTCTGTCTTCTTTTAATACCAAATTCATCACGTGTAGTGAAATTAATGTCAGGAGGTATTTCTTGAGTGACTGAGCTCTTAACTATCTTATATCTGTGTTTTAAGTGTTAACCCAAGGGATATGTGCATTTTGTCGGCAACATTCATACACTGTTGAAACGAATTGCTACTGAGCACTGTTTTCACGTAGAACCGTCGGTCTGCGCTGCATCCAGTCACTAGGCAAGAAGATAGCCTTTTCTCCACTGGGTCTCACTGAGCCAAGGGCAGCCCTGGGGCTAAGCAGCAGTTCTCTTCTCCTTCGTCCAGGTAGGACGGTGCTCCCCAGGCTGGGCTGTGCCGGGCGGGAGTTGCGGGTGGGGAAGGACCAGCACTGTGCTGGGCTTGCCTCGCAGCGAGCAGCTCAGTGGCTCCAGCGTCACACGCGCCCCTGGCTCAGCATTTCTTCTGGGATGTCAGTCGAGGAGTGGCTTCCTCAGAAGGTACCACATCCCTCAGGGAAGTACTGGCTTCACCTGGTGGAAGTCACCAGGGTGCCCCCTAACAGAACCTAGTGGCCTGCTGCTGGTACCCAAGCTGCTACCGTGGAACTTGACTTTCAGTGGAATCCAGTATTGTGAGTGCCCCCTTTTATAAACAGATCCATGCACATGTAAAGGCCTCACTTTCTTATGATGTGTCTTGCTGGCGTGGGATCTGAGGCTGTCAGTAAGGGGCACGGAAACGGGGGTGTTCACTGTAACAGTGAAACCCAGGCCTTGCTGGGGAGGAAGCTCTGCCTTGGCCACCACGCCCCATGCGCCGCTCTGGGCTGGGACAGCACTTGCTGCCCCTGTGCTGTAGTGGTTCCCCTGGCCCCCAAGCTCTTCACCCATCAGAATCCCTTGGCCGATCCAGCTCAGTCTGTCTCTCCACACAGTCCGTGTTGGGGTGCCTTGCTACTGGAAGGCGCCTCTGGAACCAGAGTTACTGTGCTGGATCTTTTTTGGAGCCCTGCTGCTCCTCTGTGAATCTTAAAGCCCTGTTGAGAGTATTCCAGCTGCTAGCTCCTTGACTTCAGGGAGAAATTTTTTGATGCCATCTTAACCTGTTCACTGTGTGGCTTTTAGAAAAGCCTCCTCTATTAAAGGAGGGGGAGCTTTGTAGGGGGGCTCCCTGAGGATGAAATTTTAGCTTCCCAAGTTCATATTTATTTTCTATTAAACCACTCTTTACCTTTGATTTTTCACACGGGTTTATAACAGTGGGGCATCCAAAATAAGTCCTGTCTGGTCCCTTAAGGAATGAAGGCTAACATTCGGCTACAGTTACATCTGCTTTGGGGAAATCTCCAGACCCTGCAGGTAGAAACACTCAACATCTGAGTGACAGATTCCTTTTTCAGGCCCTGCTTTCCTTCTGGAAACTAACTGCAGGCTGTTGAAGGAGAAACGCTGGCTAATTGCTCCTGTGGGGTGGCAGAATGATCTTGGCTAGAAGCTCTATGCGGTTCATGTCTGTAAAGCAGATGGAAGCAAAGCAGAAAAAGACCATTGTAGAGTTGAGATCTTGATGTGCAGCGGCCAGTCAGCACCACTGATGGATCGTCCTCTCCTAGGGCTGCTGGCTTTGAAAGCGTGGGCTGGGAATGGGTTGTGGAGCAGACACAGGTCCCAGGGTCCTGGATTCTGTGGGAGCCCCGTTGGCAGGCCCAAGGCCTGACTCCTCTTCAGGGGCCTCTCTGATTGTGAGCCCTGGTTCTGTGGGACCAGACAGGGCCACCTCTTGCTCCTAAATGGCATTGTGACATCCAGAAAGTTCCTCCTGGAACTGGATTCCTAGAATCCAAGTATTTCCAGGACAGTTTGCTTTATCTTCAAAAATAAGAAAGCCTTTTTTTCCTACTGCTTTAGAGGTTCCCCCACGCTTTAATCCTCTGTTCCATATTGATCAGGCAAGTCCAAAAATCATATATTTAAACTCTTAGGAAAACAGAACCGTAAGATTTGTGTGCGGAAATTGGGATGTGAGTCAACTAGCTTAAGCCTTGGTTCTCACATAATTTGAATTGGAAAGGGCACCCCGTTTCACTCTTTTCCCCTCCCTCCTCACCTCCCGTCTGGAAGAGAGCTCAGTGCCCATGCCGACAGGGTCTTCTCCCCAGGTGGGAGGAGCAGGGCATCTTGCCGTCTGCTGAGAGTGTTTCAAGGAACTTTTGTGCAAATGTTGAATGCAAAGCTTCACACTAATAATGGAACGTTAACTGTGAATACATTTACCTGTGCTATCCCCAGCACTAGTCAACTAAAGGACCAGCTTTTCCAGGCCTAGGAAACTAGTGGTCGATATGAGTAAAAGTGCATTTTCCTTAGGAAATGAAGCAACAGGAATTTGGGCTAAGTAGGGGCCATGAACTTCTGTCCTCAGATTACCTCAGGTTGAGGAGAAGACCTAAATAGGCCCTAGGTAACTGAGCCTGTATCCTGGCAGATCAAAAACAAAATCCAACTAACTACATCATCTTCCGACAGCCAGCCAGGGATCTGGCCCTCTTCACCTCTCCTGGGCCGGAGACCAGGATTCCCTCCAGCGTTCCTTCCCCAGGGGCGATCCCAGGCAGAGGACTCACTTGGGCCAGCACAGGAGGGTGCTCACCTTGTTCTCTGGGATCCTAAGCAAGAGGCCACCAGGGAGGGCTGGTTTGGTGCATGTCCCACGACACTAGCTCCCTGCTGGCAGGAGAGCAGGAGCAACTCCCCTCTCAGCTTTGATCCCAGAGACGGGGTTTTCTTGCAGAGTGTTAAGGCCACCGAGGCTGAGCCGGCGGTTCAGGGTGTGGAGGCTGCTGGGGCCCCAGGGCGTGCTTTCCTGCTTGAGGACACAGGCTCTTGTCCTGGGTCTGGTGTGGTTCTGTCCCGGCCTCTGGACTAGTGGTGCTTCTGTCTAGCAAGGACATCTGGGTGGGCGGTAGGTTAACCCAGAATCAGGAGGGATTTAGAGAGTTCAATAGGAATGTGATTTGGGGACTCAGAAACTTCTCCCGTGTACATGCTTCAGTGAGCAACCTACTCAGTGGATTTTTATACCTCAGGGCCATTTGCAGATCTTTATTTTTCCACATTTCTCTTGTATTCCCGCGGGCTGATAGGAGAGATGAGTTAGAGAATTCTAGGATGCAGCTCCCTTGCCTCCATTTAAGGATGTGTGAGGCACCGGTGCCAAGCTTGCTCGAGGCCGTGACAGTGGGCCTTCCTGCTCTGTGCGCGTGCAGGCGTCTTCCTGCAGTGAGTGCTTACTCGCCCGTTTTCCTTCCTGCCCTGTCTGAAGGAAGATGCCAGAGTCCATGATCAGCCCTGAGAGCAGGAGGAAGATAGCAGTTCACAGCAGCTGCCGGGCTTGGAGCAACTTTCTTCCCACCACCTCGGGCTTGGGGACCTTCTTTGCTTTTCAGGCCTTTGTGGTTGGCTCGGCTTAAGTAAAGCTTTTTCGCTTTATCTGCTGGAGCCACTGACATCATCTCAGTAGAGTTGTTTTAAATATCAGGCTGTACTGGAAGCAACATGGAAACAAAGGTTCTAGTGGCAAGAGAGTAAAGTTATAGGAGTTTGTGTGCCAAGATCCACCATGTACTGTAAGACTCACGTGAGTACACATTTTCAAGTTTCCGTAATACTAAATATTGAACATGAACAAATTGGAAGAGTGGCTGGAAGTATTGTCTTGTCTCACGTGGCAGCATATCTTCCGCCATTTGTCCATGTCTGACCAACATGGATTCACTTGGGAAGTGATTCTTTGGGGCCAGATTCCTCTTCAGACTCACCCTGGAGAGACCTATCAAATGGACCTGGTGGGCTTAGTCAGAGGCCCCTTGTGTATAAAGAGCTGGTTTCAGGCTCTCAGAGCATAAGACAGAGGGGAAGACGAAGGCCTCAGGACTCTCATTCCCCAGAGAGCACCATCTTAGCTCCCGACTCATTACTCCTCATGTCCAAAGTCTACTGTGAAGGTGGAATGTGTCAGTCCATTGACTTTCCTTGTTTCTGGAGTCCTTTTAATTTCACAAATGTATATGCTTTATTTTATATGATTATTTATTATGTACATATGCCTCTACCATTAGTACCTTGTCTGTGACTAAGATGAGATCTGTTCTGGAGCCCCTTATCCCTGAGCCTAGGATTCTGTTGTCTTTTAAAGTGAGTGAGAAGGAGCGCTTTTGTTAGTTTTTGTCTTAAACAGGTTGCTGCTCTTATTGTTGGTCCTAGTGTCCCGGCCCCTTTTACTGGGCCCACCTCTGATCCTGATGGCAAGTGTTGAGGATGAGGATGGAGGCAGGCCTCCTACTTCATGGCAGGGCCTCTCAAGAACCTCTGTGAAGTACTTTCGAGGTGGTCTTCTGGTGACTGGGTCTATCCTCTGGTACAGCATGGCTGTGAGGCCGGAGCCTCCTTCCTCACTCCCACACGCCCAAGCCAGGTTGGTGTCCTGGCCCCAAACAGTGATGGTGGTCTCTAATTCCCACCTTGGATGGCAGAATCCATCTCTCTGGACCATGGAAGCTGCCTGCCCATCCGGGCTTCTGATATGCCTTTTCTTGGTTTGAGGCCCAACGCCAACATTGCCTTGGTGCCTCAAATAAGACCCTGCTTTTGTGTCTGATTTCCATCCTCCTTAGCCTTTAGTCACTGTATCATAGTGTACATTTCATGCTTTGTAGCAGTGAAGTTTTCTGAACACAGTATTCAGAGCTGTGTACATAAACCTAAGTAAGCACAAATGACGTGTATAGGTTTCATGAGCCGATTGTCATAATGAATGCATTTTATAATTCAAATGATGTTGTAGATTTACAATCTCTCCTATTTATTTTGTATCAATTTATTTGTAAATTTTGTGATTGTTTGAAAAGGTTTTTGTTCATTTCTATTCTATTTAGATAAATGATGATTTCTGTTCACCCTTCTAGCGGATGTGTGTTCCCTTCCCCCTGTCATCTCTGCAACACCGGCCTCGGTCCCCTGCCTGGTGGGAGAGCTGGGCAGGACGAACACCACCGAGTATTATGTTACAAGAGCAGTGGAGATTAAACTGTGCCTCCAGCTTCCAGCTGGGTAGAGCCAGTGCCAGGGGTGTGTTTTCCTTTTTAAGAACTGTAATCTGCCCATCAGTTCATTTTAGATTAAGATACTGGAGGTAGCCATTCAAATTGCCCCAGACATTTGCTGCTCAGTCACGAATAACACATCTCAACTGGCAAAATGTCTTAAGCTGTTTTTTCCCTAGGCAAGACCAAAGGCCTCATTCAAGCCTCTCAATTGGCTCTTGAAGATGGAAATGGCTCTGTAGGTCCTTCCCTGTGATGGGAAGCCTAGGAGAAAGGTCGCAGTGGGCAAAAACACTGGGCATGAGTGTGGTGAGTCGTGTTCAGCTGCTCTTCAGGATTCGGTGGGGCTCCCACATTCCCTAATAAGCCACATCCTCTTCCACTGTCACTGCTTTTCCGGCCTTCTAGTCCACCTTACCCTCCTCACTCATGTTACCAGACCCTGAGGATTTTCCTTTCCAGGTTCACAGCCCCTCTGTGATCCATTCCTAGACCACATCCTTTTAGAATCCTGTTTTTCCTCCACTCTTAGTCTGTTTTATATTCTTCTGAGAACTGAACCTCTTGATGACTGGTTCCTTGTTTTTCCCACCATATTGTTTAACCACGATGTTCGGTCTGTTTTACTTACACTAGTCCTGTGCATGGGGACCTTTTAGTGAACTACTGACCAGACCAGCTCTGAGATGCTTCCTGACCTCTCCAGGTACCACCCCCAGTTTCTTGAAAGTAAGAACAAGGTACAGCTACTTTCCAGTGAAGTGTTAGCTTCTTGGGAGCCTTGTGTGCTTTTTTCCTTAGAAGCAGAGCAAAAAGCTGCACTGGCTGCTTTGCTTAGTTTTTCCTGCTTTATATCACTTTGTCTAGATAAGTCCCGAGTTCAAGTCAGGAAATTCTCCAAGGAAAACAAAGGTGATTTTATTTGAGATTTGTCTAAACCTTCCCTCTGCTTCCATAGGGCTGCCCACATTGTTGGTTCATTTCTAAGCTTTATCATGAAAAAAGCTCTAGGGTTTCTATTTCATCTAACAAATTATGCTTCCCAGCGCCTCTTCTCAACTCAGCACTTCTGAGGACACAGATAGTGATCAGAAGATCTTGTAGAGAAAGCGACTGGTACAAACTGAATGACCTTTTTGTAGCCTGGAGGCGATTTCTGAAAACACACTTTTTGAAGGTAATTCAGTTTAATCAAGAGATGAGTCCTTATTAAAGCCAAAATGTTAAATTACATGGGATGGCTAATAAACTTTTGATTCCTTTGTATGTTTGTTTCATCATTTTCCCTCCAAGATCCTCACATCTGCTCTCTTTCAAAAAAATCCCAGAACAAAGCAATGGTTATAATGTCTTCCTCTGTGACGTTCTGATGGTATGCCATCTCCTGGAGGATGACTGTGACGCCTAAGGATGCCAGGGAGCTTAGCTACCAGAATTCTTTTTGTCAGACCGCCTTTCCAATAGGGTGAGAGTGGTTGTGAAGCACTCAGATAGGAGGCCGGCACGTGGCAGGAATTTTAGATGGAGCCGCCTTCTCTGCCGCAGTTCTGCTACATCACTGACTTCAGGGGCAATGGGTCCAAAAATGAAGTTATTTGCTTCAAAATCCCCACACCCACAAGTTAATAATTACCTCTGGTGTGAACCCTCTCTCAAAGACTGGACATGTAGTAGACATTTTTCAGGGCTGGGAAGTTGGCATGACAAGCCTTTTTTCCAAGTATCTGAGGAACTTAGACTTGGAAGGACTGTTGCTGTCTTTGAAGTGAAGACCGTGGACTCTGCTGTTAGGGTTCCAAGTGGGTACGGCGAGGTTTAGCTTGGCCCAGACTCGTCAGGCCTTATCTATAACCCTGGTCAGACGTGGCTTTGGGAAGAGCTTGACGGCAGAGCAGCGCATTTGGGTAAATGTTGGTACCTCATTTGATTCATGAACAATCTGTGTAATCCATCTTTTTTCTAGTAACAAAATGGAACATCTGTATTTTATGGGAAGGAACATAAAGGGACCAGACCAAAAACTTTTGTCATTTTAAAGTAGAAAATATAGATTACTTACAGTTATAGTAAGAGCTGGCAAGTTTGAGATGAAGTGTTCCGTGTTCAATTAGGAGTAGTTTTTGTTAAAGCTCTGTAGAGGGACTTAAACTGTTCATACTTTATTCTTGAAATCACATACCTTTGTGGGGACAAGTCAGATAGTCACGGCCTTGGGATGAAGACCTTGCGTCTGAGGACAGGGAGAAATGGTTGAGATTGCCAGGTTAAACGGGAAGGCTGCCTTGTTCATTCTGTAAACAAATACATTCTCTCCGTAGATGACATGGTTTCTGCTATTTCCACACGCTCAGCGGTGAGAACAGCCTGCCCTGCCGCGTCTCAGTCCATGGAGGTGTGGGATGGGATGATCGGGTTCCTGAAGTCACCGGCTGTGTCCCACCTGCTCTCCGGCGGCCGTGTACCATTCTCTTTTCAAGGCTGCTCAGGTAGCTCCCTGATAGAGATTTCATTCTCAGGGCCTCCCAAAGCTGTGTATCGTTTGAAATTGTTCCATTTGAGGAAAAACTTTAAGAATAGCTCTATGCTTGAGTCACCAAGAAAGAATGTCATGAGAAACCTAAGTATTGAGACATAAACTACCGAACTGAGGAATCGGGATTAAGTGTATGGCAATAGCTAGACCACAGTTACCATTTTTCCCACCATCAAAGAAAGGTTAAATAGTTTCCATAACATGGAATGCGGCTAAGCTCCTACCCTTAATGTAGACTTAGATATGCAGTTGTTTGTCTCAGGCTATTTGTGGTGAATAAGTGGAGTATTTTTAAACGCTCTGGAAGCCTTGGAAAAATTGCAGGGCTTTAAAGTTGTTGACAAAATATTTCTTAAGTAAATAAATCTGATTTAGGAATATCTAAACATGGACAACATACTTTTAAATCTGACATGTCATTGCAGGTGGCTTTTTAAAGTGGTTACTTAAAAACAATTCTAACGTGTCTAAAGGATTTGTAGCTCTAAGTTATTCTAGTTCTGTTCAGACCCATTTTTCCTACAAGCTTCTTAGAAAGGGTGTTTTAAAGGGCTCACTTTGTTATTTTAGGTCTCAACAGAGCTAATGCTTAGGATAGAAAATTTAAGGTCTGAACAGGATACTAAACCTTCTTGGCTTTAAGTGACTTTCCTAAAATTCACATCTGAGTTTAACTGACCATCTTAGAAAGTCAAGTTGATATGACGAAGCCAAACGTAAACTCACTTGAAGGGCAGTAATTACGATAGTTGTGCTACAGGAAGGGGTCAAAGTCAGTATTAGAAATATTATACTTTATTGAATTCTAGAACAGCTAATTAACCCTCCCATGTTGACAAACAACGGTAAGACTGGAAGAAACATATGAAGGTTAAAGTAGGAGTCTACACCACTGTGGAAAATGTTGTAACAGCTTTCACTGTTCTGGTGAGGCTGTTATAATACCTTAAAATATACAGCAATGATCCAACACTCTTGTTCAGAACAACAAGAAGTGATTTTGACTTGGGATTCTGCAGTGAATTTATTCACACTCATTGTGCCCTCCGTTTGTAACAGTTCTGGCTTCCAGAGATCTCTTCCCACCCTCTGATGCCTGAATATGAAATACATCAGCATGATAGAGAAGGCTGGAATGAGGGGTGGGGCAGCCCTAAGCCACACTATGCAGCCCACTCTAACAAATTCTGCTCAGTTACGGTGTAAGAAGGAGGTTCTGTTCCTTCTGGGTGGCTTGCTCCTTTCCCCTTTAGCTAAATCCTTCCGATAGATTTGTCCCAGATAAGAAAAAGACTAGGTTTTTGGATACTAAGTATTTTTGCTATCAATCAAGAAAATGAAGAAGTGGACGAAGATTTTTGCCTCAAAATGAAATCATCGTGGTCCATTCCAGACCAGCGCTACAATAAGTAGAGAACACTCTGCAAAGCCACTGACAGCAGCCTTTCCAGAGTCACTGAGGACACTTAAAAGCTTGTAAAGGAACTCTGACCTTAACAGAGGACTACATTTGATAATGGAAATAATATATTTCTCCACTGATATACAATACTTATGTAATGCACTGAAAAAGATGGATTTTGGAGTAAGAGCACAGTTTGTACCATAACATTTTTGGATCACCTCTTCTCATCGTTTTTGTTCCACTCTGAGACCCTTCACCACCCTTAGTGTATCCGGATACACTAGGACATACTGATGACGAAACGAGACAAGGAAACAGCGTCACAAACCACGATGGAGCCACCTGCATGCACTTCAGCCCAGCTTTTACCCTTCCTTTCCTCCAATACAGACTCCATTACAATTCTGCACCAGCTGCAAAGAGTGCAGACACAAAAAACTAAAACAAGTATCTCCCTATGATTAGAATATTTTAAAGTCTTCAGAAACTTTCCAGATGTACCTTTGATGGAGCCCCCCACCCCCCCACTAGGACCCACACAGGGACATCCTTTGCTCCTGTGAGTCCTGCCAGAACTTGTTTAATGAGTGCTGAGAGTTTTGGTTTTCCACCTCATTCTTCCTCTTCCTCTTCCTCCTCTTCGTCATCATCTTCATCATGGCAATGTGTAATTTCCTGGGGGGCCAGTGGGAAGAGGTTGGGGGGTTTAATCTCACTGATCGACCGTGTCAACTGGTGCCGCTTGTAGTCGGTATCTTTGAAATCCACTGATGTGCGGTTCCTGGTGGCAAGGGGGGACTCCATTTCATTGATATCTACGTGTGTGTGTTCCACTGTTGACTCGTGAGGCATCTACAACAAAGTCAGAGGTTCAGAAAGCAGGCGAAACAAAACAGCAGTTTCACAGATCCTAACCCTTTTCCTTTGTTAGATGGCTGTACAGAGGCGCCTATAATGGACCAGAGGCCAAGGCAAGTCAGGTACTGAAATATCTTCCTAGAACTTGCAAATGCTGCCTATCTTCTCCTCCTCTCCTAAACCCTCAAAACTGTGCCCAGGTCATAGGCTACAGCCTGAAACTAGGTAAGATGGGAGGGAAGAGGTGATTATTTCCTATTTCACAGCAAAACAAAAAAAAAGCCTTGAAACATAAATCGGGATTAGAGAATATAGAAATAACTACATTTCTCTTTTAGCACTAAGAGGAAAGCCTTCACCAAATAACTTTTTTTTTCCTTTTTGTCATTTTAGGGCCGCACCTGTGACATATGGAGGTTCCCAGGCTAGGGGTCTAATCGGAGCTGTTAGGGGTCTAATCGGCCTACACCGCAGCCACAGCAACGCAGGATCCGAGCCACGTCTGCAACCTACACCACAGCTCACGGCAACGCAGGATCATTAACCCACTGAGCAAGGCCAGGGATCGAACCTGCAACCTCATGGTTCCTAGTCGGATTCGTTAACCACTGCGCCACGACAGGAACTCCCCAAATAACTTTTAAAGTGAGTAGATTTCAGAGTAAAAGTTATACTCTGCAACATTCTATTTTAATACTTTCTCAGATCCTTTTTGTGCAAACTCGTAACCTGGCCATGGGCTTTGCACAGTAGAAAGACATGACCTAGACTTTGTTGTGCCATGCCAGGGAGCTAGTTGCAGATCTCGGGCTTAAGAGTGTATCTTAACTGTAAATAGGAACTTCAGGCTGTATTAACTCACCAAAACATGGGCAGCTCTGAAGAGGTAGCTGAATGGGTAATACAGCAAATTGATGAAAGATGCTGCATAGAGATCAGCATAACGCATCACCTGGCTGGCGAAGAGGGTCTGCCGGGAGCCACTTCGAAACAGGCTTCCCATCATCCCGTAGCACATGTCCATGTCGTGAGTTACTTTCTAAAACAAAGCACAGACTGAGACTCAGCTCACTGACAAATATTTACGGGACACTGGCTATATGCCATTCCCTGTATAAAATCAGAAATACAAAAATCACTTAAAGTGTATTTTCCAAGTTTTCTCCCAAATTCCAACTAGATACCTTAATCCGTCTCTGGATGGAGCTAATGTCTGGGCGCTCATTGCTGCTGCTGTCGAGGTGCCTGTAGACAAAAAAAAAAAAAATCCAGTGAAAATCTCTAGAAAGGATATCTCTTACAGATAGGCGACTCCTGAAGAAGTGGGTAGTTTTCAGGGAAGAAGTTCTTATAATTAGGAAACTTACTTGTAGAGTTCAGCCAAGAAAATATCCAAGCTTTGAAGCTCTTCGAAAAGTGCTAAAGTTTGGAAGGAAGGGAAAGTGTTTTGAGTAAATCAGAAGGCATTTAGTTTTTAACTGCTGCTAAAACTAAATTAAAAGGTTGCATTAATGACTGAAAAGTAAAACTGTAGCTGAGTATATAAAATGACTTCCTTTCCCTACCTTCAGGGACATGCTGGCTTGGAATCTGGCAGCAGATGTTAGAATTTCCTTTATTTTTATTTTTTTTAATTTATTTATTTTTGCATTATAGCTGGTTTACAGATTTCTGTCAGATTTTCCAACTGCACCGCGTGGTGACCCGGTTACATGTACATATATGGATTTGTCACATGTAATTAGATATAGTTCCCCGTGCAATACAGTTGGAGCTCCTTGCTATTCCATCATGAAAGCACTAGTTATCCCCATTCCCTCCCCCACCCCTCCCCCGCCCCC
>PVHT021183705.1:26260585-26406809 GCA_004024745.2 Catagonus wagneri | reverse complement strand
CATCGACAGATGACTGGATTAGGAAGATGTGGTATAGAATTTCCTTTTTTAACTGCCTTTCCTCCTACTTAAAACCACCAACCACATACAGCTTTCCCAACTGGATGCTGATTCTGAGCTTATAAAGTGCCTGTTCATTTCCCATCTCAGGTGTGTCAGCAAAGCAAGTGTTAACAGTTCTGCTTTTAGGTAAAAGACTGAGTCACAAGTCCAGCAAATAGAACCAAATCAACTAGATTTCTAAAATTTCATAGGTGGGAAGTTGAAAATGTAGCTGAAAGGCTAATCAGAAAATCCCACCATGAAGTATAAGCAACAACAGCAACAGCCATATCTACTGCATGCCTTCTATATTTTCCAGCCCTTTTCAACCTGGGTTCCCCAAAGAGAATTAAGCTGTAAGGTATCCCTGTACATAACAAATTTTATCTACTATCTTTGGGAGAGGTGAGAGTCAAATAATTTTCTCTGTTCTGTGGCTCAGAGGAGGAGCCTTGGTTGAGAAAGGTTGTTACTTCTATCTTCTTTATACACACGTTGCCTTGGTTAAGTCTCAGCAGCCCTGTGAGAGTAGATATTATCCTCATTTTCACATTTGAGGATCTAAGGTGCAGAGTGTCTCAGTAACTTGCCTAAGGGCATGAAGATATTAAGTGGTTGAGCCAGGCGAACCACCTGAGGCAGGCTGAGTTTCCAGAGGCAGAACCTTCTACCACACTTTGAGCGATGCTACCTAGGATTGGTTGGAGATCTGGTATGTACATCAAACATCTTTACATAGCTAGAGTCACAGATCAATTCAGTACACGCAGTATAGCTCAGCCCAGAGAATGCCTCATTCTCTACTTCTCAGAAGAAGAAATTAAAAATACCAAGGATCAGCCATGAGCTGGTAGCAGAGACTGGAACTAGTAGGCGTGGCTGGACAAATAAGGGACTACAGAGGAAAGCAGAGCTCACAGTTTAGGTGCTACTGTAACATAACCCAGAACAGCAACAATCTCTACTTAACGTTGAACGGGTGAATTCAAGAAGGCTGAACAAGACCACCTCTCAAAGTTCTGCATTTCTATGATATATCTGGTTATATGAGAAGTGTCCAAATACAGGGGCCCATCTTTTGACTTCCTCTGACCCCCTACAGTCAAAGTAATGGTCATCAAGGCAGACTGACTGATATAAACTAGCTATGTCAATAAGTAAGAGCAATGGTTCCTTACAGCTCTTATCAGTCCACACATGCAGCTCCTGTGCAAGTTCAGGAATCACCAAGAAAGTTCGCCAGCCTTGCCGTTTCTTTGATTTTAAAATGTCCCCAAAAATGTGATCTCCAATATACAAAATGTCTTTGCCCTTGGCTCCCAACAGATCACAGATGGTATCAGAAGAACCTGAAACAATGGAATAAACAATGAGAAAACAAAAATGTCTCCATCTTAAAACCAGCATCCTGAGCACCATAACCATTAAATACTGTGCAGATTCTTTTCATTATGTGAGGAGCAGACCGGAAAAAAGGGCTCACCTTTCTTAAAGACTCACCACTGTCTTTTTTCATCATCCTTTTTATTGCCTCTAAGACAAGGCCTTTAGCTTCACTGTGCTGACCAGAGCTCTTGATCACCAAATCCAGGAGCAACAAAACTACATGTCTCAGCTTTAGGGAGTATAATCCTCCAAAGCACCATCACCATTCTCATCACAGATCTGCCATTAAGCTGGCTTTGTTCAAATGTTTCTCACTCCACCAAAATATGCATCTGTGTCCAAAGGGGCTCCTAAAAATCCCTGAAGACACTTTGGGAATCACCCCCACATGATTCCAGACACTGAGAAAATGCCTCAAACAGGGAAAAGGAGGATGGGGGAAAAAAAAACAAACTGATCCTTTCAGTGAAAATCCAAGATTCGTTAGCACATACTAGCAACTTAAACCCATTCTCCCTGACTCATATTAGCAAGTAACCGAAGCGTTTACCTCCAGTAGATGGTATCTTTAGAATACTCAAGGGAGTATGTGGCACTGTGCCAGGAGGACACCAAAGCTTTTGCAGTTAGGTCTGAGCAAAGACTTATGCTAAAATAAAGGGTAGTCTGGGACTCACCCCCTGAGTAGACGATGCCATGTTGTAAGGGGCCAGTGTAAGTACCAATTTTCAGCTTGCCAGTTTTCTGGAAAAGAGAATATGGACTTTGTAATGCTTTATCATTCTATCACCATCTCCACCAAGATGCTACTTGGCTAGACAGCCAAATGAATGTTATTTTTGAACTTTATTCATTTGAATTACTCAGCTATCTCAAGACCAAAACTCTTATATTAATTTCAAAGAGGGATGGCTAATAAGTTAAAAATACCTGTTTCCTTAGGGTAGGAGTGGGGAAAGGAGAAACATGAGGATAACGTGCTTGCAGACAGACCATCCTCTCTCAACTTACAGTATCCACCTGACGCAGTACTGTGCCTTCTCCAAAAAAGAGTGGTTTCCGTGCGTCCACTAAGATCAGGTCAAAGTAGGACTGCCATGGTCGATGGGAGCTCCCAGGCTGATAAGGGAGAAACAGCAAAAGCCAAAACATCACTCCTAACCTTAGGGCACTGATAATTAATCTCACTCAGATGAAAGGAATGTAGAAATAAGTATAACCAGAAAACCACACTTATTAAAAACATATTGTAACTAATTATCAGCCACATCCTTTTGGAAGCAGGCAAAGTGAGAATATAATGACTCTAACGATCTCTCTATTTTAAATCATTTCACCTCACTAATTTACTTCAAGCAATTTAACATATGAAAGAAGGAGTGCTCATACTCTAAAATGGGCTGTAAGGGGCTCAAAGGGGCTAAGGAGAGACGTAAGACAAATACTTAAAGAGGCATTAAGAAAGAGGCAGATTAGCATCAGAACTGAAGTACACAACTAACATGGAACTATTAATAGCAAATTTCCTGGGTTATGTTCTCCGAATGATGCCTCCAGGTACACACTGGCCTTTGGCTTATACTGCAAGCTAATCACAGCACTAATGTAGAAGGTATACCATTAACATTATTTCCATCCTCAACTGGAACCACAAGCATTAACCTTTTAAGGTCAAGCTGGACAGCACTGCATACTGTCCTTTTGAATGATCTCAACAACAGTGATTTGCTGATACATATTTATTCGAAGAGGCCTAGTGACTAAACTGCAATTACTATTTCTTAGATCTAAGTATGATAGTGCAGGAATGATACTCTCTGCTAAGTATCATTAGCTGTTCTCTTGGCACAAAACTCAGCAATAAAAGCAGAATCTAGAAGTTGTCAAGATTATTCATATTTTCTCAGATTATCTTCAACCTGAAGATTCCTTTCATTGCCACACAAATTTAATAATTCTGTACAGAACTTCTTGGGGATAAAATTATTCTGATCCTACCCTATTAAAAACCACATGAATCTTTTACTTCTGTCTACCAAGTTTTCAGATTGCTAGCAACTTTATCCTAACTCCTGCTAATCATATTATGAAGATTTCTATATGGCTCCTGACCAACTCCTTACTCTCAATATTTCAGGATGATTAAACATATTATTACTAAAGCAACAGTCTATTAAGTTACATAGAGTACCTTGGGGCCATGTGGGAAATCAAACAGGTAAGTCATAATTTTCTGGAAAGAAAAAAAATTTCAACATAAGGTTCATATACTACTTCTGTAAAAGATATATGACATAAAAAAAATCACACACAAACTTTTTATAAAACATGTCTTTTTCAATATAGGATTCATCACATTCTTGTTTCCTCTAAAGTTTATGAGATAGTAATGGAAACCAGAAATTAATGCTTGATCCTAACAAACAAATAGAAGCTTCTGACATTCTCAGTAGAAGAAGCTTCTTCTTGAAGATAATTTTGTACAGATTCACCTATATCCAATTTTTCTAGTGGACTGGAAAACATATTTGGAGGTAAGGGGCATGTGAGATATGGATGTAGAAAAAACTAGTAACTCACATGGAAATAACACACTTTGGCCTTCCTACCACTTGTTCCAACTTGCTTACTCTGAATTACCACATTTCTAAACATTTTACACAACAAGGATGAGGGAACGCTGAATTTCTTGCTAGTACTATGAACTTGTAACTGTCTTAGGAAAAGTACATAAGGTTAAGGAGTTAAATCGACTTTTCTGCATGCTTTATTCATTGCAAAATTTTTATAACGATTTCTATTTTTTCCATTATAGCTGGTTTACAAAAAAATTTTTTTTAAGTTAATAGATATTAAATTTGATGGCTCAGAGTCAAGACATCTTTGCACCATTACTGTCTGGCTCCCAACAGTAGGGAGGGCATGAACATACACATGTGCAATAAAGGGTGTGATTTCTCAAGTTTTAGAAATGACAAAGGAGACATTTTAATCAGCACAAATGTTTTAAATACCCCCAAAATGAAAACCTTCAAGTAACCAATTGTAATCAGGGAAAATAGTCAAAAGAAATATTTAGAAAAATTTGAGAACCACTCTGACGCATGACATATTTTTGCTTTTTTCAATCTGCTTTCGAAATGAAATGGCAAAAATTACCTTACTTAATAAACTACCTTTCTTATTATCTTAACAGTTCTTCAGCCCCAAATAATTTCTCTGTATAAATAAACAAATATGAATGAATATTTAGCACTTACATCTGTATATTTATAGTCACTGTTGGTGGCAAGAAATACTTTCCCTACTTCCTTCATCCGGCTCAGAAGCAAAGGCAGTTTTCCCTGGAATGCAATTATGACGATAAGCAAAACATTAAAACACACACAGATCTTCCTCCATTATGATGAGGTTATGTCCTGATAACGCACCGAACATGATAGCATAGCCTACCTTAAATGTGCCAAGAACATACATTAGTCTACAGTTGAGCAAAATCATCTAACACAGAGTCTATTTTTTATTTTTTTTTATTTTTATTTTTTTTATTTATTTTTGTATTATATCTGGTTTACACAGAGTCTATTTTAAAATAAAGTCTTGGAGTTCCTGTCGTGGCGCAGCAGAAACGAATCCAACTAGGAACCAAGAGGTTGCAGGTTTGATCCCTGGCCTTGCTCAGTGGGTTGCTATTTTCACAACTTTTTCTGTTGTTGTGAGTTGTGGCGTAGACTGGAAGCCACAGCTCTGATTCGACCCCTAGCCTGGAACCTCCATATGCCTCAGATGCAGCCCCAAAAAGACAAAAAAAAATATATATATATAAAGTATTGAATATCTCATATAATTTACGGAATACTGAAAGTGAAAAGCAGAATGGCTGGACCAGTTGTTGACCCCTGAGATGGTGTGCATGACTGGGAGCTGTAGCTCAGTGCTGTGGCCCAGCATCAAGAGAGTACTATATCAACAGCCTGGAATAGGATCAAAATTCAAAATCTGGCATACAGTGTCTACTGAATGTGTATCACTTTCACATTATCATAGAGTCAGAAAATCTTAAGTCTGGGACTATCAGTATATATTAAATTACACTGGAGAAGTCAGATACTGGACTTTTGTCCAATGAAACAGGAAGAGGGAATGCCCTTTAAGGGGTGGTGGTTTGGCTGGGTGGTTTTAGAATTTTGCCTTTAGAAGACCATTATCACTCTGCAGGAATTATGTATTATATACATAGTACATACATGGATTTATATATGAAATATATGTTTATATGCTTATTAAAAACATGTCTCTAAATTCATTATATCTGCCTCAGGAAAGAGTTTAAATTACCTTGTAATCTCTTAAAGTAAGTGAATTAAGTGTGTCAGAGATCAGGAGAAGCTGATTTTAAACATCAGCTAAATATTCTAGATGAAGAGTATCAGTTACAGCTTCCTTGTGTGTACTTTCATTTTATGAAATACCTTGAAAATGACATGATGTGTATAGGATGCAGCCTACAAATGCCCAGACTCACCTTCAGACATATGAGGAAATTCTAACTCCTGATGTGACCAGAAAGAACAAAAGCCTTTCCTTCTCTCACAGTAAACAGATTCCTTCACTCAAATCCTCTTGGGCCTCTCCTGAACCCCTCAATGTTCCTTTTTTCTTTTTCTATTTTTTTTTTTTTTGGCTGCGCCTATAGTATGTGGCAGTTCCCAAGCCAGGGACTGAACCTATGCCACAGCAGTGACCTGAGACACTGAAGTGACAATGTCAAATCCTAACTGACCAAGCCACAGAGGAACTCCCTGAAATCAAATAATCTTTACGAAGTACTTTGGGAAAATACTGCATTCTGCTACTTTTACTCTGTAAGAAAAGAAAGAGGTATCTGAGCTCAGTGCTATACATGTGTCTGTGTGTACTTTCTATTTTGAAATAATTTCCAACTTACAGAAAAGTTGTGAAAATAGTATGGAGGGTTTCCATATATTCTTCATCCAACTTCCCTTAATATTAACATTTTAATCCCAGTATAATGGTCAAAACTAAGAAATTAACACTGGCACAATGCTCTTAACTAAAATACAAATATTTAAAAATTTTATTAGGGAGTTCCTGTTGTGGTGCAGCGGAAATGAATCTGACTAATAACAATGAGGTTGAGGGTTTGATCCCTGGCCTCGCTCAGTGGGTTAATTAAGGACCCAGCATTTGCTGTGAGCTGTGGTGTAGGTCGCTCGGATCCCGCGTTACTGTGGCTGTGGTGTAGACCAGTGGCTACAGCTCCAATTCCATCCCTAGCCTGGGAACCTCCATATGCCATAGGTGTGGCCCTAAAAAAAATTTTTTAAATTTTATTAGGTTTTCCACTAATGTCTTTTGAAACTTTCTTCCTTATTCCCTGTTGATAAAGACAATTTCAATAACTGTCACACACAGGTACATTTTAGAGATGATCTAACACTGCGGTGGTTATGATCCAGTTACATTTAGGTGTCACTCCTGGCTTTACTACTTACTAACTATATGAACTTGGACAATTTATTTAATCCTCTTAGTCCTCATTTCTTCATCTATAAAGCAGAGGGAACAATATCAATTCAGGGTTATATGGAAGATTAAATGGGATAATGCGTGTAATCACTTAGCTCAGTGAAGTGCCTACACTAATGACTCTAGCTGTTATTATAATCAGAGCTAAAAGGACAAAATAACTAAGACCCATGCTCTAGCTAAAAAGCTTGGTGATTACACTTAGTATGTTTTAAACTGCCAAGACAGAGAAATATCTTCCCTTGTCCATTTCATTATAAATAGGCTTACTATTAATTTCCCTAATAGGTAAAGAAAGCTATCATGCAGCTCTATTTTTCCCTTTATTACTTACATCTTTGACTACATACTTCTCAAGATTTTCAACTGTCTTTTCCTTAAGGGAACCCTAGAGGAAGAAAAAAAAGGAAATAAGAACAAAATCAACTTTTAAGTCTATTAGAAAAATCGTGTCTACTATCAGCCTAGTAATTTCAAGATGGAAAAGTAGATAAACTAAAGAAGGCCAGGATAAAGTGGCAGATGTGATTTGATGCAACTCTGCCTCAAAAACGTGTTTAGAAGTTCCGGTTGTGGCTCAGTGGTTAATGAATCCAACTAGGAACCATGAGGTTGCGGGTTTGATCCCTGGCCTTGCTCAGTGGGTTAAGGATCTGGCGTTGCCGTGAGCTGTGGTGTAGGTTGCAGACGCGGCTTGGATCCCACACTGCTGTGGCTGTGGCGAAGGCCGGCAGCTACAGGTCCTATTAGACCCCTAGCCTGGGAACCTCCACATGCCACAGGTGCGGCCCTAGATAAGGCAAAAAAAAAAAAAGTGTTTAAATTATAAAACTTTTTATTTTAAATCAGAATTCAAAAGGTATGTCATATTCTATTCAGTATAATTTATAATTAATGTAAACATAATATTCATTAATTAATGTTATCAGCCAAGTGGAAAGTAGTTGGAAAAAAACAAATGAACCATAAGCCATCATGAAAGGATACGGTTAGTATAATCCTAACACTAAAATCTCTTCTGACAAAAGAAAAAAATCTCTTCTAGTAAGTTTGGGAAATGCAAAGTGACATAAGATCTAGAAGCCAGGCACCACCACTGAGGAAAGACCAGCATTACGTCTGTAAGCAGGACAGCCAAAGATCCCCCACCCCCTCTTTTTTTTAACAGACGAAAAAATTCTGCTCTATTTGCATTTGGAAAGTTAATACCAGATCATAAAAAACACATGCCAGACAGTTAGCAGGTGAAGAAGCAGCTCCTAGGTACCTTGTAATGAACCCAGTCAACTGCATCTCTTACATCCTGGAACATACTCCGGTAAGACATGAAGAGGTCCCCATCTTTAAATCCTGTTTCACAGCTACAGAAGGATGAAAAGAACATGACAGGGAATCCAAAAGAGGGTAAATAAAGTGAATATCAAACACTGCCCAGGGGGCCCAAAGGTTCCACTGATGTGCACATGATAAAGGCTGTGCAGCTAATTTGGAGAATAATTACTCCCTAATAAAAATCCATTTTGACCACCAGAGATGACTATAGTGTTCAATTGAATACAGTATCTATGAACAGATGCAAAGTGGTAGAAGAATATACTGAATGGAAGTGAAAAGGCCAGTTCCAAAATTAACCAGTTCTTTTATTCATCACTTAAGAAACAAGTTCCCATCAAAGAAACATTTAAAACTGGTAACTGAGGTTTTCTCTACCCTGACTTTTCTGTCATTGTCTCTAGGTACAAAGGTATTACTTATTTTCCATTTATCTAAGTGACTTAGTGCTCCACTAAATTTAGTGCCTTGAAGTGGGTAAGGCCTAAAGAGGCTAAGAAGTTAGCAGCTCTGTCTCATATGGCTAAACTTCCAATTCCCCCTAGAAAGGAAAGAATAACTTGTTCAAGACTTAAGCAAAATTTTACTTCAGAGAGAATAAACAGTATTTATTCCTCAATCAAATTTTTCTGGGCCTGGGAATGAAACTAAATTACCATCCCTGAATGGCTCCTGGGTAGCTGCTGTGAAATGAGTCGGGGGGTTTTAGTGCAATTCTGCTTGGACAGATAATCATCACACAAACCTCCCACTCAGTTGTCACAATTAGCACCTCTGCTGGCCGTCTTCATTCCCAGGAGAAGCCAATCAGAAGTGGTCCCTTCCAAACATGGCTGCAGCACACTGGCAAGGAGGGGGCCGTGTGGGAGGT
The DNA here is from genome assembly GCA_004024745.2 of Catagonus wagneri. Taxonomy (NCBI): domain Eukaryota; kingdom Metazoa; phylum Chordata; class Mammalia; order Artiodactyla; family Tayassuidae; genus Catagonus; species Catagonus wagneri. The sequence goes on along the minus strand of PVHT021183705.1, from coordinate 26,397,628 downwards.
GAGAGCCTGCATGGAGCTGCTGGTGCTGTCCCATCTCTCAGGCTGGCAATGTGGCATCTCTCACTAGCACTAAATTCACTTCAGAAAAGCAGAAAAGACCTACAATGGCCAGTTCTCTAAAACCCTGTACATTAATTAAAAAAAAAATCAATTGGAAAAAGAAAATTATACTATATACATACCTGGTATATCTGGGACAATTAGTAAAAAAATCTACTAGGCAGGCCAACAGGTAGGTCTCTGAAAAATGAAGAATAGATACTCATAAGCTATAAGTGAGATAATTAAAACTCGTTTCATTATCTCCCTTGAGCAAAGACAAATAGATTGATCATGGAAAGAAGGTAACACGTCAGTATATAAGCATCGAAGGAGTCTACCTGGTAGGTTGAATAGTGTGTTCAGAATGTAAAATCTTTCAGTGTCATCGCGTTGGATAAATTTATTTGGATACTGCTCTCTAGTTTCTGGTCTGAAAAAAAAATTTTTAATTAATTAACAAATATAACACAATAACTGAGAAATATTCATCATTTAAAATTTAATCCAAATATTTTGGTGACTACATGCAAGGCAGAGTTCCAAATAATACACATGGGTCACTCTTAAAAGATAAACAGGCTTGGATTCCAGCCCCTAAAAAGTTCTCAATCTGGTAAGGGAGGTGAGTCACATACATAGACAATTATAATAAGGTAAAACATCACAACTACCATGAGCACAGTGCAAAGAGCTATGACAAAACAGAGGAAAGAGAGACCATTCCAACATAAGGGTAGAAAGAAGTGAACATAGGAATGTGTAGAGGAAAATCTAGGAAGGATTCATGAAAGTGGTGGCATACGAGCTGGCACTTAGCCAGATAGATCAATTCAGAAACTAGTGAAATTTAAGTAGAGAAAGGGGAACAGAGAAAAATAGAACTAGAAAGATGAATTGAGGTAGAACATATTATTTAGGGCCACACCCTAGGCATATGGAAGTTCCCAGGGTAGGGGTCGAATCAGAGCTACAGCTGCCGACCTATGTCACAGCAGTGTGGGGATCTGAGCCACATCTGCGAGCTACACCACAGCTCATGGCAATGCCAGATCCTTATCCACTAAGTGAGGCCAAGGATCAAACCCATATCTTCATGGATACTAGTCGGGTTTGTTTTCCCTGAGCCACGATGGGAATTCCCATGTTATTGTTTTTATACTCCATTCAGGGTCAACAGAGCACCAATGACAGTTTTTAAGCAGAAGGATAAAATCACCTGAGCTGAACTGTAAAAATATTAAATTAGTAGGAGTTAGGATAAAATGGAGAAAGAACTGTGACATGTTGCAAAAATGGCTACAAATTCTTCTCAGCTCTTTGGATTTTTTTTCTTTTTTTGGCTTTTTAGGGCCACAGATGTGGCGTATGGAAATTCCCAAGCTAGGAGTTAAATCGGAGCTGCTGCAGCTGCAGGCCTACATTACAGCCACAGGAACGTGGGATCCAAGCTGCATCTGCAACCTACACCACAGCTCACAGCAATGCAGGGTCCTTAACCCACTGATCGAACCTCCATCCTCATGGATATCAGTCTGGTTTGTGACCCCATGAGCCACAATGGGAACTCCCTTCCCAGCCCTTTGCAATGTGACTCTGCAGGTCCCCTAGTTAAGAGACTCAGTCTATTTCTCCATCCTCGAATATAGGCTTCAAGAGCAGCAAATGGGATCCAAGCAGAGACCTGGAAAGCACTTCTGTGCTGGGGCTTGCCTGTTCCTGCTGCACTTGGAACTCTGAGACTGCTATGTGAATGAGAGTGAGATAATCTGCTGGAGCATAAAAGGCTACACGCAGAAATGAGGTGCCCCCACCATCATGCTGCCAACTGCCAGACATGTGAGTGAGACCATTCTAGATCAGCTGAGCAATCCCAGAACTGCCCAGCTGACTCTCAGAATTTTGAGCTAAATCAAATGGCCATTGTTTAAAGTCACTAAGTTTTGAAGTAATTTATTATGCAGCAAAAACTAACAGACACAGAGACAAAGGACTGGGAAATCAGTTGGGCGGTTACTACAGCAGTCCAGATGAGAGCAGCAGGGGCATATCCCAGAGTAGGCACAAAGGAAATTAGAATTATTCATGAGAGACCGCTAAGGTAAAATAAACAAGCAACTGATTGGATGTGGCAGATAGGTGACATAAGAGTCAAAGATGACGATGCTCTCACACTAAGGTGTCTCTGACAGGGTGGTGGTACCATTAACAGAAACATGAAAACTAAATTAAAAGGTGATATAAGAGAAGTTTGTTTTCGATACATTAAGCTAAAAGTAAACATTTCTTTCCTTTTCTTTTTCTGTCTTTTTCGGGCTGCACCTGCGGCACATAGAGGTTCCCAGGCTAGGGGTCGAATCAGAGCTGTAGCTGCCAGCCTACGCCACAGCTGCTGGCCTATGCCACAGCCACAGCAATGAGGGATCTAAGCCGCATCTGTGACCTACACCACAGCTCAAGGCAATGCCAGATCCTTAACACACTGAGCAAGGCAAGGGATCAAACTTGCGTCCTCATGGATACTAGTCAGGTTTGTTAACCACTGAGCCACAATGGGAACTCCTAAAAGTAAACATTTCTATAGACAATTAGCAACCAAAGTCAAGAACTTAAAACATAATCAAATTTGAAAGATAGCTGGGATCATCTAGGCACAAGTAATAGACGAAGTCCAGAAGATAGAATAGGCAAGTCCACTTTGAGTGCAGAGATAGAAAAGACTGAGACTAGACCCATGGAGGACATTCAGAGTTTATAAAAGGGGAAAAAAAAGCCAGCGAAATAAACAGAAGTTGTTAGAGACAAAAGAGAACCTTGAAGAGTGAAATAAAACACTGCAAGAAGAGAAAAGGGATAGTATTAATAAAACATTATAGGAAAACCAAAAGGAAGAAAAATAAAAATATAAAAAAGCATAGACCTTACAGTGAAAAATGAAGATTAACTAGTTTAAATAGAAGGCACCAAATTTAAAGTTCATACTCAGAATAACTTGGGTAAATTCCTGCTTGGGTTTCCCAACTACTCTAATTAGGAATACAAAATTACATTAGCTCCCTTAGTTACCCTTCTGAAATAAGAGTTCCTGATAAAGAATAACTTTGTGGAATATCAGCATCTTCTAGCCTTCCAAGATCTTCTGCAATGAAAATTAAGGCAGAAGGGAATAGTAATGATATGCTTTCCTCAGTCAGGTTTGGTAAGATGATACTGTCCTCTTAGATAAAATATAGTTCCCCATTCCTTTCATCATTAGAGTAATTCCTTTATCTAAGGATAGTTAAGTTATTTATTAGGCAATTAGAACGCTAAGTGACTTATAAATAGTTAGCAATTACATTTTGTTTAAATTAAGTGTCAGTTCATACTAGCATACATTTAAAAGAAATTAATTCCTAGGGAAGTAATGTATCATTAAAGAAGGGATGGTAGACTCAGAATTGGGAATAAGACATTATAGCACAGTACTGCTATCTGTGACACACAGAATAAAGATTTGATCTCAATATTATCCTAGTTTAAAACTTTAAAAGCCTTTACCATTGGGAAGTTCCCTTATGGCACTGCAGGTTAAGGATCTGGCATTGCCACAGCTGTGGCAAAAGCTGCAACTGTGGTGTGGGTTTGATCCCTGGTCTGGGAACTTCCATATGCCACAAGAGAGGCAAGTAGATAAATAAGTAAAAAAATAAATAAATGCCTTTACTATTGTATGAAAAGAGGCTCCAACTCATTAGCAATGCATGTAAGGTGATGCTTGATGGAGTCCTAATTTCCCTTCCAACCCTGTTCACCGCTATAATTCAGTAACTATCTCCCTCTGCCCCCATCTTTATTTCTCCCTCTCCGTGGGCTTTTTTCTTTTTTAACTCTAAAGGCTGTATAGTGTTAAGTAGTGTTTGAATGATTCTGTATTTATCCACAAATGACTTATTTCTGAAACACTATTAAATTTATTTCCAAAGGAGCTATATGGAAACTTTATTGGCTTATTTGGGGGAAGAAAGGGGATTTGTACATCTTGAGTTAGGAAATCCTACTAAGATATAGATCTGCTTCTCTTCCTTTCTCTCTCTGACTACCCTACCACCCAATAATACAAAAATCCCTTTTCAGACCTTAGTAAGTAGTAGGACCATGGTTCATCATTACTGGGATTCTGAATTATAGTGACAATATTCACACATAAAATAGCTTGGGTTTCTAGTACTATTTGTAGACACTTCACATTCTAAATCCTATCTTTTGATATTCATGGATCTTAAACCCTTCATGAGAGGAATCATAAAAGAAAGGCAGATATAATAACTGGCCTAACCAGATGTGTCAGGGTAGGTTGTTTACTTCATACTGTTCTCACTACGTGTACTTGGAAATCTTTGAGCCTGCGTAATGTCATCTAAAGAGTCTTGTATTAGGTGCTTCAGTTCCAAGTAGGGCATTGCTGTGATCTCAGATTTAAAGGAAACTCTGACACAGTTTCAGTTAATTTGTGTCTCTTATCACAAAAGGAATTAACCAAAAATACATTATCTAACAATTTCAGTGCAGACCCTGTGTTTTTTTACTACCTTGCCACTAAAAATGAATAACAGCCTGACACAACCCATTTTGGTTTTAAGAGTGGCTCTGACCCTAATACACTGTCAGAAGTAAATTAAGTAGTACAGTAGTAGAGAAAATATATAAACTGTGTAAAGCCACAATTATAAAAATTTTCAAATTGCAACACTGTGATTTTTAAAGAAAAAATTGGGATGTTTCTCAAAAAAAAAAACAGTAGACACTAAATTTTACCTGCTGTTTATTACTAGACTAAAAAGTCCAAATTTAATTATGAAAATAAAACTTATCCTTATTTGTCTTAATTATCTCTGTTTAAACCCATGTTTTAAGAAAATTTAACCATGATCAAATACCTGAAGATATTCATTAGAATATAAAAATGATGTGTTAGCTGTTAAAAATGTTAGTACTTTGCACTGCTGTAGTTTCATATTTTTCAAAGCACTTTTATGTACATACCTCTTCTGAGCAGCTACCTGAGAACTGTATTAAAAAGGAGAAAATAAAAATCTTAGAATTTCAATTAAGTCAAAGCCACTATTGTTCTTTTTGGGCAAGTTTCAAGATTAGCTTTGTTGGATGCTATATAGTTAGAAGGCACTTAATCTAAACAAAACGTAACTGTTAATTATATTTAAAAGTCATTTGGTTCCTGACTGCCTCAAGTATCCTTATGTAAAGGAATTGATCTTTAACGATGAGGGAATAGGAAAGTATACTGCATTTGGGAAGAAAATTTCATCTCCATATTGCTTGACTATAAAAACATTAGAAAGAGGTTAAAGGTTCTTTGCACTTACCCCCTTATGAAGTTAAATCCATGTGCACAGACCAAGAGGTTTCCATAGGCGTCAACTTTCAAAAGATTTCCATACAGTGTGTCAAAGACAAGTCCCCTATATGAAAATGAAGACATCATCAATAATGCAAAGTAATAAAGGCAATAACCTGATGAAGAATTTACTCAATCACCACAAGCCGATCCTCATCTTATTAAAGTTTTATGACGGCTCAAGTATGTCCCAAACAATATAACTTCAGAGGCTAAAGTAAGTGAAGTTTTAAGAATTAATCCCAGAGCAACTAACAAATATTTTCTCTGTCCAGATAAATAATCACAACTGTTTTATGTGAGAAATAAAAGCTTAATCAAGCAAAGTGTAAACAAGAATTCCTCTTAATACAGCTGATTCTATTCTAAAAGAGTCTCTTAATTTCCTTGGACAACTGTGCCAGCTTGTATTTTTACCTCTATTAGATGCTGTATGTGACATCTCAAAATAAGTATCTTCCTTTTTTTTTTCTTTTTAGGGCTTCACTTGCGGCATATGGAGGTTTCCAGGCTAGGGGTCGGATCAGAGCTGTAGCTGCTGGCCTACACCACAGCCACAGCAACAGCAACATGAGATCCGAGCTGCGTCTGTGACCTACACCGCAGCTCATGGCAATGCCGGTTGGTTAACCCACTGAGCAAGGCCAGGGATCAAACCTGCAACCTCATGGTTCCTAGTTGGATTCGTTAACTGCTGCACCACGACGGGAACTCCCAATAAGCATCTTTCTTAATCTCAAACCTTTCCACTCAAATCCAGGTACACAAAATGCCAGGAAGGCTACTGATTATCAAGTTATATAAATATATTAGCAAAGCATGTAACTGCTATCCAGCAGTGCAAGGTAGGAGCATCTGCCATTACTGCCCATCAGTTTTAATAATTCATTTTCTGGGGTTCCCTTCGTGGCTCAGTGGTTAACAAATCCGACTAAGAACCGTGAGGTTGCGGGTTCGATCCCTGGCCTTGCTCAGTGAGTTAAGGATCCGGCGTTGCCGTGCGCTGTGGTGAAGGTTGCAGACGCGGCTCAGATCCTGCGTTGCTGTGGCTGTGGCGAATGCCGGCGGCTATAGCTCCTGTTAGACCCCTAGCCTGGGAACCTCCATATGCCGCAGGTGCAGCTCTACATAAAGGCAAAAAGACAAAAAAAAAAAAAATTCATTTTCTTTCTCATAAATGGATCTTCTTCAATAACAACAAACTAAATTCAAAGCTCAAGGCAAGATCACAATAGATATGGTGTACATGAAAGTGTTATGGCAATACTTTTTTGGGCCATACCCAAAGCATGTGGAAGTTCCTGGGCCAGGGATCGAAACTGCGCTGTAGGTGGAACCTTCACCACAGCTGCAGCAACACCAGATCCTCCACCCACTGTGCCACAAGGGAACTTCCGGTAATTTCAGAATCAACACCAACCAAAAACAAAACAAAAAGCCTAAAAAAGCCCAAAGAACCTTTTAATGTTTTGTTGTTGTTGTTTTTGGTTAGGGATGCAAATGGAATTATTAATTGGGGGGATAGAAGGAGTGGTCTTAATCCAAAAACAAAAGTCTTGAACAATTACCTGGTAGGGAATGTAGAATCATATGCAAAGCTGAGCAGCTCCTGAGGATAGCCAATAGAAACTAATCTCTCCACAGTAAGCTCAAAGCCAAGGGACTCGTACTCTGGGGACTTGTACACTGTACAAAGAAGGAGGTACTCATTAAAAGAACAGCCAATTAAAACAGAAAGCAAACGAGTACATTTCTACTCTTTCTCAGTTCCTCTCTCTTCCTAAATCTGCCGTTTTTCCTTTTTTTTTTCTTTCAGGCTCCATGTTTTGTACTGCCCCAAATAATTAGAGAACTCAATTGTCAGTCTGTGGAAATAGGTCATACTATAGTAGGAGGAGCAGCAACAAGACGAATTATCAGACATTTCAAAACGGTTCTTTCATTCTTAGGAAGCCTAATTCAAACATTTTTCCCCTTTATCTATTCTTTCATGCATGGAATCTAAAGGCAGGGGAAAAAGTAATATACACAGCTGTGATATTAATCATGAGAACATACTTAATATAAAACTAGAGAAAAGTCTATATATGTTGAAGTCCTCACTAATGTGCATATTTGGTATAGGAGGAATCCTTCAAAATTAGTTTTTTTTTTTTTTAAGACATGTCTATTCTTAGAATTCCTATCTGGCTTAGTAGTTGCTTTATATTCCTCCAATTATAATAATTCTACTTATTAGGATTTACTTGTTTACTTTATCAGCCCTAACAATGTCATAGCCACATCAAAACTGCATTTTACAAATTATTACTGCTAAAACAACCATAAAGACATGTTTGTGAACGTTAGGGAAATCTGGATATGAACTGGGAATTAGACATTAAAGAATCTGACCTGATTATCCATGAATGAGTATGTGCAAATATATATATATATATACATACACACACCCACGCATCCTTATCTGCCAAAGAATAATGAGTTTGTTACAGGTAAAATAAAATGGATTTTGGAATACGGGGGTTTCCCTCTAATATTATATATGTCTGAAGTTTCCTATAATAAAAAACTTTTCAGAATCATCATTGCAATTCAGCACAAAGGAAATGTCTCTCCTTTAAATAGGTTTCTTCCAAATAAATATTTAGGTAGGCATCCTTCCATCAGTCTCTAAAAGTGGGTAAGCCATATTAAAAACAAAAAATAAAAAGAGAGTTCCCATTGTGGCTCAGCAGTAACAAACCCGACTAATATCCATAAGGACTCAGATTCGATCCCTGGCCTCACTCAGTGGGTTAAGGACCTGCTGCTGCGGTGCACTGCAGTGTAGGTAACAGACGCAGCTTGGATCTGGCATTGCTGTAGCTGTGGAGGAGGCCGGCAGCTATAGCTCTGATCTGACCCCTAGCCTGGGAACTTTCATATGCCATGGGTGCGGCCCTAAAAAAATAAAAATAAAAAAATAAAAGAACTGCAATCTTGCTAAATGCCAAATGAAGCCAAAAAGCCCTTCAACGTTCCATTCTTATGTCTCATGATAATGTAACTATTACTACTATTAATTATAGTTCTTCTATCTACAATTAACATGTAGCTTATAGCTCAAACTGATTCTTCATTGCAATTAATCTGCCTCTCCAAGTTTGTGCTAATATCTTAATGAGTATGATTCAACTTTCCCTTTCAAAAACAAGCCTTTAGAATATTTTTGGAAGTGCATAAAAGGAAACAGTAATAGTGGCTGCCTCCACAATGGCTAAGAAAGAGAGGAAGGAAGGAAATTTTCATGTACCTTTAAAACTTGTAATATTAATGTATTTACCTATTCTTTTTAATTAAAAAGAAATTTTTAAAAAGCAAGGTGAGATTTGAAAATCCTTTGATAAGTATTTTTCACATTTAAAAGCAAAAAATTTTAAGGTCCTCTAGGAGATGCTTAAGTCTCATCTCACCAGAGCAATGCCAAAAGAAGCTGTCATTTCTTCTATGGTCTCAGGGGTAATAGTAATTTAATGCTAATGCTAACCCTGGCTAACGTTTTCAAAATTGGCTATACTTTTTCTCTCCCCTCAATCCCAGCCCCATCCTCTCACCTCTCCCTCCCAAAAACTTTTTAAAGCCTCAAGTGTTGGAATCTTCCCCCAACACACACACCATGGCATGTGTAAGTTCTTGTGCCAGGGATCAAACCCGTGCCACAGCAGTGACAACACTGAGTCCTTAACCTGCTAGGCCACCAGGGAACTCCAAGTGTGGGATTCTTAAATGTGAATGATGTACACCGTGGTAAAAGAAATGCTTTATACTCACACATGCTAAGAGAATAAGAGCTGTGTATTATCATAAAACCAGGAAAGCATGGTATCCACTGGTGTCAATTTGAATTCTTTTGGGAATATAAAACAACATCTCAACCCACCTTACGCTTCCACCTCAAATGAAAGTAAATTTCATTTTAACACAATTTCCATAAAACAAAAATTACTTCTCAATCCTAACAAAGCCCTACTTATTTTAAACAATATTTAATGGAACAAAATTCCAGTATAGCGAAGTAATTTGGATAATCCATTGGCATCCATTCTCATAGGATTTGGCCCACATAAAATGTTTTCAATTACTAATCTTTCAGAAAGATAATTTGTTGAATATGCCATAAGAATGGGAGACAGAAACAAACCTTAATCATCCCAACCCAGGCTCACCCCTCAATGAACAATTTTCCCTAGAGAAGTGATGGAGTAATAATGATTAAAATTTATTTCTATAAGACAATTTGGATTGAAACCTAAATCAATTATTCATAATTTTTGGTGATAAAAAATGTGGGAAGGGAGAGATTTCTATTTCCCATTTTGCCACCATAACACATAGAATAGCAGAAAGTGAAACACTATACTGTTGCCACAGTGTGTAATCCAAGGCAGAACTTTCAAGTGTTCAACTGAAATGACTTTCTAGAAATTCCTCCTACAGAAATAAATACTTTACATTTCCTTTGTCTCAGTGAGTTTAGGGTACTTCCAAAATATACAATGTATTTTCTCCATTTGCTGACCTGAAGTTACATAGTAAGTACAAACATCAGCTGCAGCCAGAATTTAGGTCTCCCTATAAGTCTCATACAAAGCTTTTTATGGCAGCACATAGTGCCACTGTTAAAAATGGATTTCTAGATTACATAGGCCATCAAATTGTAAGCTTGGGTGTTGAAATACATTACTCTCCCTCCAATTTGTTTCACCTAGTCCAAAATAAACTACTCTGATCATAGGCAGGAATGGATTTAGCAAAGAGAGTTCAAGTTCCACTTTGACAACACTGTTTCACTAAGCTCTATATTAATCAGTAAGACCTATAAGCTATTGACATTTTCTCATAAGCTTCCTGGATAATTATTTCAGTAACACAAACTCCTGGGTCACTAAATCATCTGCTAGAGCGCTATACAGTACAACTTGCCTGGAGAAGCAGAAGTGCAGCTACACAGAGCATGAATTTAGATGTTTTGCTGTAAGGGTCCCTTGGGAAAAATCACAATTTGTTCTGACCTGGTGGCAAAATTGGCTATTCCTGAAGCCTACAAAATACCATCATTCCTTAAATAAATAAAAAGCAAAATTCATTTTTTAATCAGCAAGAGCCTTTCAAAGCCAGCCTTGACATCTGTGGGGAACCATATATGTCACCTCAGACTTAGAGCTCTGTACCTCTCCAGAGCTGTAAAGGTTCTAGTTTCAATTTCTCTGACAAAACTAGCAAGTAAATGATGCATAGCTTCAACTCAATTCTTATAACTGATTTTCCAAAACACTGCCAAGTGCTTCAAGAATAACTGTAACCTCATAGATTCACTGCTTATTTCTTCTTTGAGAAGCTCCTCAAGCCTATCCTAATTTACCCAATATCCAAAGACAAAGGAAGAAGTTATTTTAAGGGGCTAGAGTCCAAAAAAGAGGACTGCTTCAGGCACCAGGGCGGCACACAGTGTTCTCAGGTTACATAACCAGACTATAAAGAGAACAACTAAAGCTTTGAAAGCTGAAGCTACTAAGAGCATTTAAAGATATTCTTTACTCCATAATCTGCAAGGGAAAAACAGCTCTTCAAAAAAAGTATCTACTGCATGTTGTGGGGATGAAAGCTGTGGGCTCTGTTTTGAGTCGGTTTTGTTCATAGAAGGTAGAACCTATATTAGAGGAGACAGTCCCTCTGAATGAGCCAAAAACATTCTGCAGGAAAGTCTGGAATTCTCATGCACTTTTTACCTTTGCCACCAAGACACACTGTGGGAATAGTTTATAGATTTTAGAAAAAGCAAGGGCAAACCTCTACAGAGGTTCCAGCCTAGCAGAGTGCTGCTGCCAATATGAGAACTCACATGAGGCAGACGCAGATGCAGAGTGTGTCACTCCAGTCTTGAAGGAGTTACACTGGCTCTCCTGTTAAAAAAACAAAACAAAGCAACAAAACAAAACAAAAACAAAAACAAAAACTGGTTTTAAAACTGTTGTGATGGGCTGGAACAGAGATACCATCTGGAAATTGGTATTTACAGGAGTTACTGCCCTCTTACTTAGAAGCGTTCTGACCATCACTAAAATTCGTCTAACTGGCTTTAACAAGGGTATTGAAGAAAAGCCTAAACACTGTATATTATTTAATATTATTCAACTTTTCTGGTATGCTGAGCCTGGAATATAAGCCAAGTCTGATCCTGAAATGTGAAGTCGAAATACAAACCGAAAAGTAAATTTATTTTATCTCAGTTTATTTTCTCTAGCACATTTCAGGTTTATCTGATAGAAACTGAATGCAACTAGCAAACAGCTTTTAAAATTGAACTATAATTAAGTGAAACAGACTAATAAAGGATATAAGAATAGACCAGAGCAGTATTATCTTGCTTTTAAGTACCCATTTAAACTAAGTCTACCTACGCCTATCTACCTACTTTTCTACCCTTCCAAAAATCTAAATTTGTAAGGTTAATACAGATAAGAAACAAATTCACCCTTCTAAAAATCTAACCAGATGTCTAAATGTGGAATTCAATCTTTTTTTTTTTTTGCTTTTTAGGGCTGCACCTGCAGCATATGGAAGTCCCCAGGCTAAGGATCAACTGGAGCTGCAGCTGCCAGCCACAGCCACAGCAATGTGGGATCCGAGCCGCGTCTGTGACCTATACCACAGCTCATGGCAATGTTGGATCCTTAACCCACTGAATGAGGCCAGGGATCAAATCCATGTCCTCATGGATACCAGTCGGGTTTGTTACCACTGAGCCACGACAGGAACTCTGAATAATTTTTACTTTTATTCTGTTAATGGATATTTGCCCTCAGTAAATCATAAGAAACTACCTAGTCGAGAGTAAAACAGTTGACTTAAAGATACATAAATCCTTTTGATATATTGTTAAGATATAAATTATTTTTAACTTTATAGGGGGTCATTTTCCCTAGAGGCATTTAGGCTTTTGAAAACATATGGTTAGATTCCTCCAACTTCTACATTTTTTGTGAAAGGGAGGTAATACTAAATGGAAGAGCAAAAACTGACCAAATACAAGATGAAGAATTTTTAGAAACATTATAACTAGGAGAAACCAAAACTACCAATCACTGTGAAAAACAAAAATCCAACCCAACCATCAAGGATAGCTATTTGCATTTTTGCTATAAATGTGATCAACATCAACGTTCTCTATTTATTTAGGCTATGTGATCTTAGTCCTCTGAAACTACCCAGGAAAGGTAATAATCCACATCTTCATTAAGGAAACTTTAAATCTTTCCATTCTCATAAAAATAGACACCAAAGAATTTTTTCTACTTTATACAACTATTTGAAACCCCAACACAATATCAAAGATATAATCAAAAATTTTATATCTAACCCAAGAGATCACAATGATCTAAAACAAAGACACTGAAAAACTCTAAAAAATTACCTCATTTTTAATTTACCTAAAATACAAAAGCTAGATATTATTCGATATTTTTATAAGATAAAACCAGTTTCCATATGGCTAAATATGCAAATAAGTGAACATATAGAGTCTGAAAGGCTACCAATTTCAATTCACTAACAAAGTAAAATTAAATGGTAATTAAAAGATTTATTTTTAGGGCTGCACTCACAGCATATGGAGGTTCCCAGGCTAGGGGCCAAATCGGAGCTACAACTGCTGGCCTATGCCGCAGCCACAGCAACATCAGATCCGAGCTGTGTCTGCGACCTACGCCACAGCTCACAGTAACACCAGATCCCTAACCCACTGAGCGAGGCCAGAGATCGAACCTGTAACCTCATGGTTCCTAGTTGGATTTGTTTCTGCTGCACCACAACAGGAACTCAAAAAGAATGTTCATTTTTAAGTAAAATGAAAAAAATTACCTAACTCAAATTCTTCCCTCTGAGAACCTGTATGCTTACTAGGAACATATATTTAGAGTATTGTTTTTAATTTAAAATAGGAAAACTGAAAATTACTGAAATAATAACTTTAAAAATCCCCTTTAACCAAAGGGCTGCTTTTAATTTTAACATACAATCCCGTCCCCCAAATAAGAATAGATTATGGCCCTCAAATGCCTGTACTAAAGTTAGAAGAACATACCCGATACTGGGATGCCTACTATGTACAAGCACTAGATGCGGAAAACAGAACACAAAGAAATCCTTTAAAAATATGATTTACTCAGGCTTATACAGGTAATTCATTCATATAATCAGCATCTCAAGGTACTATAAAGTTTGCCAAACTTTCTGAGGATCAGGTAATATGTTACAAACACCTATATCAGGGTTAGGCAAGTCTTATTTATGTGTGAAATGGTCTAAGTGCTGGTATGCGTCATGGCCTGAAGGGGGAAGTAGCTGTCAGCTGAAGCTGACTTCCCTGTGGGGAATAAGAGCCAAATGTTGTCATTTATGTTATCACAGCCAGCCTAGATTTTTACTCAGAATTCTCCTAATTTTTAACTACTGACTTAACTAAAAAACAAACAAACAAACAAACTTTATTTGAGCCAAACTATGGTCTGTGGCCTGAGCTGTGCCCATGGGGCTTCTGGTGTGCAACTTCTTGCACATGCTTTAGATCAAATACTTCCACAGAAGTTTTCCCAACTGAAATGTTTTGAATATCCTCTTCAAAGAGTTCTAAAGACATAAAGAGAATTTCTGTACTTAATGAATTAGAAATCCAGGTGGAAATAAATTCATTCTTCAACAACCACAGAGTTCCCTAAGTAATGTATTCATCTCAAGGAAAAATTGAGAGGGTGGATTAAAAAAAATTAGGAAATAAATGAACCTTTATGTAGTCACCTGATTTGGTCCCCCCACCACCATGCTATAACAGTCATGCCATAACAACTGTAAATATCTGAATTTGATTCCTTTGCATGACTGTGAAACCAAACAAATGTTCCCAGTGACTGAAAGAATCACAGTCACCTCATGATCTGCCTAGGTAACCAACTATTAGACTTTACTAATCCAGCAGTTTTATCCACAGCTTTATCCTAAATCTTCCCTACACAGCTTAACTCTACTATCATTTGTCCTTTTCTCAGTGGCCATTATCCACATGATGAAGCCAGTATTCAGATAATGTGTGGAAGAAAGAGATAATGAATCAAAGATAGCTATGTTAGGACTACTGTGAAAACACGGGTCGAAAATGGTATGGGATATTTTTTTAAAAGATTCATTTTATTAACTTTACTGATATAACTAATATTACTTGACATTTATTCACCCACACAAATCTGGCTTATATTTGAATGCTTTTATGCCTGGCAATGAAAAACAAAGATTATAAATACTGGCAATGGATTATTTCAATCACTCATCATGTAATATGGAGGAGCTGGAACTGGGTTTCATTGAGCAATTTTTTTTTTTTTGGCTGCAACCGTGGCACACAGAAGTTCCTGAGCCAGGAATCAAACCTGTGCCATAGCAGTGACCTGAGTGAGCCATAGTAGTGACAACACTAGATCCTTAACCCATTTAGCCATCAGGAAACTCCAAGCAATTTTTATAATTCCCTAATGATCTAGGAACAAACCACATATTACTGCAATTCAGACAGATTGATCTATAATTAGTGAAAACCCTACTGGGATACAGAAACGACATAAAAGAACTCAAAGCATGGAAACTAAATGTAGCCTCACATACATAAAAAAGGGCTGCCTAAAAGTAATGTACATACCTAAAATAGGTAGTAATATAAGCATATACCTAAAAATAGGAGCCTTGAAGGTATTTATCTGAACTATTACAAAGAACTTTAATCCCTAAGATAGTACACTGGAGTATTATTTCTTTTTAAATTCTTCCCTAACATACAGAGCCCACCCCAAAAGTATGCTTGGCTGGAGAAACAGAATTTCATTTCCTGCGACCTACACCACAGCTCACGGCAATGTTGCATCCCTAAGCCACTGAGCAAGGCCAGGGATCAAACCCGCAACCTCATGGTCCCTAGTCGGATTTGTTTCCACTGAGTCAGGATGGGAACTCCAATAAAAGTCTTTTAAATTAAGGATTGCTCATGGAAAGTTTGGGGTTGGTAGATGTAAACTATTACATTTAGAATGGATAAGCAATGAAGTCCTCTTGTGCAGCACAGGAAACTATATTCAATCTCTTGAGACAGAACATGATGGAAGATAGCATGAGAAAAAGAATGTATGTATGTGTATGACTGGGTCACTTTGCTGTTCAGCAGAAATTGTCACAACACTGTAAATCAACTATACTTTAAAAAAAGAAGAAAACAGTAGGAAAAAAAGGATTGCTCTGAAATATTTTAACTATACTAAGGCTCTTAATTTTACAGTCTTTTTTTTTTTTTTTGGCCATACCTGTGGCATGCAGAAGCTCCCAGGCCTGGGACTGAATCCACACCACAGCAATGACAATGCCAGATCCTTATCTACTAGGCCACCAGGAAATTCCTCAATTTTATAGTTTTGATGAGAAGACCAGTTCTACCAAAAACACTGATCTTTTGATACGATAATACTGGCTTAGTATTACCACGCATTAACACTCTTGGGAAATCAGAGTTAACACATAAGGTGATATGTTGGGTTAAAGAAAATAAAACAGTGTAAACGTGAGAGAAAAATTTTAAATTAGGGATTCCATCAACAATAGCTCAGTTTTTTTAAAAAAAGCTTAGTTTACTTAAAGAAACAAACTAATAAAAAAGACAACTATTTCTACAGAAGGATCAATGGATTTATTACAAAGTTCTCTCTAAAAGACAACTACCCCAAAACAACAGGAAAAAAAAAACCTTAAATGAAAACAATAAAATTTATGAGATGTGACATAAAATAATGTCTTTTATCTTTTCCCCACCCCCCCAAATAACACCTTTTAAAAGCAAACATAATAAAACTTATCTAAATGAGTCTTCTCTCACTCAATTACTCACTCCCAAGGCAATATATATGTATTCCAATAATGCAATCATTATCCAAAACATATATGATTCTTCCTTTAAAAGAACGTTCAGGGTCTGCAGCAGTCTATTGTTCTACACAGATATCTTCCCTGGTGGCATATTTTCATCAGCAGATGATGAATTTAATTTAAGGGGGGGGCAAGTTATTCAAAACAACCAGTGACTAAAAGGGGAATTCAAGCTGGGTTAGAAACATGTGTGACTACTTGAAGCAATGAAGCAGATTTCCTTGTGATTTATAAACTGGCTATGAAAACAATCCCAAAAGAATTCCTAAAATTCTAAGAAATGACAGTGATACTGCAATAAGGTTTCACCTAATAAGATGACTTAAAGGATAATGTCTATTCGGAAGCATATTTTCTTATGGCCTTTCTTTTATAAAAATTAGTCTTTCAGAAGTCCCTGGTGACTCAGAGGGTTAAGGATCAGCGTTGTCACTGCTATGGCTCTCGTTACAGCTGTGGCCTGGGTTCAGTATGTCACAGGCATAGCCCCCACCAAAAAAATTAGCCTTTTGACCCATATGTGTTTAATTTTCTAAGTCACCTCAAATCTCTTTTGGAGATTTACTTAAAAGTAAATATTAGGACATCCCATCATGGTTCAGTGGTTAATGAACCCGACTAGCATCCATGAGGACGTGGGTTCTAATCCCTGGCCTCGCTCAGTGGGTTAAGGATCCGGCATTGCTTTGAGCTGTGGTGTAGGTCACAGACATGGCTCAGATTCCATGTTGCTGTGGCTGTGGCATAGGCCTGTGGCTACAGCTCCGATTAGACCCCTAGCCTGGGAACCTCCATATGCCACGGGTGCGGCCCTAAAAAAAAAAGGAAATTTTATTGCTTAATAGGTAACGAACCTTCCAGCTATATAAACCCATTCAACCATAGGCCCTGTCAAGGTCAGCTTACTCTAACTGGATCCTTGATACATCATTGATTGAATTGTAGTACTAAATAATCACTCTTCACCTTCAAAATTCTCCTTTTTGTGTCTGAGTCCTCATAACATATTATAACTAGATTTTTTGGGGGGCTTAGTTTTATAAGGGTGTTTTCCAATTTGTTTTTGTTGATAATTTTATCAACCACAACCCTTGTTTTTTCTTTTCTTGGAAAGGGATCATCTCTTTTTTGGAGAGAGGTTCCCCTGCCCTCTTTTTACCCATTACCCTAAACTCTGTTTACTCAGCGTATCCTCTTATCCTACTGTTTCAGAAAAACAAGAAACCAAAAAATCCAGTTCAAAAGTTCTTTTAAGAACAAAAAATCACTAAGGGTGATTATAAACGCATTTCACTTATCAAACCACCTCTTTTTATACTCCTTTAATCTTCAATTGTGTACATTCTGTCCATTCACAAACTGATAAATCCTTCGGGAATAAGTCAGAGGACATAGATTAGTGACTTTCACTGACTTGCAGGGGCTCATTCACTAACACAAAAACCTCCTTCACACAGGCAATCTGTAGGACTGTGGAGTAAGGTAATGTACAAGTTCTACATTTTCCAGGTTTTATGAAGGATGCTCTGACTACTGTCTCATGATATAGAACAATGCGAATTTCTCTGGCCTTTTGGTTATCTTCCTTGGTTTGTACCAAAATATGTTTTCAAGAAATGTGTTCCTTTCCTATCGTCACACTACGAATTTCAAACTCATTTAAAAATTGGACAAACCCTATTTCTCCAAAGAAGATATACAAATGTCTAATAAGCACATGAAAGATCCTCAACATCACCAGCCATTAGGGAAATATAAATGAAATCCACAATGACATACCACCTCACACCCAGTAGGATAACTATTATCAGAACAAAAAAACCAGGAGTTCCTACTGCGGTGGCATCTCTGGAGCCCTGGGATGCAGGTTTGATTCCTGGCCCCACTCAGTGTTGCCTTGAGCTGTGGTGTAGGCCACAGAAGCGGCTTAGATCCTGTATTGCTGTGGCTGTGGTGTGGGCTGGCAGCTGTAGCTCCAATTCAGCCCCTATCTTGGGAACGTCCATGTGCCTCAGGTGTGGCCCTAAAAAGACAAAACAAACAAACAAACAAAAAACCTGAAAATAACAAGCGTTGACTGGTGGGAATGTAAACTGGTATAGCCACTGTGGAAAACAGTGTGGCAGTTCCCCTCAAAATTAAACATAGAATTACCATATGATCCAGCAATTCCACTCTGGGGTATAGACCCAGAATAATTGAAAGCAAAGACTCAAGCAGATAATTGTACACCAATTCATAGAAGCATTATTCACAGTTGCCAAAAAGTGAAAGCAACCAAAGTATCCACTGATGGATGATGGATAAAGAAAATGTTACAATAAATATAACAGAATATTATTAAGCCTTAAAAAGGAATGAAATTCTCAGATATGCTACAACATGGATGAAATCTGAAAATATGCTGAACAATACAACCCAGTTATTAAAAAAAGACAAATATGCTATGATGGAAAAAAAATCATTTTAAAAAAGACAAATATTCTATGATGCTACTATTTTTATGAAATATCTAGAATAGGTAAATTCAAATAGATAGAAAGTAAATTAGAGGTTATGGGGTTGAAGGGAGGAGAGAATGGGAAATTATTTCTCAATGGGTACAGAGTTTCTGTTTGGGATGATAAAGTTCTGAAAGGGGATAGTGGCAAAGGTTGCGTAACACTGTAGATGTATTTAATGCCACTCATTTACATGCCTTAAAAATGGAGAAATAGTACATTTACATTATGAATATTTTACCACAATTTTTTTAAAAAGGGAGGAAAAGAGTTCCCATTGTGGTGCGGTGGAAATGAATCTGACTAGTAACAATGAGGTTGTGGGTTCGATCCCTGGCCTCGTTCAGTGGGTTAAGGATCTGGTGTCGCCGTGAGCTGTGGTGTAGGTCACAGACATGGCTCAGATCCTGCATTGCTGTGGCTGTGGCGTAGGCCCACAGCTATAGCTCCAATTCAGTACCTGGCCTGGGAACCTCCATATGCCACAGGTATAGCCCAAAGAAGACAAAAATAAATAAATAAATTTTAAAAAATAATAAAAAGGAGCTCTACTTTAACTGTATTCACTGACAGTACACCAGTATCATACAATACTTCTTACTTCAGATTGCTTTCTTTCTTCCTTCTCTCTCTCTCTTTTTTTTTTTTTTTTTTTTTTTTTTTTTTTTTTTTTGCTTTTTTAGGGCCATACTCACAGCATATGGAAGTTCCCAGGTTAGGGGTTGAATGGGGGCTGTGACCGCTGGCCTACACCACAGCCACAGCAATGTCTGCAACCTGCACCACAGCTCAAGGCAATGCTGGATCCTTAATCCACTGAGCAAGGCCAGGGATTGAACCCAAGCCCTTATGGATACTAGTCGGGTTCCTTACCGCTGAGCCAAATGGGAACTCCTCCTCACCCCTTTAAATGCCTCTAATGCCAATAAATTTGGTAAGAATATACAATTGCTGACGGAAACATGATCTGAGTGCCCTGGACTTTAGACTAAGTAAATACACCATGCAAAAAATGTTCATTTAAATGTCAAGAGGATTGAGTCAATTCCAGTAACAATAGACCAGAGTGCATTTACTCTGCCTGAGAGGATAGGATGAGAGATTAAAAGTCCGAGATATTTCTGCTAGTAGGATAACCTGACTTATCAAAACCAAGACCTAGTTTAATTTCTTTCTTGATAATCTTAATCGTTTTATTCTATCTTCTTTCCCCACTTTAGGCTTGTTAATGGAAAGAGTCCAGGTTTGGGTTTTTATTAAATTTCATCCCCAGTGATGAAAGGAGGGGAGGACAAAAAAATTCTAAAGGAAAGAGTTTATAGTGTATTTTCAATCCCTCCCAAGATTTTTTTTTTCTTTTTGCCTTTTAGGGCCGCACTCACACCATATGGTGGTTCCCAGGCTAGGAGTCAAATTGGAGCTGTAGCCGCCGGCCTACGCCACAGCCACAGCCACACAGGATCCGAGCCGCGTCTGCAACCTACACCACAGCTCACGGCAGCGCTGGATCCTTAACCCACTGAGTAAGGCCAGGGATCGAACTCGCAACCTCATGGTTCATAGTCGGATTCGTTAACTGCTGTGCCACGGTGGGAACTCCCCTCCCAAGATTTTTTAATTGAAAAAAAAAAAAGCACAATTTTAGAACTCTAACAACACTTGGAATAGAGTATTTATGCAGCATTTTTGAGCATTCCCTTAAGACTGCTTCTAGGAATCAAAAAAAGAAAAACTGCAGTAGTCCCCCCTTATCTTTGGTGGATTCATTCGAAGACCTCCAGTGGTTGCCCAAAATCAAAGATAGCACCAAATCCTACATATACTATGTTTCTTTCCTATACATACATACCTTTGATAACGTTTAATTTAAAAATTAGTCGCAGTAAGAGATGAACAACAGTAACTAACTGTAAAATAGAACAATTTTTTATAATATACTGTGACAAAAGTTATGTGGTTTTTCTCTCTCAAATTATCTTGTACAAACGTAACGCCTTTTCCATCTTAAGTAAGCACTCATCACACAAACACAGTGGCAAAACTTTTGTAGTCTGAGGTGTGACGGCAAAACTAGCACAAATTTCTATTTCCTTCTTCACAACTTCACAAATAGAAGATTCATTCTTATCATAGGTCTTAGTAACCTTAGCATATGATTGCTTTCTTTTCTTATTAAGAACTTTCACTTTTTCACTTAAAGGAAGCACTTTAAGGCTTCTCTCCTCAGCATATACGAATTGCCAGCATGACTACTCTTGCCCTTTGGGGCCATTATTTAAAAATAAATAAAGGTTACTTGAACATAAGCACTTCAATATCATGATCTAATAACTGCGAGGAGTACTAAATGACTAACAGGCAGGATACACTGGACAAAGGAATGATTCCCATTCTGGGTGGGATGGAACAGGAAGGGGCAAGATTTCATCACGCTACTCAAAACAGCATGCAATTTAAAGCTTAGGAATTGTTTATTTCTGGAATTTTCCACCTAATATTTTCAGACCACCGGTGACTGTGGGTAAAAAAGCCATGGAAAGTGAAACCACAGATAAGGGGAGACTACTACAACCTGTAGTCAAAGGATGAGGATTATATTTAAATGCAAGAACAAGATGGATTTTGCCCCTGGGAGAATTCCCATTTTGGGGGGAGAGGGGAGACGGATGATCTTTTATGTTCATGAGCTTTTTTCTCTTACTGAGTTCTCATCTAGAGGTTAGCAAATAGATAATTGCTATACTTCTGATAGCTGGGAGCAGCATGAGAAATGGAAACTAACCTGGGTTTAAGATCTAGCTATGAGTCCTAAGTCAATGTACAAGTCAGGTATAAGTCACTTTACCCCTTGACCTGGTAGCTATATTTGTAAAATAGAACTAGTAATCTCTACCTCAGAGAGCTGATGCGAGGACTGAAATGTACACTGTACATACAGCACATTTTCTAGCTCATAATAGTACATGCTTAATAAATATTTATTCTCTTTCTTCTGATAATTTCTCAGAAAAGACTGGAGAGACTAGACACTGCGCAGCGTATCTACTAGTTCTGAAACGGTAATAGAAACTTATTGCTGGACTTACTGAAATTGCTCAGAACCAGACATTGAAATGGTTCAGAACGTAAAGGTGTTGGAGCTGGTAAAATATTGCAATGTGTCTCTTTCGGATCTTTGAGAACAAGAAGGTAGAAAAAGAAAAAAAAAGATCAGATTCCTTAATTGAAAAATGAAAAATCCAGATGATCTCCTAAATGAACCAAGTGAAAAATGGTAATACATTGTCATAATCCTCAACCAAGAGTTACTCTATATTTGTGAAGGCCATTAAGTAAATTATTAACAAACTTTGCCCCCACCCAAAGACGCTGTGCCTATTCTCCCTTGGGGTAAAAATTTCTGAAAACTTAAAAACTCCACATATATAATTTTGATGTTAACATCATGGAAATTACATGTTATGTCTTTTGTGTAACTGCAACGGTCAATTACTTCTTTCCACTTAAGAGAGTCTTATTGTTTCACAAACTCAGATAACTCCCCTTGCATTTATTAGAAACACACCAGTGATGCATTTGTCATAAAGTAAAAATTTCAAATTCAATTAAGAACCTTTTTCAGAAATCTATTCCTTCAGCATGATCCTGCTAAGAAATAACCCTTCACTGAAAACACTGCTTAATTTCTATGGAAACATAATCTGATGTCTAATACCTTGTCATTAAAAATCTACTTAGAAAAGAACTTCCTTTCTATTAAGTTTGTGATCATTTGCAATACTTAAGAAGAAAATTCAAAAATAAAAGAGTGAATAAATATTCTACTGCCATGTGTCCAGCATTCCAGGTTTTCCCGGGATATACAGAAGTGCAAATAAGGCTAATATTTATATTTTTCTCCTTATAGTTTCCCTTACTGCTCAAGTTCAGTATAGTAACACTGGTATCACCAGTCAGAGCAAGAAAAACTACTTTCATTGTATTAATCATTATATATTATTTCATAGTTTACTCCCATACCCTACCCCATTCTGGATTAAATAAAGAAACTGTGACTCAAGGAAGTTAAGTAACATGCTGGCAGCTGAGAGCTAGTACAAGGTAGAGCTGGGATCCAAACCCAAGTCAATCAGAGTCTGAGGCTTCTCCTTTTTCTCGAACTACATAGTGTCTAAAGTACAGATAAAAACAACACTGGGCCTAATACTCAGTGTATGGAATTTATCTTTCAAAACAAAAAGAGGGTTATCCTCGGAGTTCCCTTCATGGCTCAGTGGTTAACGAATTCGACTAAGAACCATGAGGTCGCGGGTTCAATCCCTGGCCTTGTTCAGTGGGTTAAGGATCCGGTGTTGCCGTGAGCTGTGGTGAAGTTTGCAGACGCGGCTCGGATCCCGCGTTGCTGTGGCTGTGGCGAAGGCCGGCAGCTACAGCTCCTGTTAGACCCCTAGCCTGGGAACCTCCATATGCCGGGAGTGTGGCTCTACGTAAAAAAAGGCAAAAAGACAAAAAAAAAAGAGGGTTATCCTGCCTTTTTTTTTAAATCATTTTTTTATAACCAGATTATTCTCACTTAAAACCTATTAACATTTTACTTATTAAAGAAACCACATTTTGATGGCCAGTATACACATGAAAAGATGCTCAACATCACTAAGCATTAGAGCAATGCAAAGCAAAACTACAACAGGGTAGTATGTCCATACACAGTGTGTACTAGTATGTACACACTGGTCAGAATGTCCATCATTAATAAGTCTACAAATAACAAATGCTAAGGAGGGTGTGGACAAAAGGACACCCTCCTACATTGTTGGTGGGAGTGTAAATTGGGAATGTACCATCTCTACGGTGAATAGAACTATTTTTGAGAAGGTTCTCAAAAAACTAAAAGCAGAATTACCATATGATCCAGCAATCTCACTTCTGGGAATATATCCGGTCAAAACTACAATTCGAAAAGATATATGCACTCCAATATTCACAGCAGCACTATTCACAATAGCCAAGACATGGAAACAACCAGATGAACAGATTAAGAAGATGTGGTTCATACACACAGTGGATGAACAGATTAAGACGTGGTACACACGCACACGCACACACACACACACGAATACTACTCAGCCATAAAAAGGAACAAAATAATGCCACTCATAGAAACATGGATGTAACTACAGACTCATATTGTGAGGTCAGAAAAACAGGGAGTTCCCTTTGTGGCTCAGTGGTAATAAACCCAACTAGTATCCATAAAGATGCAGGTTTGATCCCTGGCCTCGCTCAGTGGGTTAAGATCTGGCATTGCTGTGACCTGTGGTGTATGCCACAGACTTGGCTCAGATCCTGTGTTGCTATGCCTGTGGAGGGTGCCGATAGCTGCAGGTTCGATTCAACCCCTAGCCTGGGAACTTCCATATGCTGCAGGTGCAGCTATAAAAAAACAAAACACAAAAAACAACTTTCTTGCTCTCTCAGAAGTCGAAAGACCTAATCTTGGGTTGATTTGCAAGATCTTTTTTGACTTATTTGTCCTGGAGGATGAGCTTACAATCTGATCCATCTGTCTCCCCACTTAAGCACAAAAAGGCTAAAAATTATTCTCAGATGAAGATCACAAACACAAAATCTGAGATCTAGAAAGGACCTACATTAGGGCAACTTAAAATAGGAAACCAGAGCACTCAACCCGTCTAATTAAGGAAAAGAGAAGCCTCAAGAAAGGGGAAACAAAAACACCTATCTGCAGAGGAAGTCAAAAAAATCAAAGGACCAGTTACTGATATATACTTTCATACATAAATTGTACTTAGTAGACAAAAGGGTTAAACCATAGTTGATGTACATAATTCAATTAGAGAAATAAAGTGTTAATCTACAGTATTACAGAGATAAGGAGCTAAATACCAATCCTAGCATTAATTCTATAGGTAGATATCAGTATTAAAATTGATTTATTTCCAAAAGTTTTCAGTTTAGGAGTTTTAGTTTTTATCATATAAAAATGTCAATCTTACATGGAAATTACATAAAAAACTAATAAAAAAAGCATAGTTTGCTTTAATAATAGGGATAGTTGATGATAAAGGAATTTTCTCTAAAAAACTATCTGAGGAATGAGGCTGCCATTCAGAGATGAAGATACTTAGGTTCTTAACAAATGGATTATGTTACTGAACACTGATACATTACATTCAGGGGAATATATGTACTAAACTGTAAGCAAAACTATAAAATTTTTAAAAATACAAGTAAGGACATCAATTTCTCTCTCTCTGTTTTTTTTCTTTTTTGCCTTTTTTTTTTTAAAATGCTGCACCCACAACCCCCAGGCCAGGGGTCAAATCAGAGCTACAGGTGCCAGCCTACGCCACGGCCACAGCAACGCCAGATCCAAGCTGCGTCTGCGACCTACACCACAGCTCATGGCAATGCCAGATCCTTAATCCACTGAGTGGGGCCAGGGACTGAACCAGCAGCCTCATGGATACTAGTCAGGTTCATTACCACTGAGCCACAATGGGAACTCCATTTTTACTACATTCTAACTCCAAAAACTAGTAATCCATCCACGCTGTAAATGGTAATTCTGTATCACTCAAAATATTGTTTGCCAGAATAGCCAATTCATAGATTACGCTGGATGGCAATTTTATAACATATCTAATCACTTCATTTCAGATAAAATGAACACTTACTGGCTTGTTCTGTCCTCCAATAAAAAAAAAAGGAAATACTGGAGTTCCCACTGTGGCACAGTAAGTTAAGAATCTTGACCACAGCAGAAAAAATAAAAATCATTATAAAGAATGACTGTAGCGGCTTAGGTCACTGTGGAGGCGCGGGTTTGATCTCCAGCCTGGTGCAATGAGTTAAAAGATCCAGCATTGCCACAGCTGCAGCATAAATTACAGCTGCAGCTCAGAGTGAATCCCTGACCCCGGAACTTCCATATGCTGTGGGTGCAGCCACACACACACACACAAAACTTATTGAATGTCTTCTCTACTAGGAATAGCAGTACACAAAGAAGGTAGTTACTGTTTATTAAGTATTTAATACATACAGAGCTAATACTGAAAAAAAATGAAAACAACCAATTCTCTGATTCCCCCAAACTCTAAAGTCAAAATATACAGGGAGGAAAAAAATGAAAGAAAATGCACTATACCACATTTCATTCTGCACAGCAAACACATTTTTTATAAACACTTGAAGCAAGAAAGTATGTCAAAAACATAAAAAATGTTCATGGTGCTAAGAGTTAGAATACAGAAGCAAAACAAAATAATAATCATAATAAAAAATAAAAGTTCTTATTGCCTGGGTCCTAATATAAAGTATAAACCAAATAATGATGTCTAATATATTTGGATAGTACTTTACTAATTTTATAAGTAACTACTGTTTTTTGTTTTTGTTTTGCTTCCAGGCTAGGGTTGAATTGGAGCTGCAGTTGCCAGTGTACACCACAGTCAGAGGATCCAAGTCACATCTGCGACATACAACCATAGTTCATGGCAACACCAGATCTAAGCTTAACCCACTGATTGGGGCCAGGGATCAAACCCGCATCCTCATGGATACTAGTCAGATTTGTTATCGCTGAGCCACAACGGGAACTCCCTAACTACTGTTTTTACAGTTAGCAATTATTATAAAAGCAAGTTTTAACCTTATAGTTACAAATAATTAATTTAAAATCACCTTTAAATTTAAGTTGTCCTCATTCTCATGCACTGACAGAAAACAAAGGGTAGTTCTTTGCTGGTGGGTGGGGGAAGACTGATAACATTGACAAATCTCTAGCTAGACTGATGAAGGAAAAAGTCACAAATTACCAGTATCAGGAATGAAAATGAGAATAAGTGTACAGATCCTACAGACACTAAAAGAATAATAAAAGAATATTATGAATAATTTGATGCCAATAAATTTAAACCTTAGATGAAATGGCACAAATTGTCAAAACCAATACAAGAAGAAACAGAAACTGATTAGCCCTATATCTATGCTTAAAGGTTAAAAGTGTAATTTAAAACCTTCCCACAAGAGTTCCCCAGTAGCCTAGTGGTTAAGGACCCACCATTGTCATTGCTATAACTCAGGTTCAGTCCCTAGCCTGGCAACTCCTACTCCTGGCCTACATGGCTTCACTAGTTAATTCTAGCAAACAGTTAAGGAAAAAAAAATACCAGTCCTACCCAAACTTTCAGAAAATATGCAAAGGAAATGCTTCTCAAGTCATTATCCCTAAAAAGACAAAAAATGGAAAAAAAAATATTACAGAGTTCCTGTTGTGGCTCAGCGGTAATGAACTCGACTAGTACCCATGAGGGTGCCTCATTTCAGGAGAGGGGTAGAGGAGTTACCATCGTTGCTCAGAGGAAATGAATCCGAATAGGAACCATGAGGTTGCAGGTTTGATCCCTGGCCTCACTCAGTGGGTTATGGATCTGGCACTGCTGTGAGCTGTGGTGTAGGTAGCAGATGTGGCTCAGATTTGGCGTTGCTGTGGTTGTGGTGTAGGCCAGCAGCTACTGCTCCAATTAGACCCCTAGTCTGGGAACCTCCACATGCCGCATGTGCAGCCTCAAAAAGACCAAAAAAAAAAAAAAGGATTAAAAAAATTAACAAAAGGAGTTCCTGTAGTGGCACAGTGGTTCATGAAGCTGACTAGGAACCATAAGGTTGTGGGTTCGATCCCTGGCCTTGCTCAGTGGGTTAACGGTCCAGTGTCACCGTGAGCTGTGGTATAGGTCGCAGACGTGGCTCGGATCTGGCATTGCTGTGGCTGTCGCATAGGCTGGCAGCTGTAGCTCTGATTCAACCCCTAGCCTGGGAACCTCCACATGCCACGGGTGTGGCCAAATTTACAAAAAAAAATTAAAAAAAAAAAACACATACGATCATCTCAACTGAGGGAGAGAAACATTTGATGAAATTTAACACCCATTCACATTAAAAATAAAAAAACTCAGAAAACTAAGAAAAAAAGGGAACTTCCTCAATGCTGATAAAAAGTACCTATAAAAAAATTTACATCATACTTATTTAATCATGAAAAACTGAACATTCTCTCCCTAATATCAAGAACACGCAAGGAGGTCCATTCTCAGCGCTTCTATTCAATACGATACTAAGGTTTTAGTGTGATAAGGCCAAAAACATTTTTTAATATAATAAGAAATAAAGATATATAGACTAGAAAAGAAAAAGTAAATCATTTGCAGATGATATGATCATACATGTAGATAATTCCAAACAATGTATAAAAGAACTTCTAAATCTGATAAGTCAATTAAGCGAGTCACAGGATACAAAAATAAACGGCATTCCCAAATGCCAAAGACAAAAAAACCCAAAAAATGAAATTTAAAACACCATTTACAACTACATAAAATATGAATATACTTAACAGATAAATGTAACAAAATATGTATAAGACCTTTACAGCAAAAATTACCAGAAAAATTTGCTAAAAGATACTAAAAAAGATTAGGCGGAGTTCCCATTGTGGCTCAGAGGTAATAAAACCCAGCCGAACCGGACTGGTATCCATGAGGACTCGAGTTTGATCTCTGTCCTCACTCAGTGGGTTAAGGATTCCGACTTGTCTTGAGCTGTAGTGTAGGTTGCAGATGCAGCTCGGACCCTGTGTTGCCGTGGCTGTGGTATAGGCCAGCAGCTACAGCTCCAATTCGACCCCTAGCCTAGGAACTTCCATATGCTGCAGGTGCAGCCCTATAAGCCAAAAAAAAAAAAAAAAAAAAAAGACAATTCTAATCAAAATCTCACCAGGCCTTTTTGAGAAACTGATAAGCTTATTCTAAAATTTATACAGAAATGTGAAGGACCTAGAATATTAAAGCAATTTGAAAAAAGAATAAAGTTAGAGGATTTAACACTATCTAACTTTAGGACTAAAACCTATAATAATCAGTCAAGACCGTGTGATAGTCACTTAGATCAATGGAATAGAATATCAACAGATCAATTCATATTAGTCAATATATTCACAAGATATATAACTGACAGAGGGCTAGTATTTAGAATATATAAAGAACTTCTATAACTTGGACATCTGAATAGGCACTTCACAACAGAAACACAAAGAGTCAATAAGCAGATGAAGATATTCAACATCGCTAGTTAACAGAGAAATACAAAGTAAAATGACAGTGAAATAATACTACATATTAACCAGAATGGCTAAAATTCAAAGGACTGACAGTATCAAGTGTTGTAAGAAGAGAACAACTGGAGTTCTCTTGTTGTGGGTAGGAATTTAAAGTGGTATCACTACCTCAAAAAATCATTTGACAGTTTCTTGTAAGGTAAACATAATCTGGCAATTACACTCCTCAGTATTTACCCAGGAAAAATAAAAATATACATCCACAAAAAGACTTGCATACCAATGTTCATAACAGCTTTACCCACAAGAGTTGCAAACCGGAAAAAACCAATGCCCATCAATAGATAAATGGATAAACAAATTGTGGTGTACAAAGAAAGGACTACTATTTGGCCTCCACTCCAGAAAAAAGTAAAGTTTAAACAAGAATTTCATAACGTTGACTGATTAACATCACAGGTAATAAGATCTATCAACATTATGTACCCCTGATATCATGCTCTAAGAAGGGCATATCACTTCTGTGGTATTCTTCCCATTTATGCGTAATACCTCAAACTATTCATAAAAAAAATCAGACAAACCCAAATTGTGGAACATTCTACAAAACTACCTAACCAGTATTCTTCAAAAGGGTCAAAGCAGTGAAAGACTTAGGAAGTGTCACAAAGTGACAAGGGGAATATGACAACTAAATGCAATGTGAGATTCTGGTTTAGATCTTGGATTGGAATAAAGGACTTCAGTGTAAAAACTGAACAAAGTCTATAGTTTAACAGTATTGTATTAATGTTAATTTCTTAGTTTTTATAATCATTCTACAATCAACCATGGTCAAGTAAGATGACCATCAGAAGAGAGAAAAGGTAAATTTTTGTACCTCTTCAATAGGTCTAAATATATTTCAAAATAAAAACTTAAAAAAGTTAGGTGGAGTTCCTGTCGTGGCTCAGTGGTTAATGAACCTGACTAGTAACCATGAAGTTGTGAGTTCGATCCTTGACCTTGCTCAGGGGGTTACAGACCCGGCGTTGCCATGAGCTGTGGTGTAGGTCACAGACACGGCTCAGATCCCATGTTGCTGTGGCTGTGGTGTAGGCCGGCAGCTACAGCTCTGATTTGACCCCTAGCCTGGGAACCTCCATATGCCGCAAGTGCGACCCTAAAAAAGACAAAAAAAAAAAAATTAGGGGTAAAAAAAAAAAGAATGAACTACCTACTGACAGACACAACATGAATGAATTACAAAAACATGCTGAGCAAAAGAAGTCAGAAACAAGAGTACATTTTCTGAAAAAGGTAAAATTAATCTGTAGTGACAAAAAGCCCTGGGGTAAAGAAAGCGGCAGGAGAGAGAAGTGCCTTCAAAAAGGCAATGAGAGGAGTTCCCGTTGTGGCGCAGTGGTTTACGAATCCAACTAGGAACCATGAGCTTGCAGGTTCAATCCCTGGCCTTGCTCAGTGGATTAAGGACCCGGCGTTGCCGTGAGCTGTGGTGCAGGTCACAGATGCGGTTCGGGTACTGTGTTGCTGTGGCTGCGGCGTAGGCCAGTGGCTACAGTTCCAATTAGACCCCTAGCTTGGGAACCTCCACATGCCGCGGGTGTGGCCCTAAAAATGACAAAAGGCAAAAACAAAACAACAACAAAAAAAGGCAATGGGGGAGTTCCCACTGTGGTTCCAAGGGATCAGTGTCATCTTTGCAGTGTCAGGATGCAGTTTTGATAACCTGGCCTGGCACAGAGGGTTAAAGGATCCCATGTTGCTGCAGCTGAATCTCCATATGCCGCAGAGCGGCCCAAAAAAGAAAAAAGTGGTTACAAAGGTGTATATATATCTTTTGTCAAACTCAATCTATTTATTTAAGATGTGTGTATTTTATTCTATGTAATTGAATCCTCAATAAAGTTTACTAAACTTTTAAAAATAAGTTCATATTTTAAAGTATGTAACTTGAATAATTAGTATGTATTTTATACTGAGTAAAGTAACATGACTGACTCTTAAATTCATATATTAAAACTTATGCACACAACCGGTTCATTCAATACATATTTACTGGGCAACTACTATATGCCAGGTTTTAGGCACATGGGATATAAATGTGAAAAAGAAAGCCCTCCCCCTTGAGGAACTTGCTGGCCAAAGAGGAGACAGGCAAGTGAACAAAAGCTGCAAGTGACATACAATTGCTCTGTGAAATGACATGCCAAGGTGTCAGGATTACACAGTGAAGACACTTCAGAAAAAAATACAGGCCCTTCCCAAGAACTCATCCCGTGAGGCTATTTCAGGGATATTTATCCCAAATATTCAAAGCTTTAAAAAAAAAAACACTTCTTTTAGTCTAGTCTCTGTACCTCTGTACCTCACAGCACATTTTTCTGATGTAAAGTCCTTAGCACTTAGCACTTCAAGGGTATGGGTTGTCTGGTTTTTGTTTTTATTTATTTTTTTGTTTATTTTGTCTTTTTAGGGCCATACCCATGGCATATGGAGGTTCCCAGACTAGGGATCGAATCAGAGCTGTAGCTGCCGGCCTACACCATGGCTCATGGCAACACCGAATCCTTAACCCACTGAGTGAGGTCAGGGATCGAATATTTTTTGTTTTTTGTCTGCACCCATGAATGCAGAAGTTCCTGGCCAGGGATCAAACCCAAGCCACGGCAGCTACATAAGCCACAGCAGTGACAGCACTGGATCCTGAACTCATTGAGTTACCAGGGAACTCTCTGTTTGTTTTTTTGAATAACCAAAAGATATTCACAGATAAATTTAATGAATACCATTCTGGAAAACAGGTGAGAGTATGAAGTCAATACCTGTCTTCCTAAAGGCTTTACGAAGTGAAGGCCATACCATAAGGACAGTAGCAATGTTCTTCATCCAACATAGACTAGCTGGAATAATATATAGTCTCTCAAAGGGGCTACTTTAAAGAGCTCTGCCCTGGGAGTTCCCATCTTGGCTCAGCGGAAACGAATCCGACTAGGAACCATGAGGTTGGGGGCTCGATCCCTGACCTCACACAGTGGGTTAAAGATCCGGCGTTGCCATAAGCTGTGGTGTAGGTTGCAGACATGGTTCAGATCCCGCGTTGCTGTGGCTCTGGCACAGGCTGGCAGCTACAGCTCCTGTTAGACCCCTAGCCTGGGAAACTCCACATGCCGCAGGTGTGGCCCCAAAATGACAAAAAAAAAGACAAAAAAATATAAATAAATAAAGAGCTCTGCCCTTCCGAGTGCTTAAGTCTTGGTTTGTCCGGTATGAGGAGATGCTTATTACTTTGAAATTGTATTTCACTATAAACTGCCATTATTCAAAATGATAATTTAAACTTATTATATACATATGTATATACATGTACGCTTAGGTTTGAATCTTAGTTCAGCTACATCACAGCTGAATGTTTTTGGACAAAGTATCTAAAATCTTAGCATTATCTGTAAAATGAAGACAATATTATCTGCCTCATAGGAATTTTTAAAAATATTAAATAAGGAGTTCCCATCGTGGCTCAGCGGAAACAAATCCAATTAGGAACCATGAGGTTGTGGGTTCGATCCCTGGCCTCACTCAGTGGGTTAAGAATCCAGTGCTCCGTGAGCTGTGGTGTAGGTTGCAGACGCGGCTCGGATCCCGCGTTGCTGTGTCTGTGGCATAGGCCAGCAGCTATAGCTCCGATAAGACCCCTAGCCTGAGAACCGCCACATCCCGCAGGTACGGCCCTAAAACTACAAAAGACAAATAAACAAGCAAACAAACAAACAAACAAATAAAATGAATGAGATAATCTATGTATTAAATTAACCTATGTAAAACACTTAGAACAGGGTTTGGCATACAACAAATGTTATATATTTGGCACTTAATAAATGTTAATAATTACTATTACATATAAGGAAACTATATTAGTGTGTAGACTAAGAGTATGCATTAAAATATAAAGTGGGATTACAAGAAAAGCACATAAAAAAAGGTAGTCAAAGTTTAGAAAAGATTCAGTGACTTTCGCTAAAGAGAATTCATTGTTTAATTATTCTATGGTATATATAGTTTACATCAATGCTCAGTAATAAAATGTTCTAGGCACATTACAGGTTTCCAGTAAATACTTAAATACTTATTCAATACAGTGAGATTGCCTTAATAACTGTGAAAAAAAAGTCTGTCATTTTTCAGCCCCATTAACTTCTATTTCTACTTTAGTTAATATCCCTTACAGCTGCCAAACCACCTTGCCATTCTTTTCCCTGGAGAGTCAGAATTCTAGAAAGAAGAAAGACTGCAGAATTTTCAATTTGGACAGAAAGGTCTACATTTAGATGTTCTATAATTACTTATATGGGGAAAAAGTATAGATGTATGTATATGCATAACTGATTCACTTTGTGGTAAACCTGGAGCAAATACAACATTGTAAATCAACTATACCACGATAAAATTAAAAAAAAAAGATCTACACTGATGAAGTACAGTCCTTCCAACTGCCTTCTGACAGGTATGTATATAAAAGTGTCTGTCTCCAATTAGGAAAACATAAAAGAACCTAAATGTTGCAAAAACATCTTTAAGACAATAGAAAACCAATAACCAAAAATATGGAGGGAAGAAATTCAAATCAAGTCAGTGCATATTTTTAATATGTAACTTGTTTGGTAAAATATCGACACCCACATCTATGTGGCAAGTACCTATAAACTGCACATGTTCGTTTCTGTACATTTACATCATTCATTATATTTGTAGCCTAAATTGAATACCAAATTGATATTTGTCTACCCTTTTTTTTTTTTTGTCTTTTAGGGCCACACCCACAGCACATGGAGATTCCCAGGGTAGAGGTCAAATCGGAGCTACAGCTGCCGGCCTACACCACAGCCACAGCAAGGCAGGATCTGAGCGGCGTCTGCGACCTACACCACCACTCACAGCAATGCCGAATCCCTAACCCACTGAGCAAGGCCAGGGATCGAACCTGCAACCTCGTGGTTCCTGGTCGGATGTGCTTCCACTGCGCCACGACAGGAACTCCGATATTTGTCTAATTTGAGATGGAAGTCAGTTTTCTAACAGTTATATGAAAGGTCTATGAAGATAAGTGAATTTATACATTTAAGGTTTTTGTGTACTTAAAGACAGTATTTGCTAGACAAAATTTCTGAAAGATTCTTTTCTGAGGATCACAGTTGTAAACATGTACGTGTACATACATATATATATATATATACATATATACATATATATATACATATATACATATATATATACACACACACACACACACACACACACATATGTGCTCAATCCAGTCCTTCATCCCTACTACATTTTTTTTTTTCTTAGTTTAGCCTTGGGTTTTTTTTTTTTTTTTGGCCACATCTGTGGCAGTGATTGAACCTGCACCAGAGCAGTGGCAATGCAGGATCCTCAACCTGCTGCACCACAAGGGAACGTCCTATATATATATATATATATATATTCTTTTTCAGATTATTTTATTTTTTCCCTTTTTAGGGCTGCACCCACAGCATATGGAAGTTCTCAGGCTAGGGGCTGATTTAAAGCCACAGCCGCCAGCCTACACCACAGCCACAGCAATGCCAGATCCAAGCTGCATCTGTAACCTACTGTGCAGCCTGTGGCAACATCAGATACTTAAGCCACTCATTGAGGCCAGGGATCGAACCTGCATCCTTATGGACACTATGTCAGGTTCTTAACCAGATGAGCCACAACAGGAACTCCTCAGATTATTTTCTATTATAGGTTATTGAAAGATATTAATACAGGATATAGTTCCCTGTGCTATATGGTAGATTCTTGCTGTTCATTCCTACTACTTCCTAAATGAAATTACATTTTTGCAGATTTCAAGTATTTTAATAAAAACTTCATTAAGTTGTAAGAAGACATTGCAACTATTGGCTAACACTGACTATTTCAAAAATATATCAGAAATAGGAAGGGAAAAACAGCAGAGCGCTGCAATTTAAGATCTATTTGACAATGAACAAAGCTAAAAACTCTATTTTTTAAAAAGTCTTTACATAGTATATATACAATCATTTCAATAGAAAATGAACACATTTTCCATTTGTCTTAAGAATAACATTAAAAGTTTTAACTGGAGTTCCCATTGTGGCTCAGTGGAAATGAACCCAACTAGTATTCATGAGGACGTGGGTTTGATTCCTGGCCTTGCTCAGTGGGTTAAAGACGTGGCATTGCCGTAAACTGTGCTGTAGGTTGCAGACATGGCTCAGATCCCATGTTGCTGTGGCTATGGCGTAGGTCGGCAACTATATAGCTCCAATTCAATCCCTAGCCTCGGAACTTTCATATGCCACTGGTGCAGCCCTAAAAAAGACAAAAAAAAAGAAAAAATTAACTGATAGGATTTTACCTGTGATAGACACAAAATTACAATCTTGAAGAATAGCTTATTAGAGTTAAAAGCCAAAATAGTGCCCAAATATACACAGTAATATATAAACTCATCATACCATTTCTTCTTACCAGGGTCTCTCAAATAACCTAGCTCTTGTTCTATCTATCTGGACAACCTAAATCTCAAGGACATCTGGTAATTTCAATATTCACAAATCTCAATGCAAACAGCATGTAAAAAGAGCTTCTGGCAGCTAAATATATGGCTACAACAACAAATGTTTACTGAATGGCCTACTGTGTTAAATCCAAAGTAACAATCCTTAAACAATCAGAAAGTGCTACTCACCAGCAAGTGTATAATCCATATCAAAACCAAAACACTTAATTTTTTCCATGGCTAAACTTCGGTTCACAAACACCCTAAAAAAGGGAGTAAAAAATAGTAATATCTCATTAACACTGAAACAACAAAAAATATTAAGTTCAATGGAATTATTTGGCTATCTTTGTAGATCTCATTTAAATATCAATATTAAGATTCATAATATAAATTATTCAAGTCCTCCTTATACCATAAGTACCAACCAATTTTTTTTTAAATGTGAATCTTCTTATTGTGTCTTGATTTTAACAATGCCATGTAATCAAGACTTCAGAGAATCAGCTCTCCTTTTCTGTCTGATCCCATAAAATGAGCTTACTTCTGCGACTTTATAATTTTTTCATTTATTTGGAATTTACTTAATAAACAGAGGTTCATTTCAAGCTTACTATATGCCAGACACTAAAGACATAAATGTAAACATATTCATTCAATTAATACTTCCTAAATGCCTATTGTATGAAGGTACTGTGATATGGCAGAGCACAAAAGAGTACCTGCCTTCATAGAACTTCTTTTTTAACTTATAATCTCTATCCTTGATGAATTCAGCCTAGCAGGGGAAAGACTTATAAGCAAATAATTACAGCAATTCAACAAATGCTATGCAATACATTGGAGGAGGGAGTTCCTGTTGTGGCTCAGTGGTAACGAACCCAACTAATATCCATGAGGATGTGCGTTTGATCCATGGCCTTACTCAAAGAGTTAAGGATCTGGCGTTGCCATGAACTGTGGAGTAGGTCGCAGATGCGACTTGAATCTGGCATTGCTGTGGGTGTGTCATAGGCTGGCAGCTGCAGCTCCGATTCAACCTCTAGCCTGGGAACTTCCATATTCTGTGGGTATAGCCCTAAAAAAGACAAAAAAAATAAATAAAATTTTAACAATGGAGGAAGTGGTACATGATTAGCTCAGCAGAGATTTTTTGAGTTGGATCTTAAACAATCAGAAGTTTTTTAATAGGACAAAGCAAGAAAGGCATTCAAGATAATGATAAAGTAAAAGCCAGATCTGTAGTGAACCATAAAACATTTATTCTGGCTCAAGCTGGTTTTTTTTGGTTTTGCTTTTCTGCACTTTTTTTTTTTTCAAATGGAAGTTCTCCTGAGGAGTAGGGAAACAGACAATAAAGGTTATAAAGCTGAAAAGAAAAGCAATGGTCAAAATAATGAAGACTTTTGTAAGCCACATCAGAGAGTTTAGACTTCATCATGCAGGGAAAAACAAATTATCAGATTTTTATGAAATGAAATAATTAGTTTCAAATTTCAGAAAGACCATTATGAACACAGGGAAAGCTAAACATATAACGGTATGGTGGATCATCCATCCATGATGGTGCTTCAGAGTAAGTACTAGGCATCTCTGAAAATAAGGATACCCCTTCCACCTGATCCCCAAGCCTGGTGGCCAGTACTACTGAGTGGCTTGTCTTCTTACTACCAAACTTTGTCTTTGCCTTCTTTTCATAAGTAACTGTGAGAAATGAGAATGCTATAAATCAGCCAGGAAACTTGGTAAAAATAAAGATGTCTGGGCTAGGCTTTCTCTCATTAACAATCTAGGTCAGCAGTCTCCAAAGAGGAGTGACAGCACCCGGGGATAGAGACAACTCTTCAGGGATACTGAAGAAAATATTACACCATCTATTCAAATTTATCTCATCATTTAAAAATGTCTAATCTGTGCATATTTTCTACTATGTACAAGTAAGGACAGTAGATAACTTATAAATAAGTATACACAGGGATGAATATTCCATATTTTAACTGATGAAATACTCAAGACTTTGGAAACCACTGGTCTAAAATGACTTTTTTTAAACTCTTCATCAACTCAATTATTACTATTTTAAATTTTAATAGAAAACTTTTTGGAGTTCCCTTGTAGCTTAGTGGGTTAAGGACCTGGTACTGTCACTACTGTGGCTTGGGTTATAGCTATGGCACAGGTTCAATGCCTGGCTTGGAAAACCTCTGCATGCCACAGGTGCAGCCAAAAACAAAAACAAAACTTTTCCTCTCATCTCAGAATGTATACACCAATTTTAAATGCAGACAAATAATCAAATATTGTTTTTAACATTTAAATTGGGGATTTAAAAATCAATATGTCCTTGGAGTTCCCACTATGGTGCAATGGGTTTGGTGGCGTCTCTGCAGTGCCAGATGTAGGTTCGAACCCTGGCCCAGCACAGTGGGTTAAAGGATCCAGTGTTAACGCATGTGTGATGTAAGTTGTAACTGTGGCTCGGATCTGATCCCCGGGCCCAGGAACTCCATATGATTCAGGGCAGCTAAAAAAGAGAATAAAAAAATCAATAGGCCCTTGAATTCAGAAATGTTATCTTCTAAAAAATATGAAAATCGCACCTTATCTCATAGTATGCTATGCATACTAGATTAGCTCTAAAAAACTTACTTCCTGAGAGAAATGTTATATAAAATATTTATATTTTCTTTCCCTATGAAAATCTGGTATTCTGAAAAATCAACATTTACTTTGACTGAGTTAATAATGGATGGCAGGGAGAGAAAAGAGTAGTGGATAGCTGAAAGATATGGAGAACTTGGGATAAATGACACCCCCCAAATCTTTTTTTAAACACCTCACAATATCAAATATATCACCATGACCCTTCTACCACTTTAACGAACTTCACTCTTTCTACTAATTAGAGGATCTACTTATTATAATCTTTTTCCAGTTATATAAATCCTTATGAAGGCACAAGAGAGGGAAAAGGCACCAAGCAATGATTTTAACTCTGGAAACACACAAAAGCTGAGGCTTCTAAAATGCACTCTCAATTCAGGCTAGGGGGCCAACTGGATCAAATCCTTGATCACAGCCCAAACAGCTGACAGGCCTAAAATATTCTATGGGAAGTCACGCAGGAACAGACTGGAAGATTTTTCTATCCAGAAGACATATATGTGGGACCACATAATAAAAGAAATAGCTGTGAATCTGCTAAAAGAATGATGTCAGCTGGTTTTAGGCACAGCTAAAATCACGGGGAGAAGGACACTTTTGCTAATATTACTCAGTCACTGCTTAAATTAGA
Source organism: Catagonus wagneri (assembly GCA_004024745.2). Lineage (NCBI taxonomy): Eukaryota > Metazoa > Chordata > Mammalia > Artiodactyla > Tayassuidae > Catagonus > Catagonus wagneri. Next base: position 26,358,706 of record PVHT021183705.1, on the reverse strand, counting down.
AAGAAACTATCAACAGACCCAGCTACACAGTTACCCGTTTCTTTCTTGTCCAGAAGAGTGGTTAAGCCTGTACTCCTCATCATATTTTTTAAGAAAATACAGAAAAACATAATGCACCTTAGGTGTTACCCACAGGAACTCTGGGAATGACATAGTCAAGAACAAGAAAATCTATTGTTTCTGCTAAAATAATCACTGCTACCACTTTGAAACATATAGAAATATTGAATTAATATGTAGTTTAACAGGAACTAACATAGTGTTGTAGGTCAGTTATAATTCAAAAACAAACAAACTCATAGAAAAAGAGATGATATTTGTAGTCACCAGAGGAAGGGGTGGGGGAAGGGGGAAATTGGATGAAGGTGATCAAAAGTCCAGTTATAAGTTAAACAAGTATGAGGGATGTAAAGTACAACATGATAAATATAATGAACACTGTTGTATGTTATATGATAGTTGTTAGAAAAATCCTAAGAGTTCTCATGACAAGGAAAATTTTTTTCTCTTTAACTTTGTATCTATAGGAGATGACGGATATTCACTAGTGACAATCATTTCATAACATTTAAGTCAAATCACGTATGCTGTACACCTTAAACTTATACAGTGCTGTATGTCAATTCTAACTGAATAAAACTGGAAGAAAAAATAATCACTGCTAAATATCCATCAAATCACACTCTTTCCCTTTTGACTAACTAGTCACTTTATTCAATCAACACATTTGCTGAAGGCCTATTACAAGCAGGTGCTATTTTATGACATGTATCCTAGAAGCTGTCCTTTAGAGAGTAGCCAAAACTAGGAAAGACTTTCTATATGTCTAAAACTATAATGTAAGACATTTTTCTATGAAGCCAAATATCCTTTATCTTTTCATTTTCATTTAAAAGAAGTATCCTCACCCACGGAAGCAATTTCTGAACTTAAAAAAGTAACAATCACTCCCATCTCACCATGTAATTTATCCTTATTATGAAACACAAAGAAAAACCTCACATACACTCTCACCTCTCCTTTTCTTTCTCTGATTTATGCTACAAAACATGGGAGAAAGAGGCAATAGGGAATTAAATTTAATTCACGTGTGAGTGCTGAAAGTGCATGAGCAAAGCTATAATGACAAAATGGAACAGCTGCGTTGTAGAGAACTGCAATGATATATATGTTACGATTTACAAAGATAAGAAACATCCAAATGCCTTAAGTATGCACCGCCTTCAATAGAGAGGCAGCCTTGAGCCAGAAATACAGTCTTAAAGAGAAACTAATCTCTTGGCCGCAAACTAATGACTACTCTTTACTGTTATGATAAAAGAAAGTCAATACATAAATTAAAAGATTGGCTCATTGTCCCCCCACACATTTAAAACAAAATGATTATATCTGCTTAGGAAACCCAAAATTTTCTATTGGTCCCAAGACCTTGACTGTACCCTTGTCAATACCAGTTAACCTGTATCACTTTTCTAAATTATTAACCAGTGGAACATACTCTACCTCTATCTTCAAAAGCCTGAATATATCTGTGAAACTAATTTTCCAAAGCTTGCTTTAAATAAAGCACAAAGTTGCCATCCATGCTTTCTAGCATGACTGCACTAAGCATCCAACCTTAAAACGCACTTATCATCCAGAAATTCCTATGAACTAAGGTCATTTGCAAGATACAGATTCGAGCATTAAAACAAGAGACACAATATTTAAGAGACAGACCCAGGAACCCCAGGAACACTATAAAACCATGCACAGACGTTAGCACAAAGACAAATAGTTTTTACTATCATATAGCACTGCAAGAAAGTATAAAACTTGAAGAAACGCTATTCAAATAAATAAAGACATTAACCAAAAGAAAGACTATTAATTAATGTGCTTTAGGAATAGGGACCTAGTATTCTCACACTTAAGGAACACGAACATGCAATTTTTTCAATCTGTAATTTTGTAAATAGCAAACTTAATGTTTTGAGATTTAACTCGTAATTCAAAGCAGCGTTACCTCATCTGTCACTGGTTGCCGTTCTGTAAAGCGTGAAACTATCTGAATCAACTAGTTCTTGAAGTCACATAACAAAATTCTTCAAGTCCCTAGTATAATTTTTTGTGTGTGAGTTTAACCTTACTTCAAAAGACTGTTTTAGCCTGAACCAGGCCTCTCAACGGCATGTATCTTCTGAGACAGTGTTGAAGAAAACACCTCTGTGTCTAATTTAACTTGTCATTGGATATCACTGTTGCTCCACACAAATCCATTTGGAATAGAATTTCTTTGGCACTGGTGAACTTTATCCCTGTCTCCTCCCCCTGCCTAGGAGTCACAATTTCCTGGCCAAAGGCCCAACGATAGTTACTGCAACAACAAATGAGACTGAGGATACAAGAAAAAAATCTTAGGCATGTTTTGGTTATGGCCTTGTGTAATTGTATACTCAAAGTTTGTTACAATCAAAGAAAAGAAAAACAAGTGTTTTTCATAGAGCACAAATTTAGATTACCAACGAAATGTGTGTTTACTTCACTGAAAAATGCTGTAATGTGGATTTTTGTTGAAAATCTAACTATCTTTCTCCCCAAACTACTTTCTATTTCTGCTATTGGCACTCTCATTTTCCCCTCAAGCCTAAAATCTAGTTAACATCTTTTGATTCTTTTCCCTCCCTCAAACCCACACCTCACTTGCCTTCATTTTAATTTCCACATGTCTACGCCAGCCAGCTCTTCTATTCAGTTCACACTGCTAACAGCTCGTCCAGGTCCTCATTAACTCAGAGATCATCTCCCATATTGTCTTCCTGCACACTAATGCCAAATTAACTACTCTGAAGTGGTGCTACTCAAAGTGTAACCCACAGGCCAATGCTGCTTTGTGAAGTGTTGTTACTAATCCATGATATGATACACACAGAAACTGCAAGTATTTAGAAATTTTTATAGCGAATTTGAAAAATTTTGTTTGTTGAACATAATGACAAAAAATGTAGACTTACATTTTATGTATCTTTATTTTTCTAGTAATTCATTTTTATTATATTTTGTATCAATTTGAAACAATGAAAAAAAAAAAAAACTGGTTCTCCAACATAGATGAGAAGCACTATCCCAATGCCCAGCTTTAATTATGTTGCTCTCCTACTTAATAATCTTTAGAAATTCCTTACTATCTGCCAAAACTAATATATTCCAAATTTCTGTATCTTCCAGGAGTTCAAAGCCTTTCACTATCTTTCCAAAATCAGTTTTATCTCATGTTGCTCCACATCACGCGCCATTCTAATAATCAAAATTAACTGCTTGCTATTTTCTAAAAGTGCTCTGAAGCTTTGTTTATACTTTTTCCCATACCTGAAATGTCCTGCTCAGTTATCTCTATCTTATTTTTCAAGACCCAGAAATCTCAAGTGATTTCTTTAAGAAACTATTCCGGCCACGCCACAGAGCTATGTTAACAGTGATGCCGCTGGATCTCAGATTACTGTTTTAGTTAATGAAAGAGATCTCACCAACAATTAAAATTCTATAAAGCTGTGAACCATGTGAGCAGTATGAATATTCAAAACCCTTCACTTTGGCACTTACTATATTTTATTATATACATAAATTATGTGTTTAATTCTCTTATTTACTGGATTATAAACTTTGAGGCAGGATTTATTGCCTACCCAACAACTAGCATGGGGCCTGGTAAAGACTAGAAACAATATTCAACTCAACTAAAAATCAAACTAAAAACTTAATAGCAATTAGTGGTTGCCAGAGGCTGTGGCAAAGAGGGAATGGGGGAGTTCCCATCATGGTGCAGCAGAAACAAACCCAACTAGGAACCATGAGGTTGTGGGTTCGATCTCTGGCCTTGCTCAGTGGGTTAAGGATCCGGCGTTGCCATGAGCTGTGGTGTAGGTTGCAGTTGTGGCTCGGATCTGATGTTGCTGTGGCTGTGGCGTAGGCCAGCAGCTGTAGCTCTGATTAGACCCTCTAGTCTGAGAACCTCCATATGCCTCGGGTGCAGCCCTAAAAAAAGGAAAAAAAAGACAAAGAGGGAATGGGGAGTTTCTTTTGGGGGATAATAAAAATGGTCTAAAATTAGACAGTGTTGTTGGTTGCGCAACTCCTGTGAATATAGCAAAATCACTCAACTGTACTCTTTGAAGGGCTGAACTGAATGGTAGGTATGCTAACTATATCTCAATAAAGCTGTTATTTAAAAAACATAATGAGGAGTTCTGGGCATGGCTCAATGGAAACGAATCTGACTAGCATCCATGAGGACAAGGGTTCGAACCCTGGCCTGTTCAGTGGGCTAAGGATCTGGCATTGCCGTGAGCTGTGCTGTAGGTCATAGACATGCCTCAGATCTGGCATTGCTGTGGCTCCACGTGGTATAGGCCAGCAGCTACATCTCTGATTCGACCCCTCGCTTGGGAACCTCCATATGCCTTGATTGCAGTCCTAAAAAGACAAAATAATAAAAATAAAATAAAAAAACATAATGGCAAAACCTCTGTCTGCCCATTTATGTCCCCAATCTTCAGTAAAAGAATGCTGGTAATCTTAAAAAAAAAAAAAGGTAAAAAATTTAATTTATGAAATGGATTCTTAAAAATTGAAAGTTCAAATATCATGGATATACAGACACACAGATTTTAGATTGGATTATATAAGCAAAAGTCATTTAGTAGCATTAGTTTTTTCTCTTGCATAAATTTACAGCCAATAACTTTTTTTGGGGGGAAAGGACCCACACCCGTGGCATATGGAGGTCACGTCAGAGCTACACCTGCTGGCCTACGCCACAGCAACACAGGATGTGACCTGCACCACAGCTCACAGCGCCACCAGATCCTTAACCCACTGAGCGAAGCCAGGGATTGAACCCACATCCTCATGGATCCTAGTCGGGTTTGTTAACCACTGAGCCATGACAGGAATTCCCCAGCCAATAACTTCTTATTGTATTGACTGAATATTTTCTCCGAGGAACATCCTTAGGAGGAATACACTGTATCAGATTATGCAGTGAAATGGAGTTCCTTGGTGACTCAGTGGGTTAAGGATCTGGTGGTGTTACTGCTGTGGCTCAGCTCATTGTTGTGGTGCAGGTTCAATCCCTGGTCCAGGAACTTTCACATGCTGCTGGCATGGCAAAAAAAAAAAAAGGACTGTGCCATGAGAACAGCATCTTGTGCTTCAAAAGTCTGAACAACAAGCACATTATCATTTCTAAAATAATACATGAATGAATTATAATACTAATTTTTCTCATTCCAATACTCAATACAAAAAAAGTTCCAGTGAAAAGTGAGTATGGAGGCATGCAGAGAACAAAATTAAAGATGATTAAAATTTAAAATGCCATCAATTGTAAAAGTTCACCCATATTATATACCATTAAGAAAGGGCAATGGGGAGTTCCAGTCGTGGCTCAGTGGTTAACGAATCCAACTAAGAACCATGATGTTGTGGGTTCGATCCCTGGCCTTGCTCAGTGGGTTAAGGATCCAGCGTTGCCATGAGCTGTGGTGTAGGTTGCAGATGCGGCTCAGATCCTGCATTGCTGTGGCGCAGGCCGGCAGCTACAGCTCCTGTTAGACCCCTAGCCTGGTAACCTCCATATGCCGCGGGTGCGGCCCTAGATAAGGCAGAAAGACTGAAAAAAAAAAAAAGGCAATGGGTAGGGATGCCCAAGAAAAGTTAGAGTCTCATAAAGCCAGGATTATCAAAGGGCTATATCCATAACACCAGGAAAAAGGAGAAATAAATCTGCAACACAGAAAGCACACAAGGACATCTGTACATCTCGGCTCTGACACTGAGTCCAAGGAAGGGGAAAAACCTCTCCCCTGAGAATTTGAAAAACTAAGGTAGGTTTGTGGTCTGAATTTACACTACTAGTATGGTTTAATACTGCCCCTAAGTGACTGAAAGAAACAAAACCTCTCTAGAATTTTTTAGAATTTATTTATTTTCTTTTTACGGCCGCATCTGCGCATATGGAAGTTTCCAGGCCAGGGGTTGAATGGGATCTGTAGCTGTGGCCTATGCCACAGCTTATGGCAATGCTGGGTCCTTAACCTGCTAAGCCACAATGGGAACTCCACTAGAAGAATTCAAGTTAATTCTAGGTGGCATATTACCAGATGATGCCCAAATTCAGAGATGTCTAAATGTGAAAAAATGTGTATCTTGAAAGTGATAAAAGACTAATAGCAGTGATCACACTCTTTCCCCTTAAAGCATACTTTAAAAGAGATTCTCTTTAAGAAAGACACATTACAATGCCCTTCACCTTCATTCTCAAATGAAAAAAACTGCCGTAATGAGAGCAGGATGATGGAGAATAAAAAAGAGGACTAACCAATGAAAAATACATAAATTAAGACAGAAACCAGAAACCTCAGTACTTCTGAAGATAAATTTACTGTTCGAAACCTCAGTCTAATTAAAAAAATTTTTCCAATCTTTTTTTCCCCATTCCCCCTAAATTCTTTTTTATGTTTTCTCCCCAATCTTTAAAGACCAATGTATACAGGATGATTTATAAAATGAAGCAAAATATTAAGGTTGAATTAAATGGGATAAAAATTAGAGAAGAAAACAGGTTCATCACATTATCAGTAGGCCAAATTAGCCAATGTACTGACTATACCTATAACGCAAAAGACAGGTCAAAATCCAGAATTTAAAATAAAAGCAAATAATAAAACTAATTTTGGCCCCTTACCTAAAAGATGAGAACTCTAGTAACAAAAGGTATTCTGACCACTTTAGAGGACTAGCGTTCAATCATGACACTCAAAGCAGAATGCATTTTTTTTCCTGCATTACATATCCTAGGGAACCTGTATTTTCCCAAAATATTCCTTTGAATATGCATAAATAATAACTTTTCATTTACAAAATTTCAAATAATAAATTGGGGAGCCTCTCAAGTTTCATTCTTCCTCTAATTTTACTGAGGTATAATTTACGTCAAATAAAATTCACCCATTTTAAGTATGAATTTGGTGAGTTTTGGCAATTATATACACTCATGTTAACAACTACCACAATAATCCAAATACTCCTTCATGTCTTTTATGCAAAATCCTCCCCTACCCGTGGCCCCAAGCCACCACTGATCTATGCTTTCTGTCACAACAGTTTCTATGTAAGTGGAATCAAACACCATATAGTCAATTTGTATGTGGTCTCTTTTTCTTTGTACAATACTTCTGAGACTCATTCATGTTGTTATATGCATTAAAAATTAGTTCTTTTTTCTTGAGTAGTATTCTATTGTATGAGCATACCATAATTTGTTTACTCATTCAGTTAATGGATATTCTGAGTTGTTCTCAGTTTTTGGCTATTGTAAATAATAATGTTATGAACACTCACATGCAAATCTGTGTGGATATACGCTTTCATTTCTCCTGGAGTCAATACCTAAAAGTGGAATTATTAGTTATTTAGTAAGCATATGTTTAACTTCAAAAGAGATGGCCAAAACTGTTTTGTTTTGCATTCTCATCAGCAATGCATGAGGTTTCCAGTTACTCCAAATTGTCAGTGTTTTTAGTTTTAGTCATTCTAGTGGATCTGCAGTGGTAAGTTGGTATGATTTTAATTTGTATTCCCCTAATGACTAACGATGTGGAGCATCTTTTCAAGTGCTTATCAGCCATGTCTTCTGTGAAGAATCATTTTTAAGCTGGGTAGTTTGTTTCATTATTGTGTTATAAGAATTCTGGATATATTTTATTTTACTTTATTTCATTTCATTTTTTTGCTGTTTAGGGCCACACCAGCGGCATATGGAAGTTCCCAGGCTAGGGGTCAAATCAGAGCTACATCTGCTGGCCTACATCACAGACACAGCCACAGCCACAGCCACAGCCACACCGGATCCGAGCCAAGTGAGACCTACAGCTCACCGCAAAACAGGATCCCCAACCCACTGAGTGAGGCCAGGGATCAAACAAACCCACATTCTCATGGATACTAGTCAGATTTGTTTTCCCTGTGCCACAGTGGGAATTCCTCTTCATATATTTTAGATTTAAGTCCTTTATCGCATACATATGTACTGAGGAAATTTTCTCCCAGTATGTGGCTTGCCCTTTGATTTTCTTAACGTTACCTTTCAAAAAGCAGAGGGTTTTTTAAAACTTTTGATGAAGTCCAATTTATCAATTTTGTCTTCCATGTATTTTTCCCTAAGAAATCTTCACCTAAATTCAAGGTCATGTACATTTTTTTTTTTGGTCTTTTTGCCTTATTTGGGCCGCACCCGCAGCATATGGAGGTTCCCAGGCTAGGGGTCTAACAGGAGCTGTAGCTGCCGGCCTTCACCACAGCCACAGCAATGCGGGATCTGAGCCACGTCTGCAACCTACACCACAGCTCACGGCAACGCTGGATCCTTAACCCACTGAGCATGGCCAGGGATTGAACCCGCAACCTCATGGTTCCTAGTCAGATTCGTTAACCACTGAGCCACGACAGGAACTCCAAGGTCACGTACATTTTCACCTACAATTTACTTTTAACTTTATATTTAGATCTATGATCCTTTTTGTGTTATTTTTTATATATGGTTGAACCAAAGGTCAAGGTTCATTTTTTTTTCTATATGAACGTTTAGTTGTTCCAGCACATCTGTTAAAAAAAACCTACACTTTTACCATGGCCTCATTGCTGAAAATCAATTGACTATATATGTACTGGTCTACAAACTCCCTACTAGGTTTCATGATCTATCTATCTATCTATATATATATATATATCCTTACGCTAATACCACACTGTCTCTTTTACCACAGGTTTACAAGGCTCCAGCATAATTTTTGATGATTTAATTCTAATAAGTCTTTTCTTATTACTATTAGGGAAATATTTCATAGAAATCAAAATACCACACATACAAAAATGTATATATAAGAATTGTTTTCATCCCAAAGTAGAAAACTTATCCTTTTATTTCTAAAGATAGCAAAGGAGAATAAAAGGTAATTAATTGACTTCATTTATATGATCCATGTATTTCAAGTGCACTTGTTCATTACCCATTCATATAGTACAATAATTTCTCCAGGGGCCCCCAGAAATAAATCTAAAATAATATCTCAGGCTTTATAGTGTTCTCTGACACACACAGATCTCTTTCTAACCAGTTCTAATATATGCTTTACCACAGGGGAAAAAGTAGTACTAATTACTTCTCAGGAATTTGGCATCTAGAAATACGGTTCTTCATAAATCTACAAGCCAGCTTTATAAACAACCACTTGAACGAACCTAATATTACCAGCATCCCTGATAATATTTATCACAAAAATTATTTAATAAAAGCTGCAAATTTGTAGCCAGTGCTGGAAAGAAAGAAAACATACAAACCTGAAGAGGCAATCCTCTCCTATTTTCACATTTAAAGAACCTCAAAATTCTAGTGATGCCATGAGAGGTCTAAAAATAACACAGAATTATTTATACCCATGGCTGTTCTCTTTATTCAATAATGAGGCTTTAAAATAGCAGTAAAAAGGGCCAATTTCATTTTGCTTATAATCAATAGATGATTAGATTAAAATAAATTATAAACACAAGGCTCTGAAACTATTTCAAAATTTCTATTAGAAAAAAGAACTAGGAAATGAATTAAGAGCTTTGAGAAAATAAAAAATTTAAATTGTACTACATTTTTAAAGACTTATTTTTGAGAGCCCTATGTCCTATTTGATCAAAAGGAATGTCTCTCTCAAGTTAACCAGGTCCAGTTATGCTTGAAGGCTAGAAATGAAATAATTAACAGCATGCAGCTATTAACGTACATGTCACTTATTATAGTGGTTACAAAAGAATACCAGTAATAATTCAGCTCTGAAACATAAGAGAAAATAATATAAAGACAATAAAAAAGCTGGCACAGAACTATTTTATGTTGCAAAATAAGGAGAAAGAGGATTCCACTTGAAATTATGTTTTGTCTACACTCCCCAGAAAGAAACAATATCCTAACGCTGCTCTTCCATCTTTCGCACCATTTTCTAAAGGTGCAAATTATTTTTAAATACACTTCAATTTTTAAACTTCAGTCTATTTCTATGTGAAATTATTTGGTAAGACACCACTGTTTGCTTCCAATCTTCACAAACACTTTCTATTAAAAAACAAACTAATTACAGGGTAAACACAGTGCTTATATCTCACTAAATTTCTGTTAAGATTATCCATTCTCAATGTAGTCTTTCAAAATAGCAACAGTAACTTTACAGCAGATTACATCTGAAACACCAACAATGTAAGCTTTCCGCTGAATTTCTTTCAATCTCTCCCTCTTTCTCCACTCTCAGACTGGTAGCACTGCTTATTAATCTTCCAATTCCCTCAGATGCTTAGAACATCTCTTTGCTGAGAAAAATGAGAGGAAAAGAATAATAAACTCACTTACCCTTCCTTAGACATTCTCAAAGATCTACTTCCTCTGGAAGAGAATACAGGATCAACAAACAAGCTCCACTGATCTCTTGAGAACTGTAGCTCATTTGTTAAAGCACAGAGAACTCAGGCCCTGAGAGGCCCAACAAATTCGGGCACAATGCCGAACCCTAACTAGGCAATATCTCAGACACCAATATCCTCAGTTTTAAAATACTTGAAAACCTAAGAATAATAGGAAAAAACTGGAGAGCAGGAAAAATAACTAATGGTCTGAGCTGTCTAAGACTGGTCAGTTTAGAAAGAAGACAATCCAAATGGCAAGTTCCTGTAAGAGACAGGAATCGTTACTGGCAAACACACAGAAAAAGCAAATTTACCCCCTAATGAGGCCCGCCAACAGTACGCAAACAATGTGAGTTTCACAGAAGGGAGCAGCCCTAGTTAGTCCAAATCATTTAGTTTACTCTGGAAGGGGAAAAAAAAAAAATCAACAGGATACATAATACTTTGTTTTAATTATCAGTTTAGTTATTTCCTCCCTTAGAAAATGAACAATGTGAAGTACAAGAGAAGAAAGTGTTTATGTGCCGATCATATTACAGGAGGAACCTAAAGTATTTCCACGCTGTGGTCTTTTTTCTGATCATTAACTGCTTTTAAGGAAAACATCTGTGTTCAAATATTTTACTCAATCGCCTGAAAATTTTAGCTCATGTGAAAAGAAATTCACTGATCTTTGGTATATGGGGGATAAACCCAGAACATTCTAAAGGTCAATTCCAAATCTCAGAGCAAGTTGAAGTTTGAAAGAAAAACATCTGCAACATTCCTGCCTCTTGACCAATATAATGCATAGAGATTATGCAACAGGGGGAGAAATAAACAAGTGTACTAAACTCTAAGAACACTAAGATGGCAAATAAATCCTCCTAGCGGTGATTCAAATTAAAAATAAAATATATATACTTTAAAGTAATACTACTTGAATTAAAATTTTAATTTAAAAAACATTATATTTAAATATTATCTACATATCTTACCATGAAGGTTTCTGTTACTAAAATGTTTAAATAGTCACCATACAACTAAAAGCACTACTAAATACCATAAAGTCAAACTAAATTATTTTCAGTTTATTTAGAAAAAACAGTATGGTGAAATGGAAAGAGAATGAGCACCAGAACAACTAGGTTTAAATTCTGCTTCTCTGCCTTCTGGCTGAATTAAGTTAATTAACCTAAGCCTGAGATTTTTTTTTTTTTTTAACCTACAGAAGACAGATAGCATCTGGTTGATGTCTCATTTGTAAGTACTCAAAGAGCTATTATAACTTGGAAGGGTTGGGGTACAGGGAAAACAACCGAATTGTTAAGCATTACCTCACCAAAATATCTCTTGGAAATACATTTTTATTTGTTGTTTTTTTTTCTCTTTAGGGCCGCAGCCGCGACATATGGAGGTTCCCAGGCTAAGGGTCGAATTGGAGCTACAGCTGCTGGTCTACACCACAGCCACAGCAACACCAGATCCAAGCCGCATCTGCGACCTACACCACAACTCACGGCACTGCCGGATCGTTAACCCACTGAGCAAGGCCAGGGATGGAACCGGCAACCTCACGGTTTCTAGTCAGATTCATTAACTGCTGCGCCACAACAAGAACTCCAGAAATACATTTTTAAAATCCAATTCTCAAATTATACATGAATATGAAGGACTTTCACTATCCTCAAACCAAATTCCATAAACACAAGAATACAAGCTGAATGTGGAAAAGTGATCTAATCCTTAAGAGTGCCAATTTCCCATGGCTTCCCTGGATTTCCAGCTTGTGGCATCACAGCTCAGTGTGGTGGAAATAAATGTAATTACTATTTTAAGACTTTACTACTTGTAAAGAGAAAGGAAAACAAAAATCTCCCTTGAACAGAGGGGATATACACACTTATACGAGCTTTCTGTGCAAAAGAGACTGCTGTCTAAAGATGATTAGCTATTTCAATTCAGTTCATATACTCAAGAAATGTTTACTAAATCTCTATGTGTCATTGCCTGATATCAGCACTACAAACATGATATCTTTGTTTTTTTGGAGTTCAAAGTCTAACGGAGGAGGCCCATGCACAAACAGTTAAAAAGTCATGTGTAACTGTAGTTTTAGAGACATGCACAACAGAGAGGTGCATTTATATTCTCCTACTGAAAGGAAGGATGCCCATGTTGTTGCTATTGTTAAACTGACACTGTGCTACTCACTTTATATATGTATTATCTTATTTAATCCTCAAATAACTCTATGAGGTAGAAATTATGGCAATTTCATAGATAACAAAACAAGGTTTACGGCAATGAAATACTGTGATTCTAAAGAAATTAAATGGGATAAACCAAAATGCTAACCCAAAGCCGTGGCTCCTAAACACACCACTAAAACGATTACAAGGTGTTAATCAGACTAAGAGGAAAAGCGGGGTGGAGAACATTCCAACAGAAAAGAGACTAAGAATGAAAAGCAGAGTGACACAGATATTATGTTGTGTGGAAGATACCAAGAAGCAATTCAGAGTTGATAGGATACAGAGTTTGAAGAAGGAAGCTGTTCAAGATGAAAGTGGAAAGAAAAGGATAGGTCCTTACAGGGTCTTAAATGCTGCATTAATAGGCTTAGATTTACCCTATAGCATGTTGGATGTGATGCCACTTAAGGTGTTAAGCAGAGTGATAAATACAATTTACAAGACAGATGTGAGGAGGACGAGGCTAAAGGCAAGGAGACCTAATGGAGGTTACTTCAGTAAACCAGGACAGTGATGACTGTGCCTGGACTGGCACCATCAGTTCGAAAAATAAAAGGCTAGAATCTGGAAAGATTAGGAGGTTGTATTAAAGCACATATGTGCGTGTGTTAGAATGCATTGAGAGGGGACTAGAAGGACGATCTCCAAACTACTAACAGTTGTTTACCCATGAGAAACAGGAGTGGAGCATGAACAGGTAAATGAAGGGGAACTTTCAGATTTTACTCTATATATTTCTGTATTCCTGAATATTTGCACAATAAGAATTTATTTATCTATTACCTAAATAATTTCACTTTTTTTTTCTTTTTTGGCCACCCCATAGCATATGTTCCTGGGCCAGGGATCAGATCCAAGTACCACGGTTGTGACCTAAGCTGCAGCTGTGGCAACTCTGGATCCTTAACCCACTGTGCCAGGCTGAGGATTGAACCTGCATCCCAGAGCTCCCAAGATGCCACTGATCCCATTGTGCCACAGCGGGAACTCCTCAAACACTTTTTAAAAAATAACTAAGAGATTAAAATTTGGGATTAATGATTATATTACTCTCCACTTCTTGGATCTATCATATTCAGAGATGGTTTGATTTCCTAATGGGGACAGTAACAAAATTCTGTTTTAAAAAGCTTTGAAAAGGAAGTAGCTGGAAATAGAGCCAGGGATGAACTTCAGGTCTTTTGACTCAAAGTTCATTAAGATTGAAATGTTTAACATAAAACTGGAAACCATAAATCAAGTAACAGAGCATATTTGAAAAAGATTCCAAAATGAAACTAAAAACTTATAAAAATTAAAATAAAAAAGACAATAAAAAGATTCAAGTCAGACTAAAAAGAGAATTAATGGGAATTCCTGTCATGGCTCCGTGGTAACAAACCCTAATAGTATCCATGAGGATGTGGGTTTTATCCCTGGGCTTGCTCAGTGGCTTAAGGATCTGGCGTTGCTATGAGTGGTGGTGTAGGTTGCAGATGTTGTTCAATCTTGCATTGCTGTCACTGTGGCATATGCCAGGGAGCTACAGCTCCAATTCGACCCCTAGTCTGGGAACTTCCATATGCTGCAGGTGCGGTCCTAAAAAAAGAAAAAGGAGGAGGATGGAAAATACAAAAGAAAGGATAAAAGAAGAAAGGAATACAGTACCAAAGTCTAACATATGCTTATTAGAGTTCAGGAGAAGAGAATAAAGGACAATACATGAAAAGATAATAACTGAAAAGTTATAAACCAATTAAAGACAAGCATAGAATCAAGAACTCCAATGACACTAAATAATAATAAATAAAAAGAAATCCAAAGTTTACTACCTATCAATCCTAAGAGGAATATGAGTGAGAGTAACATTTCTGATGGGCCTTTTGTACAGTTTTGACTTTTGAAAGCAAGCTACTATTTTCTGTAATACTATAATTGACCCTTGAACGATGAGGGTATTAGAGCGCTAAGCTCCACAAGATCAAAAATCCACATATACTTTGAAGTGGCCCTCTGTTTCCTTGGTTCTTAAACTAGAATTAGAAAGGAACCTCAAACTAAGAATAGAAAAGAACTTCCTCAGCCTGATAAAAGGGCAGCTATGAAAAACCTGTGGCTACCATCATACTTAGCTAAAGACTGCAAACTTTCAGAATTCCCATTGTGGTTCAGCGGGTTATGAACCCACTAGTACCCATGAGGATGCAGGTTCAATCCCTGGCCTCAGTGGGTTAAGGATCCAGCATTTATTTCCATGAGCTGTGGTACAGAGGTCACAGACACAGCTCAGACCCTGTGTTACTGTGGCTGTGGTGTAGGCTGGCAGCTGCAGCTTCAATTTGACCCCAGCCTGGAAACTTTAATATACTGCATGTGCAGCCCTTAAAAAAAAAAGACAACAACATTTCTTCCTGAGGTGAGGCAAAAGAAAAGATGTCCAGGAGCTCCCTTATGGCACGACAGGTCAAGGATCTGGCACTGATTGTCACTGCAGTGGCCAGGTCGCTGCTGTGGCTCAGGTTTGATCCGTGGCCTAGGAACCTCCACGTACCATAAGTGTAGCCAAAATAACAAAACAAAACAAAACGAAAGGATGTCAACTCACAAGTTCTTTCAGCATGGTACTGACACTGTTCTAGCCAAGGAAATCAGGCAAGAAAAAGGGCCTCAAAATTGGAAAAGAAGTAAAACTATCCTTATCTGCAAATGACATGATTTTATATATAAAAATCCCTAAAGAACACAAGTCACAAAACTATTAGAGCTAATAAACGAATTTGGCAAAGTTGCAGAAAATAATACCAATATGCAAAAAACAGTTGTATTTCCAAAATAGCAATGAATAATCCAAAAAACAAAAATTAAAAAAAAACTTTATTTTCTAAAGCATCAGAAATCATAAAATTAGAAATGAATTTATTAAGTGTTAACTCAATAGCAAAAAAGCTAACAACCCAACTGAAAAATGGACAAAAGACCTGAACAGACATTTCTCCAAAGAAGATATACAGATGGCCAACAGGCACATGAAAAAATGCTCAACATCACTGCTTATTAGAGAAATGCAAATCAAAACTATTATGAGGCATCACTTCACATGAGTCAGAATGGCCATCATTAATAAGTCCACAAATTACAAATGCTGGAGAGGGTATGGAGAAAGTGGAACCCCCCTGCACTGTTGGTGGGAATGTAAATTGGTACAACCACTATGGAAAACAGTATGGAGGACCTCAGAAAACTAAATACAGAACTACCATATGACCCAGCAACCCCACTCTTGGGCATATATCCAGACAAAACTTCCCTTGAAAAAGACACATGCACCTGTATGTTCACTGCAGCACTATTCACAATAGCCAAGACATGGAAACAACCTAAATGTCCACTGACAGATGAACGGATTCAGAAGATGTGGTATATATACACAACGGAATATTACACAGCCATCAAAAAGAACAAAATAATGCCATTTGCAGCAATATGTATGGAACTAGAGACTCTTATACTGAGTGAAGTTAAGTCAGAAAAAGAAAGACAAATACCATATGATATCACTTATATCTGGAATCTAATACATAGCACAAATGAACCTTTCCACAGAATAGAAACTCATGGACTTGGAGAACAGATTTGTAGTTGCCAAGGGGAAGGGGGAGGGAGTGGAATGTACTGGGAATTTGGGGATAATAGATGCAAACTATTGCCTTTGGAATGGATAAGCAATGAGATCCTGCTGTATAGCACTGGGAACTATATCTAGTCATTTATGATGGAGGACAATGTGAGAAAAAGAATGTATATATGTATGTGTGACTGGGTCTCTTTGCTGTGCTGTAAAAAATTGACAGAACCCTGTAAACCAGCTTTAATGGAAAAAATAAAAATCATTTAAAAAATAAGTGCTAAGACCTTTAATACAGTGATTAAAGAAGATCTAAATAAATGTAATCCCATATATATATCAATCAGAACCCTTAGTATTGTTGAGATGATGATACTCCTGAAATTACTATTCAGATTCAATGCAATCCTATTGAAACCCCAGCTGTCTTTTTTATAGAAATTGACAAGCTGATCCTAAAATTCTTATGTATATAGGAGGTCTCCAGAATGGTCAAAGCAATTTTGAAAAGGAAGAAAAAACTAACTGGAGGACTCACATCACAATCTGAAAACATAATACAAAGTTGCAGCAATTAAGATTGTGTAGTACTGACATAATGATAGGCAAATAAGACTAAAGGAATACAATTTAGAGTCCAGAAATAAACACATATGTTTATGACCAACTGATTTTTGACAAGAGTTATCAAGATCATTTAATGTGGAAATAAATAGTGCTAGGACAACTGAATATTTACATGCAAAATAATTAATTTTAACCCCTATCTTGCACCACATACAAAAATTAACTCAAAATGTATCCAAAACCTAAATACAAAACATAAAACTATTGGAGTTCCCATCATGGCTCAGCGGAAATGAACATGACCAGCATCCAAGAGGACACAGGTTTGATCCCTGGCCTTGCTCAGTGGGTTAAGGATCCAGCATTGCTGTGAGCTGTGGTGTAGGTCACAGATGTGGCTCAGATCTGGAGTTGCTGTGACCATGACGTAGGCCAGTGGCTACCACTCCAATTAGAACCCTAGCCTGGGAACCTCCATATGCCATGGGTGCGGCCCTAAAAAAGACAAAAATAAAAATGAAAAAACCCATAAAAGTATAAAACTCTCAGAAGAAAATTTAAGTGTAAATCTTTGTGACCTTAGATTAAGCAACAGTTTCTTAAACATGAAAACAAAAGTACAAGCAACAAAAATGATAGATAACTTGGACTTAATCAGTATTAAAAAAAATCTATTCCTTCAAATGACATTACTAAGAAGGTGAAAAGACAACCCACAGACTAGGAGAAAATATCTGAAAATCATATATTAGACAAAGGCTTAGTACCTAGAATACATAAATAAAGAACAAATATTCAACTCAACAATAAAAAGACAATTAAGAAACAGGCAAAGGATCTGAAGAGATAATTCTCGAGAGAAGATATACAAATGGCCAATAAGAACATAAAAAGATACTCAACATCATTAATCATAAAGGAAAAGCAAATCAAAATCCCAGTGAGATGCCACCACACATACACTAGCATGGCTATAATAATTTTAAAGAACCCACTAACAAGTGTCACCGTGAGGATGTGGAGAAACTAGAAGCTACATACCTTGCTGGACGGAATGTAAAAAGACGAATTTGCATTGGAAAAGAGATAATTCTTCAATAAATTAAAATTACCATTTGACCCAGCAAATTCCACTGCTAGATGCATACTCCTCCAAAATGAAAACATGTCCACACAAAACATATACACAAATGTTTATAGCAGTATTATTTGTACCAGCCAAAACGTGGAAACTATCCAAATATTAAGCAACAGATGAACAGAGAAACAAAATGTGGTATATTCATACACTGGAATGTTATTCAGCAGTTAAAGGAATTGAGTACTGACTCATGTTACAATACGGATGAAACTTGAAAACATTAAGAGAAAAGCCATGTATTTTATGATTCTATTTATATGAAATGTCCAAAAAAGGCAAGTCCAAATGTCCAAAAAAGGCAAGAGACATAAAGTAGATCAGTGGCTGTCAGGGATTGCAGAGAGAAGGGAATACAGTGCAACTAATAGGTATGGGGTTTCTTTTCAGGGTGATGAAAATGTTATGGAGATAATAGTGGTGATGGTTACATAATTCTCAATATACTAAAACCCACTGAATTATTTATTACTATTTTATGCTATATGAATTGTATCTCAATAAAGATTTTTTATTGCTTTTTTTTTTTTTTAACTTTTTAGGGCCACACCCACGGCATATGGAGGTTCCCAGGTTGGGGGTCAACTAGAACCTGCATCCTCATGGATGCTAGTCAGATTTGTTAACTGCTGAGCCACAATGGGAATTCCTAAGGCTGTTTTTTTTAAAGAACATATATAAAGACAAATCGGTAAGAAAAAGAGACAAGGAGTTCCCTTTGTGGCTCAGTGGTTAACGAACGAATCCGACTAAGAACCATGAGGTTGCGGGTTCGATCCCTGGCCTTGCTCAGTGGGTTAAGGATCCAGCGCTGCCGTGAGCTATGGTGTAGGTTGCAGATGCGGCTTGGATCCCACGTTGCTGTGGCTGCGGCGAAGGCAGGCTGCTCCAGCTCCTGTTAGACCCCTAGCCTGGGAACCTCCATATGCCGCGGGTGCAGCTCTACATAAAGGCAAAAAGACAAAGAAAAAAAAAAGAAAAAGAGACAATCCAATTAGCAAATGACTTGAATAGTCAACTCACAGAAGACAGAATCTAAAGGGCTAGTTAATATATGAAGAGGTGTTTCAATTATTCATCAGAAAAATACAAATTAAAACCAAACTGATATGTCAGTATGTATCCACCAAAATCAGTTTTAAATTAAAAATATTATTCAAGAGATTAATTTTAAAGTGTTGGTCATATTGCTTTCCTATATTGCAGGTAAAATTCTAAATCAGAGCAAGCACTTGGGAAAACTATTTTTGTTATATCTACCTAAACTAAATATATGTTTTACCCTATGGCCCAGCAATTCCACTTCCCTGGAGAAATGATTGTATATAGCCATGAAAAGATATATTCGGAGTTCCCTTTGTGGCTCAGTAGTTAACAACCCCAACTAAGATCCATGAG
Organism: Catagonus wagneri; assembly: GCA_004024745.2. Classification (NCBI taxonomy): domain Eukaryota; kingdom Metazoa; phylum Chordata; class Mammalia; order Artiodactyla; family Tayassuidae; genus Catagonus; species Catagonus wagneri. The sequence goes on along the minus strand of PVHT021183705.1, from coordinate 26,339,280 downwards.
GACGCAGGTTCAATCCTTGGCCTTGCTCAGTGGGTCAAGGATCTGGTGTAGCTGTGAGCTGTGGTATAGGTCACAGACACAGCTCGGATCCCTCGTTGCTGTGGCTGTGGCACAGGCTGGCAGCTATAGCTCTGACTGGACCCTTAGCTTGGGAACTTCTATATGCCATGAGTGTGGCCCTAAAACACACACACACACACAAAAGACATTCAAGAATGTTTACAACCACAGTTTAATTCATATTTTTTCAAAATTAAAATGCAGTAAAATTGAGCTTTTGGAATGTGCATGTCTTTGATTTTTTAATACATTTATAAATTTTGTAATAACCATCTGGAATCAAAATGGTTCCATCACCTCCCATACATATACCAAAACTCTCCTGTTATCCTCTTGTAGTCACACTTCCTCTCCTCTGACAACTCCATCACTATAGTTCTGTCTTTGAGAACACTGTATAAAACAACATTTAAGAGAGGCTTCTCTGACTCAGCATTGTGTCTTTGACAGTTATCCAAGTTGTTGTGTCTTATTAATAGTGCGTTTCTTTTTGCTGAGTTATATTTCATTGTGCGGATTACTGCATTTTAATTATGCGCTTACCCATTGTTGGGTTGTCTCTTGTTTGAGGCAATTACAGACTGATATATCACAAACATTATTTACGTATAGTTTTTTGCATGAGCATAAGTTTTCATTTATTTATGGAAAATACCTAGGAGTAAAATCTCTGGGTCACTGGCTAAGCATTTTTAACTTTATAAGAAACTACCAAATTGTTTTGCAGAGTAGCTATAGCATTTTGCCTTTCTACCAGCAATGTATCAGAGTTCCAACTGTTCCACGTCCTTGATAACACTTGGTATGGCCCGTATTTTTTATTTTAGCCATTGTAATAGGCATATACAATGTGGTTTTGATTTGTATTTCCCTAATGGCTAGTGATGTTACAAATGTGCTTTTATGCCATCCATATAGACTCTGAAGTGGTGTCAGTCTTTTGCCCATTTCTTCATTGAGTTGTTCTCGTGTTATTGAATTTTAAAAAGTTCTTTATATATTCTAAATACAAGCCCTTTATCAGGTATGTGATTTACAGGTATTTTCTCAGTCTGTAGCAGCTTTATGATTACTAGCTATCCATTAACAGAAAATGAATAAATAAACTGTCAAATACTGAGACAATGGGATACTGCATAGTAATAAAAAAAAAGGACAAATTACCTATACATTCAAAACCACAGATGAATCTATCTCTCAGACATTCAGTGAATAAAAGAAGCCATACCCAAAAAAATCCTTGAAGGTGAAGTATACCACCTAAATATGAATGACATTTCTTCAACTTGAGATTCTTACTATAAAATTTCATTAAATCAAGTATCTACTATTATTCTTTCTCTTCCTTGCCACTGCCACTACCACCACCCTGACTCTTCTTTTTTTATTTTACTTTTAGGTAGATTGTTTGGGGAAGAACATAGAGGGTATGGTGGCAGAGAAACAAACTGAGAATGTTTCAGGATCCAATATCTTCTTTTGAACAATAAAGTCTAGAGCGTATGTATTTCACAAAGTGGTATCACTGCATGATATAAAGAGTATTTGTATCTAGGACAGACAAAACCTGTGCTGTAAGAAAACGTATGCCACTGAGAGAATTTTTTTTTTTTTTTGGTCTTTTTAGGGCTGCACCTGCACTATATGTAAAGTTCCCAGAGTAGGGGTCGAATCAGAGCTGGAGCTGCTGGCCTATGCCACAGGCACAACAATGAGGGATCTGAGCTGCGTCTGTAACCTACACCACAGGTCAAGACAAAGCCAGATCCTTAACCCACTGAGCAAGGCCAGGGACTGAACCCATGTCCTCCTGGATACCAGTAGGTTTTGTTACTGCTGATCCACAACAGAAACTCCAAGAATTTTTTAAAATAAACTTAATATGCTGAGATAATTTTAGATTCACAAGCAGTAGTAAGAAATGATAGATTCCCTGTACTCTTCACCTAGTCTCCCCACAATGGGAACATCTTGAATAAATACAGTAGAATATATCACAACCAGGAAACTGACAAGTGAGTTTTACATGCACTCACTCGTGTCTCTGTGTGTGTTATGTGTGTGTGTAGATTCATGTAATCACCACCAGAGTCAAGATCAGAATAATTCCATCACAAAGAGTCCTAACCAGTCTCTAACCCCTGACAATCACAATTCTGTTCTCAATCTCCATAATTTTGTCATTTCAGAAATGTTACAGATATGGAATTATTGAGCATACAAACTTGTGAGGTTAGTTTTATGAACTCAACATGATTTTCTTCCTTCCCTTCCTTCTTTCTTTCCCTCCTTTCCTCTCTCCCTCCCTCTTTTCTTTCTTCCTTCCTTCTTTCCTTCCTTCCCCTTCCCCTTCCCCTCCTTTCCTTTTAAGGGCAGCACCTGCAACGCATACAAGTTCCCAGGCTAGGGGTCGAATTGGAGCCATTAGGCTGAGGCCTACGCCACAGTCACAGCAATACCAGGCCTGACCTGCATCTGCAACCTACACCACAGTTTGTGGCAAGGCTGGATCCTTAACCCACTGAGTGAGGCCAGGGATTGAACCGGCATCCTCAGGGACACGAGTCAGGTTTTTAACCTGTTCCCACAATGGGAACTCCTCAGCATAATTTCCCTGAGTTACATCAAAGTTGTGTATATCAATAGTTCATTCCTCTTTACTGATGAATAGTATTCTATTGATTGAATGTTTTGGGTCAAAACGAATAGGGCTAAAAAAAATGTTACAAATCCTGAATCCTGACTTGTCATTCCTTAGGAATATGAAACATTAATCAAAGCATCAGAATGATAAACTACAAAAAAAATTTTAACAGTTCTGATACCTTACCTCACTCTTACTCTGACAAGATATCTGTATATTATTTAAAGATGGCTCCTTGGCATTACTGAGGACTTATATTTCCATGTGAATTTCAATTTATAATATAGCTACTGGAATTTTAACAATTTATTCATTTGATTATTTGAAATCATACTAAAATGACATACTAATTCAGCTTGATTGATGACACAACTAAAAAGTTGAATGACATTCATGTGGTATCTATATAAGTTGAGAAAAAAATTAAAATTTACTGACCTGTAGTTTTTGTGTGCATAAAACCTGATACCTATACTTTCATTTTGAGATTAAAAAAAATCATAAACATTTCTAACTCTCCTAATGTGCCAAACTATAGGTACTATGAAATAGTGTTATATATGTACATAAATTCCTTTTTATTTCTTAAACATATATAACAAATTTATCTTGATTGGAGAATAAATTATCATTTGACCATTTAAATAAACACGGGTATGAAGGCCAACATTTTGATTTAAAAATAATTTCATATAAATAAACAAAGAACTTTAAAGACAAACTTTAAAAACAAAGTCTTTTGAAAGACTGCAATGTCTTTCAAAACAAGGCAAAAGGCTGGATAACCACAAGCCCATTTACTTATTAAATTTCAGTTCAACATGATAAAAAAATAACACTGATAAATTCATAAGCTATGCTCATAAAGAAAGAGCCAATTCACTTAGAAAAATCCCTTCATAATGTAATCATTGAAACTTTATAAAGACAAAACCAAATACCTGACTTCAGCATCCTGGGTACTATCAACAGGGAGAGGAGATGAAAACTCTAACTGCTTCATTCCCGGATTTGGTAGATTCAAATTCTGATCTGTATTCATCACTATCAGATTCTAGATGTTAAAGTACTATTTAAATTGTCTAACCTGCCTCCTTCAAGTCACAATAACATCTGAGCAACTCAGTCTATCTTCTGACCATATACTAAAACATATTCTAATGAAGGGTTTGGCCCAATGATTAGCCCCAACCTAGAACATTCAGCAAACATAATTAGGAAATGGAAGAACAACTCACACATTTTTCTTTTTTTTTTTTGACCACACCTGGGCATGAGGAAGTTCCTGGGCCAGATAATGAACTCAAGCCATAGGAGTGACCTAGCCACTGCAGTGAAATTCCGGGTGCTTAACCCACTAAGTCACATGGAAATTCCTGAAAGCCAGTTTCTTAATAATGACACATGATCATCATTTCCGTATCAAAATTTGAACAACTAATATTAAGCAAGAAAAAAAAGCTGGAAGTTAGATATTTATTTACTTAATTAAAAATATTCAGCCTCTTCTAAAATGGAATTCTAAAGCATCACGTATAATGCAGTTATGATAATGATCATCACAGTCTGCCTAATTCAACCAATGACAAATTACCAACTCTAATAAATGTCTTTAATAAAAAGCCCTGGAAACAGAATACTCCACAAATTGACTAAACTAGAAAGCTAAAATAAATTTCTTCTAAAGATTTTTTTTTTTCTCTTTTTGCCTTTTCTAGGGCCGCACCCGCAGCATACGGAGGTTCCCAGGCTAGGGGTCTAATCAGAGCTACAGCTGCCGGCCTGCACCACAGCCACAGCAATGTGGGATCCGAGCCGCGTCTGCAACCTGCACCACAGCTCACAGCAACACCAGATCCTTAACCCACTGAGCAAGGCCAGGGATCAAACCCGCAACCTCATGGTTCCTAGTCAGATTCGTTAACCACTGAGCCACGATAGGAACTCCATCTTCTAAATGCTTTCTATTTATACTTTTTAATTAGGAGTTCTCTTGTGGTACAGCAGGTTAAGGATCTGTCACTACAGCAGCTCGGGTTGCTGCTGTGGTGCAGGTTCAGTCTCCGGCCCAGGAATTTCCACATGCCATGGGCATGGTCCCCCCAAAATAGCGAAAAAACAAAAAAACAAAAATTTTAATTAAAAAAGGCAAATATTTGCAAGAGTTCAAGAACCCAGTTTTTTGTATTAAAAGGAAATTCTGCAATATGCTACAACATGGATGAGCTTTGAAGACATCATGCTAAGTGAAATAAGCCAGTCACAAAAAGATAAACACTGTATGATTCCATTTATACAAGGTAGAGTAGTCAAAATCATCAAGACAGACAGAGAATGGTGACTGACTCCTAAGGGCTAGAGTGAGGGGAGAATAGAAAATTATTCTTCAGTAGGTATAAGGTTTCAATTTCACAACATGAAAAGAGTTATGGGGATGAACAGTGGTGGTGACTGTACAACAATGTGAATGAATTTAATACACTGAACTATATACTTAAAAACAATTAAGATGCAAATTTTATGTCATTTGTACTTTACCACAATAAAAAAAAGTTTTAAATGATCTAAAAATTCAAACCTTTCAAGACGCTTTTTCTATTGTTTCTATGATTTCAGATTGTACTCTGCTATATAAAGAATGTAGGGTGCACAGCATATCTAAAATCTTCCAGGAAATACCATTCCAAATGAGTCAGAAGTGCTCTCAGGTTGTGACATATTAAGTACAATTAGGACACTTGATGCTTCCTAGATGATCTCTCTTCATTGTGTAATTCTAGTCCTGTTTGCACTGACAATTACATTATAACTAAATATATACTTTCTGAAGACTAAGCAAATAATTGAACAGAAAGTATAAAACACCTCTATATTTTCTCTCTTCTAAATGCATACGCTATGTATTTTCTTAATGCAGATATACATTAGCACTCTGTTTTACACTCTAGTTTCATGCTTTTCCAGCAACATGTACCACACACTGCAGAAGATCACTGGTACCCACTGACTGATTCTGCGTTTTCATACCTTGATGGGAACCTGAAATATATATATATTTTTTTGTCCTTTTGCCTTATTTGGGCCGCACTCGCGGCATATGAAGGTTCCCAGGCTAGGGGTCTAACAGGAGCTGTAGCTGCCGGCCTTCGCCACAGCCACAGCAACGCGGAATCCGAGCCGCGTCTGCGACCTACACCACAGCTCACGGCAATGCCGGATCCTTAACCCACTGAGCGATGCCAGGGATCGAACCCGCAACCTCATGGTTCCTAGTCGGATTCGTTAACCACTGAGCCACGACGGGAACTCTGGGAACCTAAAATATTTTTAATTTTTCAGGGTTTAAGGAATAATGGCAGCCTAAAATCTATAAATGCTATATAGTCAACAGATGATTCTGCTTAAAAGAGTTAATTTGTTATGAAATATTGTTTCCTTTGTATAAACACATTCACCGGAGAATTGCCATGAAGGCTAAAATCATAACCTGTTGGCCCAGTGACTAGGAGTTTATTCAGTAAATGCTCAACTTGTTTTCACTTGTGGATCAGTTAATTAAACACTTGTATCCCATGTGTATCATTCATAAGCTCCCAAGTAATAAGTAATTATTAATTAGCAATTATTAAGTTCAAAAAAATAAACATTCATTGAGTGTAGATTTTTTTTTTTTTGGTCTCTTGTCTTTTTAGGGCTGCACCCACAGCATATGGAGGTTCTCAGGCTAGGGGTCAAATTGTAGCTGTAGCCGCTGGCCCACGCCATATCCACAGCAACGCAGGACCTGAGCCACTTCTGCAACCTACACCACAGCGCTCAGCAATGCTGAATCCTTAACCCACTGAGCAAGGCCAGGGACTGAACCTGCATCCTCATGGATGCTACTCAGAATCATTTCCGGTAAGCCATGCCAGGAACTCCAAGTGTAGAATTTTTAAAGTTAGAAGCAGCCTTAAATATCTCCCTCTTTAGGAGTCCCCATTGTGGCTCAGTGGTTAATGAATCTGACTAGCAACCATGGTGATGCAGGTTCAATCCCTGGCCTCGCTCAGTGGGTTAAGGATCTGGAGTTGCCATCAGCTGTGGTGTAGGTTGCAGACGTGGCTCAGATCCCATGCTGCTGTGGCTGTGATGTAGACTGGCACCTGCAGCTCCAGTTCAACCCTTAGCCTGGGAACCTCCATATGCCATGGGTGAGCCCTTAAAAAGCAAAAAAAAACAAAAAAAAGTCATGGAGTTCCCATTATGGCTCAAACGGTACTGACTAGTAACCATGAGGATGCAGCTTCAATCCTCGGCCTCGCTCAGTGGGTTAAGCACCCCACAATGCTGTAAGCTATGGTGTAGGTCGCAAATGCAGCTCGGATCCCGTGTTGCTGTGGTGTATGTCAGCAGCTACAGCTCTGATTTGACCCTCAGCCTGGGAACTTCCATATGCTTCAGGTACGTCCCTAAAAAGGCATAATTATCTAGCAGCTGAAGATTTTCTCTTAAGGAATTTTATTAGCAGATATAAAAAGTAGTAAAAAAAAAAAAAAATACCTTTAAAAAGCAGCAGCCCCGGAGTTCCCTTCGTGGCTCAGTGGTTAACGAATCCAACTAAGAACCGTGAGGTTGTGGGTTTGATCCCTGGCCTTGTTCAGTGGGTTAAGGATCCGGCATTGCCGTGAGCTGTGGTGTAGGTTGCAGACGCGGCTCGGATCCTGCATTGCTGTGGCTGTGGCAAAGGCCGGCAGCTACAGCTCCTGTTAGACCCCTAGCCTGGGAACCTCCATATGCCACAGGTGCGGCTCTAGATAAAAGGCAAAAAGACAAAAAAAAAAAAAAAAGCAGCAGCCCCAATACCAACAACTAAAAAAAGTCTAGATTTTGGACTGTGTCTAAACCATGAACTAGCTATGTGACCTAGGGTAAATTACCTAACCACTAATTGCACATTAATTTCATCATCTGTAAAATGAAGATATTATATGCCCACTATATAGAGCTGTTTTGAGGACTAAACAGACAAAATACTTACCGATGATAGGCTTCTCGTCTATACTTTTTCAGGGCATGTTTATCCATGTTAGCAGGCATATCCGCTGCATTTTGTAACCGATCACTCCAGGAGGTTGTCATTTTATTTTAACTGTATGCTCAATTCTAGAAAAAAAAAATCAGTAATTTAGTAGATTAATATTAGCATCTGTATACTGATATCATATTTTTTTTTTCATTTTACAGCCACACCAATGGCATATGTAAATTCCTGGGCTAGGTTTCAAATCAGAGCTACAGTTGGGGCCTATGCCATAGCCATGACAATAGCAGACAGACCTGCAACTGCGACCTATACTGCAGCGTGGGGGAATGCCAGATCCTTAACCCACTGAGCCATGACGGGAACTCCTACCAACATTTCTAAACTACGTAAATTTAGGAAAATACTTTCATATAGTAATTTCTATCCAGAAAGATCATATATATCGCTTCCAAATAATTAAACATGACTGCAGCTGTACCTCCAATTAGACCCCTAGCCTGGGAACCTCCATATGCCATGGGTGCAGCCCTAAAAAGAAAAAAATAACAATAAAAAATAAAAGGACCCGATCATGGCAAATTTGATGAGAATATAGAGCAGCCAGAACTCTAATACACTGCTGTTGAGAATATAAAAATAGTGCAAGCACTTTGGAAAACAATTTACCATTTCTTTAAAAACTAAACATGTATCTACTCTATGTCCCAATCTTGCTACTACTAAGTAATTATCCAAGAGAAATGAAAGCATATATCCATATAAAGACGTACTTGAATATTCATAGCATCTTTGTTTGTAATGGCAACTGAAAACAACCTGAATGTCTACGAACAGGTGAATGGATACATATTGTGATATATCTGTACAATGAAATACTATAATGCTATTAAAAGGAATAAACTATTGATATACAACAGGAATAAATCTCAAAATTATGCTGAGTGAAAGCTGACAAAGATGAGTGCACATTACATTATTCTGCTTATATAAAATTCTGGAAAATACCAACTAACCTACAGTGACAGAAAGCAGACCAGCAGAAAGATTGCCTGAAGTGAAAGAGTGAGGCAGGGAGGGGCTCAAGAGAACTTTTGGGGGAGGATATGTTCATTACCTCGATTACAGTGACTGTTAAATGGTTACATACATATGTCAGAATTTACTGTATACTCTAAATATGTAGTTTGTTGTATGTATTTATACCTCAATAAAACTGTTTTTAAAAAGTCAAGCTTTTTTCCTCCTCTTTTCTTACAAACTAGGGGTGGTAATTACACTAAGAAAAGATTTCCCACATATTTTAATTTCTTTCTGTATTACTTTCTTCAGATTATTTGTAGGAAAAATTCAAAGCACTTTCCTGGATTACTCGTGGACTAAACAAAACACATTTTATTTTAAGAATTCAAGATATACAGTCTCAGCAAGAGTAACACAAAACTTTAAAAAGGAAAAAAAAGTCACACAAAACTTTATTCAAATAAAAATGTAAATATAAATGATTACGTAACCATATTATCACTAATATGAAATAAAATCTGCCACAAAGTATATACAGCTAGGTGAAGGTAAAGGTTGATAAAGAGATTTTTTTTAAATCATCATTTTCAAAAAGTTCTTTGACAGTTTTCCTATGATCTTATCTAACACATATTAGTGTTACTATAACAGACTTTCACACTCTATTCAGTCAGTCTATGTAGTGCTTAACTATTTTCACAGTGACAATATAACCACAAATAATGATTATCATGTGGCAAAAAAATAAGAGAGTTTTCCAGGTTCCAGTAAGAAAGTAAACATTTCATTTGGCACCAGTTTAGAGTGTCAAGCTTAAGAGCAGTTTCTTCAGTAAGGTACAGAAGTGACTAATACTTAATAAAAAGCTCAAATTTTAATTCCTTTCAAACAATAGTGGTACAGTTTATACTGAAACTGTTCTCTGTTTCAACATAAAATATCCAGCCTGCAAAGTAATTGTATCTGAAGACTAATAACTGAAATGAATGCTCAAGCATTTAAAATATTTTCGTTTCACGCTTTAAAAATATTTCATGGGCAAAACATACATAGTTCCCCTCTTCACCAACATGGAACACTGCCCTCTCCCAAAGAAAGAGAAACCAGCTGTCCCAAAAGCTCTAAGCAACTGCTGAAAACAGGAAGCAAAAATTGTAACTGAAACTGCAGGGTAAGCTTGGTGAGCAATCTGCAACGCCATGTTAAAAGTCTGTTTCACCAGCTATAATGTAAAAAAATAAAAATCAATATAATTGAGAGGAAAAAAAAAGTCTGTTTCAGGTCCTGTTAGTATCTCACTTGGAAAGAAGTGAGTAGCGCTTAAGCATAGGATGTAGCACAGGTCCATGAGACAGTGTTTAATACACGGGGCAGTTTGAAACAAATACTCAGTTTTCAATGGAGTAAATGTGTCAACAAAGATAACAGGGTAATGACAGTAAGTAAGTATAAACACTCAATGTTTTACTACACTTCACTGGCATTTATTTTGTTTTTTGAAATATAAAACTAGGCATTTATAAGTTTTATAATCAACCATTCTATTTCTAAGAACAATGGGCACCGCTTTGAAACTTGAAGGAAAAGGGTAGTTTTGAATGGCTTTTTCAGATTTTCTCATCAGCCTGAAATTTATTTTATTTTCATAAATACAACTTTAATTGCATAACATACATATTAAACTAGTTTACTTTCTATAAAAAGAAAAGTTAAAGTTCCATCATCCATATGTATGCCTGGTATGGTACTAAGGAGGCACATTATACACACAGCCCCAGATAACTCCAATACTTGACAGATGAGCAAGCAAAACCAAGAAGGAATAGTGGTAGGTTAGTTGGTTATATCATTACGCTGCTGTCAAGGGTCCCCTCTGTAATAAGACCACAAACCAATTGCCTTACAAATATATTCCCTGGAAAAGAAGAGAAGTTAAATCCAAATTTAGATTAATTCATCTAACAACACTGCTGAAAACCTAAATCACAGTACCTATAGTTAATAATGTCACCTCTAACTCGAATAACAACATTTTGTAATAAAATACAGCTTTGAAAGTATTCTTGTACACCTGTCCCTATTAATCACAAAATACATGAAAGAAAATAATAGCAAAATATTTTAGGATGAGCATATCAATTTTTCCCAAAAAGTAAGACTCCTTAAAAGTGTGTTATGTAGGGAGTTCCATTCGTGGCGCAGCGGTTAACGAATCGGACTAGGAACCATGAGGTTGCGGGTGCGATTCTTGGCCTTGCTCAGTGGGTTAACAACCCGGTGTTGCTGTGAGCTGTGGTGTAGGTTGCAGACACGACTTGGATCTGGTATGGCTGTGGCTGTGGCATAGGCCGGTGGCTACAGCTTCAATTGGACCCATAGCCTGGGAACCTCCATGTGCTGCGGGTGTGGCCCTAAAAAGCAAAAAAAAAAAAAAAAAAAAAAGGTATGCAATGTACACACTTGTTAAATATTTTATTAACTCATATCTTTTTTTTTTTTTTTTGGCTGCACCCACAGCATGCAGAAGTTCCCCAGGCCACAGAATGAACCCAAGCCACAGCAGTGACAATGCCAGATCCTTAACCACTAGTCACCAGGGAACTCCCCATTAACTCCTCTTTTAAATAGTTCATGAAGAATAATTATTTGTTCATTTCTCATTTCAAGATTTTCATTCAGAGTTTTATTTTATTTCATTTTGTCTTTTTAGGGCCGCACCCACAGCATATGGAATTTTCCAGGCTAGTGGTTAAATCAGAGCTGCAGCTGGTGCCCTACACCACAACTCACAGCAACGCCAGATCCTTAACCCACTGACCAAGGTCAGGGATGGAACCCGAGTCCTCATGGATACAAGTTGGGTTCATTACCGCTGAGCCATGTGGGAACTCCTCATTCAGAGTTCTTTATATCATTCACCCCAGGTTGTACTATACATTTGTTAAAAGATCAACATTCATAGTTTACACACCAAGTGATACAGATGGCTAACAAATTCCAACTAACAAAATCACACTTACCTATCCACACATCACTTACTATATCCTCTTACCCCACTTTATTTTTCCTTTTTGCACATTTACACTTCCAGACATAAAGTATTTGACGGTTTTCCTATTGTCAAGTCCTTTTCCCTAAAATGTAAGTTCCATGAGGGTGAGACTTGTTTTGTTCACAGTTGTATCCTCAGTTCCTTGAACTACAGACTTGATAGACACAGGCAGAAATAAACTCCTAAATCTCTACACCTGTAGCTCTTTGCTTTTCAAAAGCTGATTTTTGGTGTAAGCCTGAAAATGCAATATTACACAAATTCTTTTTAATGCTCTAAATGAATCTTCATGAAGTCTTACACTTGGTTCAGAAACACCTACGATTCTTGGCTTGATTAATGTAATATTTTGTTAGCATTTCAACACCAAGCCTTAGAACAAAAGGTCCCTTGTTCTCTGATGGAAAATAAAACTGAGAAGAGATCTTCTCAAATAAAAAATGTAGAACCTATTGCCTGGACAATTTTCTTCTTTAAGAAACAAATGCTACAATTTCTAGACTGAAACAGTAACTAGAAAATAATACATTAATTTTGTATATTCCTAAAGTTCCAAAAATATGCCCAAAAACCCCTGAATTTCGCTACGTTCTCCTGAACATTTTACTGCTGCTATCCCTAGAATTCCATTACCTCTGCCATATCACACAGAATACTACATTTGTTCTACCTCTTGCTTCCAACTGAATGTTTTGAGTAATAACCCACCTTCAACAATAACATGGTTATTGACAGAAAGGAACAAGAGAGCACGTAAAGAAAACATTTTAAATGACTGGGCTTGGAGTTCCCGTCGTGGCTCAGTGGTTAGCAAACCCAACTAGTATCTATGAGGACTCAGGTACCATCCCTGGCCTCGCTCAGTGGGTTGGGATCCGTCATGCCGTGAGCTGTGGTGTAGGTCACAGACACGGCTCGGATCCTGTGTTGCTGTGGCTGTGGCACAGGCTGGCAACTGTAGCTCCGATTCGACCCCTGGACTGGAGACCTCCACGTGCCGTGGGTGTGGCCCTAAAAAAAGCAAAACCATGTAACTTTTAGAAGAAAACAGAGATGAAGAGTCATATTATGGCAACAAGATAGGTCTTACATAATAGACAATACAATCACCAAACCTTTAGGAAAAAAACAAGACAAATTTAACTATGTTAAAATTTAAAGCTTATTCCTGCCAAAAACACTTAGTCAGAATTTAAACATGAGGAAATGATCAGACAAATCCAAATTGAAGGACATTCTACAAAACAACTGACCTGGACTCCTCAAATATATCAATATTATGAAAACACACAAAAATCTAGGGACCTGTCATGGATCAAAAGTAATTAAAGGGATATGGCAACTAAATGCAATGCATGATCTTTAACTAGATCCTGGACCAGGGTGGAGCTGGAGAATAACTACAAAGGTCATTACTGGGACAACTGAGAATTTTTTTTTTTTTTTGTATTTTTGCCTTTATGTAGAGCTGCACCTGTGGCATATGGAGGTTCCCAAGTTAGGGGTCTAACAGGAGCTGCAGCTGCCGGCCTACGCCACAGCCAGAGCAACGCGGGATCCCAGCCGCGTCTGCAACCTACACCACAGCTCACGGCAACGCCGTATCCTTAACCCACTGAGCAAGGCCAGGGATCGCACCCGCAACCTCATGGTTCTTAGTCGGATTCGTTAACCACTGAGCCACGAAGGGAACTCCGACAATTGAGAAATTTTTAACATGCACTGTATATTAGAAGATAATGTTGCATTCATATTAAATGTGGTGATTATACTGTAGTCTTGTAAGACATCCTTGTTCTTAGGACATTCAAGTATATATTTTGAGAGGTGAAGTGCCATGATGTCTGCAACTTACTTTTAAATGGCTCAGGGGAAAAAAAGGTATATATGAAGGAAAAAGAAAACGTGGCAAAATGTCAACAACTGGTGAAACCAGGTGAAGGAGTGAGTGTATTCATTCAACTATCACTACATTTTTCCACAGGATTGAAATCGTACAAATAAAAACCTGAATAAATGTAAAATTTATACACAAAAAGAAAGGGAAATCAAAGACTGAGAAGACAGTTGCAACATCATAAGTGAAAAAGGATTAGTATAGAGATGTAGAGAACTGCAAAGTTAAGGATGGAAAAGCAAATAACCCAACAGAAAAAAAGAATGAAGTCAACAGCAGTTTACAGAAAAGAAAATCTTACAATAAATGGATGTAAATGGAATAAATCCTTACAATAAATGGAAAAGCAAATTAAAATGAAATTTATTTATTTATTTATTTATCGTCTTTTTGCCATTTCTAGGGCTGCACTCACGGCATATGGAAGTTCCCAGGCTAGGGATCTAATAGGAGGGGCAGCCACCGGCCTACGCCACAGCCACAGCAACGCGGGATCCGAGCCATGTCCGCAACCTACACCACAGCTCATGGCAACACCGGATCCTTAACCCACTGAGCAAGGCCAGGGATCAAACCGCAACCTCATGGTTCCTAGTCGTATTCGTTAAACACTGAGCCACAACGGGAACTCCAATTTTATTTCATTTTAAATAGGAGTCTGACAACATCGATATTTGTGAGGATATGGCAAAATGAGAACTCTCAAAACCTGCTAACAGGTATTTTAGTATTTTGGGAAATAATTTGGCATTATCTAATAAAGGTGAAGATCCTCATACCCGGCAACCTAAGAATTCCCCCCTCACACATGTAAACAAGATGACACATCCAAGAATGTTTATTATAGCATTGTTAAATAATAGCAAAAAAAAGTCAGAAACCCCTATTCATAGACAAACTGAATATATGCAATATAATGCAACATATGCATTCTATAATGCAATATTATAAAGTAATTAAAATGGATGAACTAAAGATATACCTATCAACATGGATATGTAACAAAAACAGTGTTAAACAACATCACTAATTATTAGGGAACTGAAAATTAAAACCACAATAAGTTATCTCTCACCGGAAAGAATGGCTATTATCAAAAAAACAAGAAATTACAAGTGTTAGGATGTAACACTTGTACATTTTACAACAGAATCTTGTTTTTATTTCTTAAAGTCTTTTAGGCAAAGAGATATGAAATTGTTTGCAAAAGTGTTACGATGAATGCTCCAATATCTTCCTGGTGTTTCCGTAATTTTCTGGTTTTTCCTTACAATAAACATGGTTACTTTTGTAATCAGAAAAATGGGGACAAGGAGATTTGGAAGTAAATTTGACAAATGAATTTTGAAGTGCTCAGTCCCTAACTAAGGATTCTTCCCCAAGACTGCCATCCTTAAACCTCAGTAACTACTGCCACTAACTCCAATCACTACAGTGGCAGTGCTGTTGGGGCATCCAAACTTAGGTGACCCCCTACACCACTGGTAGGAACGTAGGTTGGTGCAACCACTATGGAAGATAATATGGAGATTCCTCAAAAAAATAAGAATACAACTATCATATGATCCAGTTATCCCACTTCTGGATATTTATCCAAAGATATGAAAAGACTAATCTGACAAGAGATATCTGCACCCGTATGTTCATTCCGGCATTATTTACAATAGCCAAGACTGGAAACAACCTAAGTGCCCATCAATAGACAAAAAGATGTGGTATACATACATACATACACATACATACACACACACATACACACACACAAACACACTGGAACACAATTCAGCCATAAGAAGATGGTATCTTGCTATTTGCAACATGGATGGACCTTAAGGATATTATGCTAAATGAACTAAGTCAGATGGAGAAAGACAAATACCATATGAGTTCACCCATATGTGGAATATAAAAAACTAATAAACAAACCAAACCAAACAAAAATTGAGACAGAACAGAGTAGGCCAGAGACGGAGCAGTTAGGGGGAGAGGGGCTCAAACTGCATGCTGATGGATGAACACTACATTTTTGGTGGTGAGCAAAGAGTATACAGAAATCTGTACCTGTGAAACTTAGATGTTATAAACAATGTTACATCAATAAAATAAATGTTTAAAAAAGAATAGCCTTGGAATAGGCTATTCTTTGGGATATTCTTGGGACAGACTTGGAAATAAAGGCTGGGCAAGAAGTTTATCCCCCTAAAATCTTCATATAAGCTTCTGTCCTCAATGCTTATCATAAAATCATCATATTATCTTCAAAAATAAAAATAAAAACGTTGAATTTTCAAAGTTGCAGAATTATGGGAGTTCCCATCGTGGCGCAGCGGTTAACAAATCCAACTAGGAACCACGAGGTTGCGGGTTCAATCCCTGGCCTTGTTCAGTGGGTTAATGATCCAGTGTTGCCATGAACCGTGGTGTAGGTTGCAGACATGGCTCGGATCTGGCATTGCTATGGCTCTGGCGTAGGCTGGCAGCTGTAGCTCTGACTCAACCCCTAGCCTGGGAACCTCCATATGCTGCAGGTGCAGCCCTAAAAAAAAAAAAAATTTGCAGAATTATGTGTACAATACATTAAACAAGAGTACATGCTCTTTTATGGGCATCTACATGTTAGTAAAAGTATGAAAGTAGGATGGAAATGGTAATTACTGAATTAGTGAGGGGGCAAGAGAGGGAAACAAGTCAGCAACGATTCATACAGGCCTCAACTGTACCAACAATTTTATTCCTTTGAAAAATACAGTAAGTTGAAAAGAGAAATTAGAAAATAGAAGGAAAAAACCCCCACAAAGTAAATATGATGGTCTATAATTAAGATAATCACTTTATTATTTTCTGTATTTTGAAATATTTCATATTTTTAAATATATTTAAATTAAAACAATAAAGAAATCTCATAAACTGAACTAAGGGGTGTTAGAAACACATTATCCACTGAACATCTGAAAGGGAAACATACTAATACACAATGGTCTCTCAGTATCCCTGGGGTAGGGACGGTGGTTCCAGGACACCATCCGACTCCACAACCCCACTCACCCCTGCGCCCTCACAGATACCAAAATCCCCAGATGCTCAAGTCCCTTACGTAAAATAGCACGCTACAGTCACCCTGTCTTTTCCCTCAATCTGCATCCGGATACGGGATACGAAGGGCCTACTGTACCTAACAAACTTACTGATATGTACATTTTATATGTGTATATATGAGATACACACACACACACACACACACACACACACACACACACACACACATATTTTAGGCATGAAATTTCAGGCACCAGATCTCAGTCTTCTCTTTCCAAGCAGACCGCGACACAGCAGGCTTTTTCAACTCACACTCTTGATAATGCTTCCCAACCAAAAGAAATGCACAAAAGATAGGAACAAATGGTTCAACTCAACACTCTCGAAGTCGATTTATTCCTTCTGATTCTGTATTCCACCTGAAAAGGGAGCAGTTCTGCTGCTCTGCTGGCAATTTTGTGAGGGCGTCGGGGGTGGGGGTGGGGGGATGTTAGCTGCTAAAGCTGTTTTCCACACACAAAAAAACAAAAAACACCCACTGCAAACTTTGGCAACCAATCACAGAACACAAATTTCAAATGTTAAAAAGTCATATTAGATTTACTGTATTATATGACCAGGACTTTAGCGCTTTACAACTGGCTATCAATTTCCTGAAAGCAAGTTATTTTTTGAGATCTAAACCTTAAAAACAAAACAAACTCAGCTACTCATAAATAAGAGTTATCTTACTTCATTAATTCTGCTCTATCTGCAAGAAACCCATGCAGCATATCTTGTAAACAGTTTACCAGAATCTCTCTCCAGTTTTATCTCAAACTATGCTCTACCAGCAACCCCCTTCCTGTCCTTTCTGTTTTTTGTTTGTTTGTTTGTTTGGGGGGGTGGATGACCACAGAAGTTCTGGAACCAGGGATCAAACTCACACCAAAGCAGTAACTGGAGGCACACCAGTGACAAGCCAGGTTCTTAACCCTCTAGGCCACCAGGGAACTCCCAAGCCCTTTTTTTTTAGGAGAGAGCAATCTATTCATTAAACCCTTAATATGTACTTTTACATCTCCCTTCCCTCAAGGGTCACCTTCTCTATGACGTTTTCCCTGATCTCAACAATCTACAGTTATTTTTCCACTTTGAACCAAAAAAGTGAGTGAGGCGCTCTAAGGTTAAGTTCTCCAATGCTGCAAGGATACTAAGTGGCAAGCCAGGTCTCAAACCCAGATTCCAAAACCCAGGCCCTTAAACATATGCATTGCTGTCTCTTGGCTCAGGGTTCTTTGTATTGACTGTCTTTACCGCTCACATGTCATTTAACATATGTCCTGTGATATTTAACATTTTGTATTCTGAGATGTTGTCTAAGCAGCTCAAAATATTACAATCATTCAACAAAAATTTACTGACAGCCTGTATGCCAGGCATTGTTGACTACTAAGCATAAAAGCATGTTACAGAGCCTCCATAAATGAAAAGTCAGTGAATTCTCTAGACACACAGACATCCCAGAAATGTGGGGAAGTGCAACAATTATAACTACATAAAAAAGGCATTTACTTAAGAACTGTAAAGATATTTATCATAAATAACATGATAATTTCTTTAAATTATTGAATTTAAGCCTTTTGGTAAGAGAGGCAAGCAATAAAAATATACCCTTTAAAATAAAACATGTTTTGTGTGCTTTCTTTCCCCTATTAAACAGGAGCAATAGCCTAGAGACAGGTGAATGAACATTCCTCCTAACATTCCACTGTAATTTGGCTTTCTTTAGGAAGACACACTTGAAATCACTAGTAAGGCTTGTAGATACCTGAAGTAAATATCTATATAAATCTTCCTACAATTAAAAACTTTTGGAAACCTTTAGCTGATTGTAAATTTTCATACTATGGAATCAAATCTCGAAACTGAATGAAACTTTGCTGAACATCTGCTTCAGCCCTCTCATTTTACAGATTGGCTGGTCACTTAATTCTAAAATCCAAATTCTGGGTTGATAAGAGTAATGCAGCAACCTACACTACCGAAGTGTAGCTGCTGATATTGCAATAGAAAAGCATTTCAAAAATAAAGTCTGTGTGCCGCTAGCATCAGCCCAGCATGTGGAGTTCTGCTTTTAATTACTAGCTGTATCTTCTTGAACTTAACCTCTTCAGGCCCAGATGTCTTCACCTAGATAAATTCTAATCACTACTGAAAACTGTCGAGGTAAATATCTAAAAAGACCTCAATAACATTAAGTTTCCACGGTGAACGGCACTGTTTCACATTACAGGTAGCAGAGTTTGCATCCGCTTCCTTAAGAGGCAGAAAGAAGAGTTGTAAAGACGTTATGAAACAAGTTCAATCAAGAGGAACCAGTCCGCACCTGGACATGCACACTCGCGCATACACAACCCTACAAAGGTGGGTGACTAGTCACTGCAGAGCACTGCACTTACAATGCATCCTCAAAATAACAGCCCAAAGCGACAGCAAGGGAAACCACTACATCTGACACCCAGCTCTACCTACAGCCTTTAACAGCTGAGGCCTAACGAGAGTCAAAACTCCCAAACGTCACGCTTACAACTAATGGTTAGGCCTCAGATTTGCATCTCACTCTCGGCTCAGGCTCTCGAGGGCGTTGGGGGGGGGGGGTCCCCAGGAAAAGGCAACAAATTGACTGCCACCGGACAGCTGGCCCTTGACTTGGGAGCCACTAGGAAATAACAAGCACGGTTTTTGTGGCGGCTTGCAATTCGATGTGCGCTTTCCAGGAAGTGCTGCAAAACTGGCATGTAGGCAATCAGTTGGCAATTTCTTGTGGTTTTTGCTACAACGCTCTCAACCCTGCGTCCTAACTCGGAGGCTGGCTAGTTCCCCGGAGTCGACCGGGAACGCGCAAGGGGTGGGGAGGCCGGTTAAGAGGGCAGACAAGGAGGGCTTCGGGTGCGGACGGGAGGAAGCCCGCCGTCGGCCCGTAAAAATAAGGAGAACTTAGAGGGGTGTACGCCTGAGACAGGATGGGGGCTGCCACCAGCGTGAGGGAAAAGCGGGGGAACGGGCTGGAACGCGGCAGGGCTGGCTGCAGAGAGGAAGGGCCGCGCTCCAAGGTAAGGCGGATCCCAGCGAGCCCAAGGCCGGGAAACAATGGCGCGACCGTGACGTGGGGCTGGGGCGTCGCTGCGGCGCAGAGGAAGGGGCTGCTCAGAGGCGGGGGTGACCTGGGGCTGGGTGTATGAGGAGGCGCCGGTGCGGGGTCCGCGGGCGCGCAGGCGGGCGCTCGGACCTAAAGGGGCCTGAGGGGCGCAGCGACCGGGTGGGCCCGGGGCGGCAGCAGGCGAGGACCCCCTTCCTAGGTCGCGCGCTCAGCCGCGCCCCCTCCCTCGCCCGCTCCCTCGCCCGCCCGCCAGCTCCTTCCCCTCCCGCCCGCGGGTCCCGCTGCACTCACCAGCCCCGCCGCACGGCAGCAATCCCAGCGCGCAACTGCCGCAGCCGCCTGGGCGCGCGCCCTCCCCGCCTCCGCCGCCTCGGCCCCGGCCCCGCCCCCTGCTCGCGCCCGGCCAGGGACCAGCGCGCTGTTCCGTCCCCCGCCTCCGCCGCAGAACACCGCTGCCGCGACGCTCCCTGGCTGAGCTGCGGCAGTGGAGCCACCAAGCAGGCCCGCGACTCGCTCCCTCTCGCGAGCCTGGGAATCTTCAAACAACACCGCCTAGTGCCGAGCCGTGGGGTGACGCACGTTGACAACGCTTTCCTGTCGTTTAAGTCACCATGCCTGGACTTTCGCTGGGTCGTAACTACCTCGCTTACTCCGACGTTTTCCCTTCGAGGGTGGGAGCGTCTGTCTTCACAGCCTTAGAAATTTCCAGTCCAAAGCCCTCAAAAACTTTCTGGTCCAGACTCCCAAACAACGCTTGAATTCCAAAGAGGACTAAAAGCACCTGCTTTGGAGTTCACCAGTGTTCGAATCCCAGTTCCACAACTTACAAATTGTATCACTTTTGGGCGAGCTACCTGACTTCATCATACCCAGTTCCTTCATCTTTAATACAGGGGCGAATAACAGCAGTACCCCTACCTCATTGAGTGTTGATAGGATGAAATAAGATAATAGGCCCTCGCATAGTCCTGGCACATGGCACTCAAAAAATGTTAATTATTATACCGACTCCCACTCACCCACCCACCACTAACTCGCATCTGAAAGGAAGACTGCTCAATGACAAGAAGTCACTCTTTCCTAAACACTGCATTCCTTGGTCCCAGCAGCTCTGATCCACTAGAAAGTGACTCTGAACTTTCACTCTCTGACCAAGTCCTACTCTTGGAGCCTCAGAGAACAGGTCTAATTTCTCTAACACTTCCTACCTTTCAGGTACTTAAACACTCTGCCCAAGGTCTTTTCTTATTCAAGACCAGTATCTCCCATTCCTTATTCAAGACCAGTATCTCCCATTCCTCCTATGCCCTAGTTTCGAGAGCCTTTGTCCTCATTCTTCTCATGCACCTCCTCAGTGTAACTGTGGCTCCTTTAGAGCTTGTTTTCCAAGACTGAACCAAATGTTTGCTGTTCCATCAGAGCAAAGCAGGATCTACCTTCCTCCTTCCTCCTTGCATTCAGGCAATAGAGTTCTTGGCACCTGCACTACCGGCTTACACCACAGCCACAGCAACGCGGGATCGGAGCCATGTCTTTGAACTATCCCACAGCTCATGGCAACACTGGATCCTTAACCCATTGAGCGAGGCCAGAGATCGAACCTGCCTCATGGATCCTACTCAGGTTCGTTACCCCTCAACCACGACGAGAACTCCCTCCAAGATTTTTTAAAAGTGCTTTGCTGGAGCATTTTGACCCTCTCTTGAATTTTGAGCCAACTTCAGTTCAAGTCAGCTGAAGACGGACCTTGGGCATCTCACCTACTAGATTTTTCAGGATATGTGAGGAGAAGAAATAAGATTGGAAGGTAGTCTAACACTAAACCAAGTGCACATGGAAAAAGGCCAGAGTTTGTGTCTAAAGATCACGTCACTAGGCAAAAACAGATAGATGATAGACAGATGATAGATAGATAGATAGATAGTTGGATAGATAGATAGATATGCATGCAGTGTGGTCACAACTGAGAAAAAAAATGTGCATGCATACACACAAAAGACTTAGCAAGAAATAAGTATGTTCATAGAGGTTTCCTCTAAGTGATAAGACTTTGGAGTGGTTTCTTCTTTATACTTTTTCATACATTTTCCAAATTTTATATTTTCTTTTTCTTTTTCTTTTTTTTTTTTTTTTTGGCTGCACCCTAAGCATGTGAAAGTTCTGGGCCAGGGATAAAATTCTCACCAAACTTGCAGCCTGCTCCATGGCTATGGCAATGTCGGATCCTTAATCTGCTGTGCCACAAGGGAACTTCCTTTTCTACACTGTTCATATTACTTTTATTTTATTTTATTTTATTTATTTTATTTTATTTTTGTGCCTTGTCTAGGGCGCACCCGCAGCATATGGAGGTTCCCAGGCTAGGGGTCTAACAGGAGCTGTAGCTGCCTGCCTTCGCCACAGCCACAGCAACGCAGGATCCGAGCCGCGTCTGCAACCTACACCACAGCTCACCGCAACGCCGGATCCTTAACCCACTGAGCAAGGCCAAGGATCTAAACCCGCAACCTCATGGTTCCTAGTCGGATTCGTTAACCACTGAGCCATGACGGGAACTCCCATATTACTTTTACAATCAAGAAACTCCTTTACAAAAGAAAGGAAAAAAAAGTTTTGGTCACACCTGTCTTATGTGGAAGTTCCTGGGCCAGGGATCAAACCCACACCACAGCTATAATAATGCTGGATCCTTAACCCACTGCGCCACAAGAGAACTTCCAGAAAAAAAATTTTTTTAATCAGATGAAAAAACTTAGAGAAAGAAATGGGAAACAAAGCTGGGAAACAAAGCTAAGACATAACAGACTAGGAGAAAACATTTATAATGCATAAAACAAGGGATTTGTACATAGAACATAAAAAGGACTCAACAAATCAATAAGGAAAAAAATCCACTAGAAGAGTGGGCAAATAATATAAATAGGCTGTTCACAGAAAAGAAAATATAAATTGCCAATAAGCACAGGAAAAGATGCCCAAACTCAGTACTAACTAGTGGAATGGAAATTAAAACTGAAATTGGCAACAATATTCAAGCTTCGTGATATCAAAAGAATGTAAACTGGTGTGGGCACTTTAGAGGAAACCTGAACAAAATCTATTAAATCCATTTCTCAGTGTAACTTCTAGCTATCTACCATAATTCTATATTCATATGGAGGGATGTACAGGATAATTGCTATGACATTGCTAATAAAGAAAATTTAGACTCTGCCAAGATGCCCACCAGCAGAGAAATGGCTAAATAAAATGCAGAATACTCATGTAATCCAATTCCCTAGAGGATTTAAAAGAAGTGACCTTGGAGTTCCCATCATGGCTCAGCAGTTAACAAACCCAACTAGCATCCACAAGGTTTTGGCCTCACTCAGTGGGTTAAGGATCCAGCATTGCCGTGAGATGTGGTGTAGGTCACAGATGTGGCTCTGATCTGGCGTTGCTGTGGCTGTGGCGTAGGCCAGCAGCTACAGCTCCGATTGGACCCCTAGCCTGGGAACCTCCATATGCCACGAGTATGGCCCTACAAAGACAAAAAGACAATAAATAAATAAATAAATAAATAAATAAATAAATAAATAAATAACCTTGATCTATAAGTTAATATAGACCTATCTAAAAATCATATTGTTGTGGGAATTCCCATTGTGGCTCGGTGGTAACGAACCTGACTAGTATCCATGAGGACATGGGTTCGATCCCTGGCCTTGCTCAGTGGGTTAAGAAGCCAGTGTTGCCTTGAGCTGTGGCATAGGTCACAGATACGTCTTAAATCCCGCATTGCTGTGGCTGTGGTATAGGCCAGCAGCTACACTCCAATTCAGTCCCTAGCCTGGGAATTTCCATATGCCACAGGTGTAGCCCTAAAATTATTACATATATATATAATATATATATATCATATTTTTGCATGAAACAGCAGCTGTAGCATGAGATTGATTGATCTGATTTTTTTTTTTTTTTTGTCTTTTTGCCTTTATGTAGAGCCACACCCGCGGCATATGGAGGTTCCCAGGCTAGGGGTCTAATAGGAGCTGCAGCTGCCGGCCTATGCCACAGCCACAGCAACGCGGGATCCGAGCTGCGTCTGCGACCTACACCACAGCTCACGGCAATGCCGGATCCTTAACCCACTGAGCAAGGCCAGGGATCGAACCCACAACCTCATGGTTCTTAGTCGGATTCGTTAACCACTGAGCCATGAAGAGAACTCCTGATATTTTTTAAAACTTTACCCAAAATGCATAACTCCTGTCTAATTATGAAGAATCATCAGTCAAACCCAAATTGAGGGATAGTCTACAAAATATGTGACCTGGACTCTTCGAAGTGTTAAGGTCATGAAAGCCGAGAAAAGACTGAGAACAATTACAGATTAGAGGAAACTAAGGAGACAAGACAACCAAACTCAATGTGGGATCCTGGACTGGATCCTGAAACAGAAAAAGGACATTAGTGGAAAAATTGGTAAAGTTCTAATGAAATCTATAGTTTAGTTAACAGCATGGTACCAATGTTAACTTTCTAGTTTTGATCATTGAACTAGAGTTGCATAAGCTGTTAACATTAAGGCAAACTGAGTGACAGTATACTGGCACTTTCTATGCTATCTCTGTAACTCTTCTGTAAATTTAAAATTATTTCAAAATAAAAAGTTAAAACAGACATAAACACCACTCTTTCCTATTATTGCTGCTATAGACGATGTTCATGTGTACCCTTTAGATTCATATGTTGTGATGATGGTTGCACAAATATAATAAAATTCACTGAATTTTTAAAAAAGGAAAAAAGGAAACCTACTCCCCATTGTGTTGATATCTGGAGGTGGGCATTTGGGAGGTGATTAGGTCACCAGGGCAGAGCCCTCATAAATGGAATTGGTGCACTTATGAAAGGGACCCGAGAGAGGACATTTGGTGGAGTGGGATGGACTGGGGTTTGGGATTGGTACATGCACACTGTGGTATGGAATGACTGGCCAGTGGGGACCTACTGTATTACACAGGGAACTCTACCCAATATCCGGGATAATCTATAAGGGAAAAGAATCTGAAAAAGAAAAAGAGAGAGAGAGAGACCGCAGAGAGCTTCCTACTCCCTTCTGCCTTGCGAGGACACAGCAAGAGGATAGCTGCCTCTGAACGAGGAAGTAGGTCGTCACCACTGAGTCTGCTGATACCTTGCTCTTGGACTTCCCAGCTTCTAGAACCATGAGAAACAAATTTCTATTGTTTACATGCCACCCAGTCTCTGCTATTCTGTTATAGCAGCCCAAACTAAGACAACTGTACATGGTTTGTAAAAGATTTTTAAAATAGATTGTAAGGCTACCTGACAAAATCTTTTATCAGAGGTTATCTTTAAAGATAGGGAGTAATGTTGAAAGGGAATCTTAGCTTCAGTTTTAATGTTCTGGGAGATAAATGTACTGATGTATTTCTTTTTTACTCAAAAGTTGAGTTTTTTAAAAATGCACAAGAAAGCAAAAGGACAAGATACTTGGCCTCGTGGCTTTCAGGAGTAAGACAAGCCATGCCAGCCCCAAAACAACCTTCTAATAAAGGGTTGGGGAGACTGAGGAAGCCTTAAGGGTCTTTAACTTGACATTGGCTTAAGGGCCCAGGCAGTGCTCTGTAAGAAAGGCCATCCCACTGTAGCCTTGGATGACCTCTCACCAAACTTCCTGTCCAAGCACTCACATGGCTTCCCTACCCCTCTGTTAACCCCCAGAACACCATAAACTCTGAGTCACCCAGAATGTGAGCTGCATTCACAGGTCACTCATCAGTTTTCAGCTCCTTGGCAGAACCCCTCAGAGAAATTCAAGCATTGCTCAACACCCTGGCCTGGAGCCTAGAAACAGCCTACCCCCAAATCTTTTTCCCAGGAAGCAAGTATTCAGTCGTAGATCCAATCAGTCAGCTTTAAAGTCTCTTCTCTTTTTCCTCCTTCTTCCTCTAGCAGCATAAGGCCAGCTCTTACTGCAATAAGTGGCCATACAGGCATTATGCGAGGAGACAGTTAATCAGAAAACATGTAGTCTAGCTAGAAACATCTAGTCCAACTCGAGAGACAGGATGTCCATATAAGACTTAGGAGCACCTACATCAAAAACATGCACTCACCTCCTTCCAGGTGCCAAACACTGATCCATGGAGACAAGAGTTTCTGCCCTCGTGCAGGTTTCTAACTGCTTGGAGAGAGAGACTTTAAAGAAACAAATAATTATTTTGTAAGTAATATGCAGGACAAGTAAGATGCTCTGAGGGAGAACAAAATAGGGGCTTGGCTTTGGGGTAGGGTGAGGATAAGGAAACATTCCCCAGAGGAAATAACATCTCAGTCAGACCTTCAGTACCAACAGGACATTTTTAAGTAAAAAAGTAATAGAGGGGCTTACTTGGAGGAGGAGAGACTTTCTAAAAGAAGGACCAATGGGCACAAAAGCCCCAAATTAGGGATGAGCCGTATATATTTGCAAGATGATCAGAAGCCTAGAGAGAAAGAGAGAAAGTGACCAAAAAATGGTCCTGGAAGGAGCCAGGGCTAGACTTCACAGGACACTGTAGACCATATACATAATCTGGAACCTTAACGGAAGTTCAGTGGAGAGTAACTGATGACCAAAAAGGACTAGCAGAGATCAGTTTATTTTTTATTATCCTTATTATTATTTTTAAAATTATTTGGGCATGCAGAAGTTCCTGGGCCAGAGATCAAACCCACTTGCAGCACTTACCAGAGCCACAGCAGTGACAGTGTCAGATCCTTAACCACTAGTCAACCAGGAAAGTCCCAGCCTGCAGTTTAAGTGAATGGAATGTAACCAACCAATCAATTGAATCAAGCAAAAATCTTGTAGGTGCCTGTTGGAAACTGCCATTGGGTTTACAACATAAGATTGTATGAGACAGGAGGTCCTATGGTAGCTCAGCGGAAATGATTCTGACCAGCATCCAATAAGGATGCAGGTTCAATCCCTGGCCTCGCTCAGTGGGTTAAGGATCCGGCATTGTGGTGAGCTGTGGTGTAGGCTGCAGACACAGCTCGGATCCCAAGTTGCTGTGGCTGTGGCATAAGCCGGCAGCTGCAGCTCTGATTCGACCCCTAGCTTGGGAACTTCCATATGCTGTGGGTGTGGCCCCAAAATGATAAAAAATAAAAAATGGAAAAGATTGCAAGAGATTGTAAGAGACAAGATCTTCAACCAGATCATTCTATTTATTGACACTTACCCAGGTGGTAAATACTGGAGATCTAAGTTCATCCCCCAGCCACATTCTACCCCAGAGTTGCTGAACATCTATTTAGGAAATTAGACATTGGGGTAAACCATGAAGGCTGGTCATTATAAGTGCCATGCCAGATCAGTGACGCTCCAGAGTTTCAAGAGAGATGGATTCCTAAGGAGACATATGAGTCAGAATCAAATACATCGTGATACTATTTCATACCTACTAGGATAGCTATACATAGAGAGAGAGAGAGAGACAGAGGGAGGGAGAGAGGGAGAGGGAGAGGAAGGGGGGGAGGGGAAGGGAAGGGGGGAGGGGAAGGGAAGCGAAGGGAAGGGAAGAGACAGCAAGCCTTGGCAAGAATGGAGAGAAAAATGGAACCCTCCTGCATTGCTGGTAGGAATGTAAAATGGTGCAACCTCTGTGATGAGTCCTCGAAAAGTTAAACATGGAATTACTGCATAAGCCAGCAATCCTACTTCTGCGTATATACACCAAAGAACTGAAAACAGGGATTCAAACAGATACTCATATGCCAGTGTTCATAGCAGCATTATTCATAGTAGCGAGAAAGTAAAAATCAACACAAATGTCCATCAACATATGAATGGGTAAATAAAATATGATTCATCTATACAATGAAATATTATTCAGCCATACAAATAAATGAAGTTCTGGTACCTGCTGCAACATGGATAAGCCTTGAAAGCACTATGCCAAGTAAAATAAGCCAGTCACAAAAGGACAAGTATTATATGATTCCGCCTATATGAAATATCTGAAATAGGCAAATTCATAGACACAGAAAGTAGATTAGAGGTTACCAGGGGCTGAGTCAACTGGGAGGAAGGGGGAGTTATTGCTTAATTGGTCCAGAACTTCTGTTCAAGATGATGAAAAAGTGCTGAAAACAGGCAGTGGTGTGATGGTTGCACAACAGTGTTAATACACTTATGCCACTGAACTGTACACTTAAGAATGGTTCAAATGGCAAAATTTATGTTACATATATTTTACCATAGAGATAAAATTTCCAAAAAAACTTTGAAAAGAAATCAAGTTCCTAAATAGGACCATTTCTGCCATGTTCGGTAGGCTCCTTGTAAACGCACTGTTCGGTTGCGGGCCCCCATGTCCCTGCCTACATTGTTTCCCCTGCCTGAAAAGCTCTTTTTACCTTTTGAACCTCTCTAAGTCCTTTCATCCTTAACTCCACCTTTACTCAGGGAGGCCTTCCCAACCTCGTTACCTCAGTATTTTCTTACGTGCTGCCCATATCCCTGCTTCCCTTCCCGCGATTGCGATTAGGTTTTTTGTTTTTTTTTTTAATTTATGAACAGCTTTTTTTTTTTTTAATTTGAAATTCTTACAGTTTTCCCAAGGTTCCGAGGGTGAGGTGGCGTGCAAATCTCTGCTCCCTGATCTTGCCCAACTCGCCTCTTTTCTTTTCTCTTTCTTTTTTTGTCTTTTTGTCCTTTTTTTTTATGGCTGTACCCGCGGCATGTGGAGGTTTCCAGGCTAGGGGTCTAACAGGAGCTGCAGCCGACTGCCACAGCCACAGCCACAGCAACGCAGGATCTGAGCTGCATCAGCAACCTACACCACAGCTCACAGCAACACCGGATCCTTAACCCACTGAGCAAGGCCAGGGATCGAACCCGCAACCTCATGGTTCCTAGTCAGATTTGTTTCCACTGAGCCACGATGGGAACTCCCCCCACGATTGCAATTAAATAAGTACTTGTGTGAATATATCTTTAATATCTGTGTCCTCATTAGGCTGCAAGCTCCAGGAGGGCAGGGACAACCCTGTCCACTGTGTCTATCATGTCCACTGTTTCTATCCTGTCCACTGAGAAGGGATACAGCTCCTCGTCAAGGGTCTGGCACACTGGGGATTCCATGTTTGTTTGTTTGTTTCCTGTCTTTTTGCCTTTTCTAGGGCCTCACCCGCGGCATATGGAGGTTCCCAGGTTAGGGATCTAATCGGAGCTGTAGCTGCCAGCCTATGCCACAGCCACAGCAATGTGGGATCCGAGCCACATTTGCAACCTACACCACAGCTCATGGCAACGCCGGATCCTTAACCCACTGAGCCAGGCCAGGGATTGAACCTGCAAGCTCATGGTTCTTAGTCGGATTCGTGAATCACTGAGCCACGACGGGAACTCCACCATATGTATTTTTAAATAAATGAATAACTAAATGAATGTGTGGTAGGATTGTGAGTAGATATTAATTTAATGCCTTTTACAATTCTGTAAGTACATTAAACTAATTTTTTCCCTTTCTTTCTTTCTTTCGGACGTACCTGAGGCATATGGAAGTTCCCAGACTAGGGGTCAAATCAAAACTGCAGCTGCCAGTCTATACCACAGCCACAGCAATATGGGATCCAAGCCGCATCTGTGACCTACACCACAGCTTGCAGCAACACCGGATTCTTAGCCCACTGAGCAAGGGCAGGGATCGAACCTGCATCCATGGATCCTAGTCAGTTTCTTAACCCACTGAGCCACAGCGGGAACTCCTATAAGAGTGGCACATCAGGGCTCTCATTCTTTTTGTTTTGGTTTCGTTTTTGTTTTGCAAACATATATGAAACTATTACTTTGTATTGTTCTCATTGACTTCAATGTATACTTTTTTTGGTGAAAGCATATTCCACCAGGTAACTTTGAAAGCAATCACATTCTTAAAAGTTTATTTTAGGAATTCACACGGGGGCACATGGGGTTAATGATCCAATGCTGTCTCTGCAGTGGCTCAGGTAGCTGCTGAGGCATGTGTTCAATCCCTGGCCCAGTGCAGTGGGTTAAGGATCTGATGTTGCCACAACTGCAGCATAGGTGGCCGCTGCGGCTTCGATTTGTTCCCTGCCCCTGGAACTTCCATATGCCACAGGTACTGCCAAAAAAAAAAAAAAATCATTTTATTAAAATATAGCTGATTAGGGCTCTCATTCTTACATCTTTGTGCTCTGTCCTGTGAAATCGTCAGCAGTATCTCAGAGCAGGAACCTGAGTGAGACGCTAGTACAATTTGTTTCCAAGTAAATCTGCTACATCACCAACCATTCCAACCTTGGTCTGGAAGTGTTTATCTAAATAAGTGATGAGCTATTGGACTTAAAATGGTGCACTTCCCTGTGGCACCAGAACTGCCAGCCCGCACAGAAAATTTCACATGTTCAGGTTAGAAGGCACCCATACTGGAACTAAAGCATACTAATGTCAGAATGAGAAAAGGCATTTACTCATCTATTGGGGAAACCAATTCTTTGATAAGCATAGGTAAATTTAGACTTTATGCCACTAGTCAATAAAGGCATTTCCTAACTGACTGGATGTCCCCAACTTGACATTCCACATCAACCTCAGTAAACACCTTTCTGTGCTAAAAGGAAGCTAGGCAAATATATGATTATTTTTGAGATGAGAAATACAAATAGAAACTGATTGAAAGACTTTATCTTTGGATGTGAACACTTGTAGGAACACAAAGGCATGCAACACAGGAAGAAGCACACAACTCACAACAGCTTTCATAGAAACAAACTTTGTCCCACAGACCATTATTCCCTCAGCCCACAAGTCAATCTTCTTTCTTTTTACTTTTGTATGTGTTACATATAAAAAGCAAACCAGTGACTATAGACGTTAGGAAATTTTGACCACAAGGAACAGGAAACCCTGTTTCTGTTAAACCCCATTTCTTGTTTAAAACGGGCTTACACTTCTCCAGGAGTGCGGTAGACTCCATGGTACACAGCACAGTGACTGACACTGCTGCAGGGAACACGTTTCATTTCTCTGCCCTGCAGCCTTCGGGGTTGCCTTCATCCTAAAACATGTTTCCTTCATGCTTATGGCATGGTTACAAGTTTCCTTATTCATGTGAGCAAAAGATTCTAAGTCCTTCCCTTCAACCTAACTGGGATGATTTAGGACACATGCAGATCCCCAGGACCAGTAATCATTGCCAGGGAAGGATCATACACTGATTAATTAGATTTTGTCCCTGGTTTGGGGATGGAGAAGATAGCTGAGCAAAACTCAGAGTTTTTTTTTTCTTTTTATGGCCACACTTGCAGCATATGGAAGTTCACAAGCTAGGGGTTGAATCAGAGCCACAGCTGCCGGCCTATGCCACAGCCATGGCAATACCAGATCCAAGCCACATCTGCAAACTATGCCACAGCCACGGCAACACTGGATCCTTAACCCACTAAGCAAGGCCAGGGATCCAACCTGCATCCTCATGGAGACGACATGAGGTCCTTAACCCTCTAAGTCACAATGGGAATTCAAAACTCAGATTTTCGACATGGAGAAGGGGTGGGGAATGGATGCTAGGGAGGCAGTCAAGGGTGTTCACTGCAATGAGCAAATCAGAATCGACCCAGACCCTGAGTTACAAAGTAGAGAAATATAAAAACACCTTGAATTTCACACATTCACTAATTCACTTGTACTAAACCCATGTAAGGGATAAGCACACACTCATCAGCAACAGTAGCTCGTAACAGCAGTGATTCCTAGAAAAATCAGGAAGCCTCGTGATGTCCTTTACATATGCACTGTAGTCCCACCTTTGTAGAGAGAGAATAATAGTATCTCTCAATCAACTAGGACAGTCCTGCAACTTAGCCATCCCTCCAGTCCTGGGCTCACAAGTTAGGCCCCACCCTAGTCCTCCCTGATGATACTGAACAGCATTTCCCCCATTTGGTAAATTTATTTTAGGAGTCTCAAAGTATATTTTATTTATTCTTTTTTTTTTTTTTTTTTTTTTGTCTGTTAGGGCTGCACTGGCGGCATATGGAGGTTCCTAGGCTAGGAGTCAAATCGGAGCTGTACGCACCAGCCTACGCCACCGCCACAGCAATGCAGTATCTGAGACACGTCTTCAACCTACACCACAGCTCACGGCAACTCCAAATCCCTAAACCACTGAGCGAGGCCAGGGATCGAACCCGTGTCCTCATAGATGCTAGTCGGATTCATTAACCACTGAGCCACAACGGGAACTCCCCCAAAGTATATTTTAATATGATTAATTCTGTGAGATGTTACTAGATATTCCCTGGAAAAAAAGTTTCATTCTTGCAGAAATCATGAAAGACCTATTTAAACTCTTAGCACTTGTAAAACTTGGGCATTTATCATTATAACTTCCTGGGACAGCATATCTACTTTGTCTTTTGAAGAATGGGGCTTTGTAAGCAACAAAGTGGCTCTAGTTCTCAGACCAAAGAGGTGAGGCCTCATCCAAGGATGTGCAAGTAGGGTTTGTACAGGGATTTGCAACAGCGATGCATTATTTTCTTCAAACAATGATTATCAAACTTTAGCAGGAATAAGAGATACCTGAATAACTTTCAAAAAGTCAGATTCCAGAACCCAACCCAGTCCCCCTGGCTGTGTGGCCTGGGAATTCATATTTAAACTAACTCCCCAGGTAATTCTGACGCAGATGGTCCATGTGTTCTCTGAAATTGCTATCTACTTCATGCATCACTGCGACAGTAATCAGTGTTGCCATGGCAGCAGCTAATCTGAGCCACCTCCTGCTGCCTGCTGCCTGACCAGCAACTGACTTTTGGGGTCTCTTTCTTGTTTGCTAGTCCAAGGAGCCTCTGTGAACAGCAGTCTTTCAATACTGTGGAAACTATTCAATTGACCCAAACAAAGAAACTGACTCATGGTTGTAGGATCGGGGATTATAAACTTTGTCACTTCACCTTCAGAGCACTAGTCTTTTAATCCCTTCTTGGCTCTACTTCAGACATTAGTGACTAGCCCTCAGTGACTGCATTTCATCAGCATGAAAAGGGTGCAGTCTCCGAGACCCAGATGGTTTTCCAAACCTACCACAAACTGGGGTCCTCCCTTACCTGGCATCTACAGCACTCTAGGACAAGCATCATAGAGTTTCCGAAGTGGTGCAGCAGAAACGAATCCGACTAGGAACCATGAGATTGCGGGTTCGATCCCTGGCCTCGCTCATTGGGTTAAGGATCCGGTGTTGCCATGAACTGTGCTGCTGGTTGCAGAAGCAGCTTGGATCTGGCGTTGCTGTGGCCGTGGTGTAGGCCGGCAGCTGTATCTCCGATTCGACCCCTAGCCTGGGAACCTCCATATGCCACGGGTGTGGCCCTAAACAGACAAAAACACACACACACACACACACACACACACACACACACAAAGAAAATGAAAAAAAAAAAAGAAACAAGTGTCCTGTTGGGTTAAAAGTAAACAAATCTTCTCTCATTTGAGTGATGGATAGTTGAGTTTACTACCTTTTTTTTTTTTTGCTTTTTTTAGGGCCTCACCTGCAGCATATGGAAGTTCCCAGACTAGAGGTACAATTGGAGTTGCAGTCGCCAGCCTACTCCACAGCCACGGCAACTCAGGATCCCAGCTGAGTCTATGACCTACACCACAGCTCCCGGCAATGCTGGATCCTTAACCCATTGAACGAGGTCAGGGATTGAACCCAAATCCTCATAGATCCTAATTTTTTGGTCAGATACTATCAGGAAGAAAATGATGCTAAGAGAGAATGGGTTAAATACTAGGATCTATCTGTATCTAATCCCTGAGCAGGTGTGATAAATATGATAATGGCCTAATCCCCAGAAAGTGTGACTATATTACAGTTAGAGGGCAGAGGAGAATTAAGGTAGCAGATGGAATTAAGTTTCCTAACCAGCTGACCTTAAATCATGAGCTGTAGTCTGAATTTTTCATGTGGTTCAACGTAATCACAGAGATTATTAAATGTAAAGTAGGGAAGGCTAAGAGTCACTGTCAGAGTAATGTGATGTGACAAAGCCTCGGCTGGCCGTTGCTAGCTACAGAGATGGAAGGGGGCCATGAGCCCAGGCAACACCTGTAGCCTCTAAAAGCTGAAAAAGGGAGAGTTCCCGCTGTGGCTCAGTGCTCAGTGGAAACAAGCCAGACTAGTACCCATGAGGACGCAGGTTCCATCCCTGGCCTCACTCAGTGGGTTAAGGATCTGGCATTGCCGTGAGCTGTGATGTAGGTCCCAGATGCGGCTCAGATCTGGCGTTGCTGTGGCTGTGATGTAGGCCAGTGGCTACAGCTCTGATTCAAACCCTAGTCTTGGAACTTCCATGTGTCACTGGTGCAGCCCTAAAATGACAAAAAAAAAAAGGGTGGGGCTGAAAAAAAGACAAGGAGACCGATTTTTTCCTAGAGACCTTGGCAGACATGTAGGAACACCTTGATTTCAATCCCCTGAAACCCATTTCAGACTTCTGACCTCCGGAACTAAGATAATACTTTTATGCTGTTTTAAGTCATGAAGTTTGTGATAGTTACATCAGCAATAGGAGACTAATACACAGGGGATTAGGAAAGAAGGCCAGAAAGAGATACGGACTAGAGAGTCAAACAAATGTGGGCCTCCTTGCTCAGTGTACACTCCCTGCTCTAATGGGAGTCCAGAGGAAACCCTTCATCCTATGAGTTTTCCAGGAGCCTCGCCTTTGAACCAGATAACCTGGTTAAGAAAACCTGCAGTATTGAAAAAAAAATTGTATTTTGATGAGCTAAATTCACATACATTTTCTTTTTTGGTCCTTTTGATGTTGGTATTTTGTTTCCTCCTTTTTTTTCTGAAGTTTAACATATATACATATATGGAGAAAAATGCATAAATCATTTTCACAAAATAAACACACCTATATAACCACCACCCAAATCAAAATAGAAAATATAACCAGAAACTACAAAACTCACCTCGTGCCCCCTCCCAGGCGCTACTTCACTTCCTATTGATTATCACAATCCATAGATGTATTTTTGCCTGTTTTTGAACTTTATATAAATGGACTCATGCAGTATGCATGCTTTTGTGTCTGGCTTCTTTCACCTAACATTACAAGATGCATCCATGTGTAGCAACTGTCTATTTTCATTGCTCTGTAGTATTCCACTATATGAATATAATACAATTCATCCATTTTTTAAAGAAGGAAAATTGTGGACTAAAAGTACTTTCACTCCCTTCCAGGACCTTTTAGACTCTTTATCTGCTAATAAATAAATTTAAATCCCAAAGCAAGGATAGAACATACAGAGTTTCCCCAATCTATTTGATCATAAAACTTTTTTTTCCCCTACAAAACATCTTAAAAGACTAATTATTTTGTAGGACATGATCCAGGAAACCCTGGTCTGGAGCAATGGTTTTCAAACTGTTCCTCAAAGCTCTGGGGTCCCAGGAGTTCCCATCGTGGTGCAGCAGAAACAAATCCAACCAGGAACCATGAGATTGCAGGTTCAATCCCTGGTCTTGCTTAGTGGGTTAAGGATCCAGCGTTGCCGTGAGCTGTAGCATAGGTCGCAGATATGGCTTGGATCTGGCATTGCTGCAGCTGTGGCTGCGGCGTAGGCTGGCAGCTGTAGCTCCGATTGGACCCCTGGCCTGGGAACCTCCATATGCCGCAGGTGCAGCCCATTAAAAAAAAAAAAAGGCTCTGTGGTCCCAAATAGTGACTCAATACTGCATAAGGGATGAGAGCTAAAGTCCACTGGATCCCCACTTCTGTTTCAACATGCCCTCCACTTGTATCTGTTTTAAGAAGGGATTTCACATAGAGGGGGTGTAGGTGTGTGTATATTAACTGCCTACGTGCCCATGACTGAAAAAAAATGATTTGATTGCTTTAAAAATGTGTCTGAAAACCATGTCTAGCTCTAGAGGACCTCTCAGAAGGCCTTTGCACAGACTTGGGTTCCAAGCTATAAGGACTTGCCGACCTTATTCAAAGTTCATTGCTTTTGCCACTGATGACTTTCCAGGCTCTGTCCAAGGGCTCTCTGGCCACTGATTCTCCCAGTGGTATTGTGGAAAGGGCTCTAAAGAGATCATCAACAGCCACTCAATACAGATCAGGCAGCTTGGTCCACAGGCAGCTTCTGTCTATGGAGTCAGAGCCTGAAAATAGATCACTACGTGTCACACAAGTCTTAAATTCCTTCTAACCAGGCAGCAGGGTGTAGGGATTAAAAGCATGGACTCCAGAGCCAGATTCCCGGGCTTCAACTCGTGGCTCCGCTGCTAACTAGCTGTGACCTTGGGCAAGTTTCTCAATACCCTCACGTCTTAGTTTCCTCATCTTTAAAATGGAGGTGAAGATAATAATAGCATCCACCTCAGAGGCTGGATGAGGGTTAAATGAGATCATGTTTGTGCTGCATTTGAGACAGGGCCGGGCATCTAGTAAGCACCATACACATGTTTGTTAAATAAAACCAAAGTGGCAAAGGCACTTGTCTTTCTCTGTGAACTTAATGGAGCCCAATTCCAGACAATGTAATTGTTTTACCACTGTCCTCAAGGTAAGGCTCTCTCTATGGCCTCCCATGCCTCTAACTATGCCATTCAGGACATTAAAATAAACTGCCATCTACTATCACTATTGTTTCATGGAAGGCAATCTTAACACTAAAAAAAAAAAAAAAAATGTAGGGGGGAGTTCCCTTCATGGCTCAGTGGTTAACGAATCCGACTAAGAACCATGAGGTTGCGGGTTCGATCCCTGGCCTTGCTCATTGGGTTAAGGATCCAGCGTTGCCATGAGCTGTGGTGTAGGTCACAGACGTGGCTCGGATCCCGCGTTGCTGTGGCTGTGGGGAAGGCTGGCAGCTACAGCTCCTGTTAGACCCCTAGCCTGGGAACCTCCATATGCTGCGGGTGCGGCTCTACATAAAAAAAGGTAAAAAGATAAAAAAAATAAAAATAAAAATAATTTTTTTAAATGTAGGAAAGACCTAAGCTCGGAATAAAAGAAAGTGCTTTAAATTAAATTGAGCTAAATTTAGGAGCTCCTGTCATGGCTCAGCGGAAATGAATCTGATTCGGATCCATGAAGACGCAGGTTCGATCCCTGGCTTTGCTCAGTGAGTTAAGGATCTGGTGTTGCTGTGAGCTGTGGTGTAGGTTGTAGAGGTGGCTCAGATCTAGCGTTGCTGTGGTTGTGGTGTAGGCCAGGGGCTACAGCTCCGATTCAACCCCTAGCCTGGGAACCTCCATATACCGCGGGTACAGCCCTAAAAAGACAAAAAATAAATTAATTAAATAAAATTAATTGAGCTCAGTTAAAAAAAAACAAAGTCATCCTCTTTTCTGGTTTTTCCATTTCATTTTGAGCCAGTGGCCAAGAGCCAACCCCTGTCTGTGACCCAGCATTTGACTGAAGTGCTCTATAGGCCCTGATGAGTGTTTCTGGACACATGAGCCATTATAACTAAACATTTCCCTGAATGTCCAAGCCTCAGAGCTGGTACTGAACCCCCAAACTTTGCAAAACCAAAGGCATTTGCCAGTCATCCCAGGTAACACTGCCATGCTCAGTGCTGATGGAATTAGGAAGAGTTATTTCGGTTGTTCACTGCAGCACTTGATGGGGCCACTTAGAACCATGGCTCCAGTTCCAAGGAGCCGGGAAGACGGAGCCACATAGGTGTTTTAGAAAAAAACCTCACACTCTCCAGCTGGGTTTTTCCTTTACTCTCTCACCACCACCACGCTCACAACACTGAAGACCCCAGACATGTAGGGTTTTTCCCCTCACCAAGCAATCCTCTGTGACACAGTGGGGTGTGCTACAATCTAACTCAATTCTGACACTTTCTACTAGAGATAACGTCAAATTGCACAAGTTAAGCATTCAGTCCCATGAGACTGCACCCCCTCCCCCAAGTTCAGATGCCAATCACAAGGTTACCCACAACTTCCGTCTGACTTGGCTACAGATTGGAGGTTCCCATGACCTCTTCCCCCCTTGGATTTGATTATTTAATAGGGCAGCTCTTAGAACTCAGAGACACATTGACTGACATTTACCAGTTTATTAAAGGATATGATAACGGGCACAGACCAACAGCCCGATGAAGAGATACAAAAGGTGAGGTCTGAGAGGATCTGAGCACAGAAGCTTCTGTCCCAGTGAAGTCAGGGTGGATCTTGCTCATAGTACGAGGATGTGTTCACCAAGACGGAAGCTCCCTGAGCTCCAAAATTTGGGAGCTACAAACTTTTTATGGA
This sequence comes from Catagonus wagneri, assembly GCA_004024745.2. Taxonomy (NCBI): domain Eukaryota; kingdom Metazoa; phylum Chordata; class Mammalia; order Artiodactyla; family Tayassuidae; genus Catagonus; species Catagonus wagneri. The sequence continues at coordinate 26,301,086 of PVHT021183705.1, read as the reverse complement.
GGCTTCATTACATGGGCATGACTGATCATTAACTCCATTTCCAGTCCATCTCCCTTCTTAAGCGAATGGGGGCCAGGGTTGAAAATTTCAAGCTTCTAATTATGGCTTAGTCTTTCCAGTGCTCATCCAGGAGCCACCCAGAGTCACCTCAATAGAACAAAGACAGCCCCATCACCCAGGAAATTACAAGCATTTCGGGATCTTCTGTGCCAGGAACCATGGAAAGAGACCAATATTATGTTTTCTATTATCTCACGCTGGGTGTGCTTTCTTCCCAGACACAGTGAGAGGCCAGGATGGGGAGTCAGGACCCCCAGGACCCATCATGCTGGCCCTGTTGCTAACCCACTGTGTAATTTTTGGTGAGGCCTTCAACAATTCAGAGATTTGTTTTTCTCGTCTACAAAATAGAGACAGTAATGTCTGCTCCGGGTTTCTCAAAGTTGTTTTGGGAATCATGCAAGTAATGGCTCTGATTATGGCGTAAAAGCGCCATAAAGGAATGTGTGTTTATAACCTAGTCAGGGCCCCAAGTTTCCTAAGTTTCTACCAGGAATCCTTCCCTCCATCTTCTCCTCCAGCCCAACTAGGACCCCAGAGAACAGCGCTCCAGGGTAGACGCCTAGGCCTTGGGTTAGAGCAGCTGGGTAAGGAAAAGCCAATTTTTTCTTTCTCTGAGTCCTGGTCCCTAGGTCTCTCTGGGATGGAGTGAACTCTTAAGTATTAAACACTCAGGAATCCACAAATACTCTTGGAATTCCAGCTTAGTGAGCCTGTTCAATAACGCTTCCTGCTCCGCTAACAAAGGGTGATAGCAGAGGAATGCTAGGAGGCAGTCCCTGCCCCTGCCTCCAAAGAATCCTGGCAGCTCACCCTGTTATCTCCACATGTTATATCTGGAAGAAACTTTAGACCAGCGGTTCGCAATTCTGGCTGAACATTAGAATCACCAGGGAAAAATACCCTCGCCTGGCTGTAACACACACCAATTAAATCAGAGTCTTTGGGGGCGGGACATCAGTATTTTTAAAGCTCCCCAGATGACTGCAATGAGTAGCCTCATCTGAGAACCGCTGCTGCCGAGGATCCAGGAACATCTCGCTTTACGGAAGGAAAAACTGAGGCCATGGGAACTGAAGAATTTTGTCTGAAGTCATACACCTTATTAAGAGTTTGAGATATCAGGTCAACATGTTGCTGATAATAACAGCTCATTTCTGTTGACCATTTACTCGGGGCCAGAGTAAGCACCAAGCACTTTGCAAACATAATCCGAATAAGTCACCACAGTAAGTTTATGAGAAAACTGAGGCCCAGGGAGTTTAACTAGTTCTCTGAAGGTCAAAACAACTGAACAGTGGTAGAGATCCCAGTTCAATTGTTCAACTCAGTAGTCTGAGCAGCATGCAGATGACAAGACAGGGATACGGCCCTTGCCCATAAGGAATTTGCAGTCTACCTGGAGAAACAGGACATACATAAATGAGTCAATGCTTAAAACACTCTGATAGGTGTTATAGTAAAAGTAAACAATGGAAGGACAAGGAAGACTTCCAACCCTGGAAAAGTCAAAGAAGTCTTCCTGGAGGAGGAGGTACTTAGAGAGGCATTATTATTATTACTACTACTATTATGGTTATTATTTTGGTCATGCCCTCAGCATGTGGAAGTTCCCAGGGCCAGGGATCAAACTCAAGCCACAAAAGTGACCCGAGTCACTGGAGTGACAATCCTGGATCCTTTACCCGCTGAGTCACCAGGGAACTCCTGAAGAAGTCTTAAAAAGGGAATGATAGGGGGTTAAGTGAAAAGAGGAGGGAGAGGAAGTGGGGCTAGCCAGTGTAAAGAATGGTGAATGCTCACAGCTATGCAGCAATTCATAATGACTTGATAAGTATATTTGGGTGGAGTTCTCACCAAGAGGTGAGATTGAAGAAGTACAAAGATTAGATCATGAAGGAGTCTGAAAGAAGGAAACCATGGCAGGACTATAAACAGACAGCAGAAGGAGATACATTTATATGTTTTTAAATTATTGGCGAATATGATACCAAAGCCATAGGCAACAAAGAAAAAAATAAAGCAGACTACATCAAAATTAAAAGCATTTGTGCATCAAAATACACTCTTAACAGAGAAAAAGGGCAACTCATGGGATGGAAGAACAACATCCTAAAAAACAGTCTGATTCAAAAATGGGCAGAGGGCTGGAGTCCGTATTTCTTCAAAGAAGATAAACAAAAGGCCAATAAGCACATGAAAAGATGTTCAACATCACTAATCATTAGGGAAATTCAAATCAAAACCACAATGAGATATCACCTCTGCCAGTAGGATGGCTATAATTGAAAAAAAATGGCTATAATTAAAAAAAAGAAAATAACAAGTGTTGGTGAGAATGTGGAAAAACTGGAAGCCTTGTGTGTTGCTGGTGAGAATATAAAATGGTGCAGCTGCTGTGTTAAATAGTAGAGCAGTTCCTCAAAAAAATTAAAAACAGAATTACCACCTGGTCCAACAATTCCACTTCTGGGTATGTACCCAAAAGAAGTAAAAGCAAGTTCTCGAAGAGATATTTGTCCACTTGTGTTCATAGCAAAATTATTCATAATAGTCAAAAGGGTAAAAGCAACCCAAGTGACAGATGAATAAATAAACAAAATGTGGTGTGCATATATACAGTGGAACATTATTCAGCCTTAAAAAAGGAAGGGTACTCTGGTACATGCTACAGCATGGAAGAACCCTGAACCTTATTATGCTATGTGAAATAAACCAGTCACGATACTGGTATGAGCTACCTAGAGTAGTAAAAATCAAAAGAGATAGAAAATATTACCATGGTTACAGGAGCCAGGTGGGGATTGATAATGGAGAGTTACTGTTTGATGGACAGAGTTTTGGTTTGGGAAGATGAAAAAGTTCTAGAGGTGGATGGTGGTGATGACTGTACAACAGTGTAAATATGCTTGATGCCACTGAACTGTACAAGTTAAGACGGTAAATTTCATGTTACATGGATTTTACCACAAAAAAATTATCGGTAGATTTCCCATCGTGGCTCAGCATTTAATGAACCTGACCAGTGTCCATGAGGACACGGGTTCGATCCCTGGCCTCGCTCAGTGGGTTAGGGATCCGGCGTTGCCGTGAGCTGTGGTGTAGGTGGCAGATGTGGCTCGGATATGGTTGCTGCGGCTGTGGTGTAGGCCGGCAGCTACAGCTCGGATTCGACCCCTAGCCTGGGAACTTCCATATGCCACAGGTGTGGCCCTAAAAGACCAAAAAAAAAAAAAAATTATTGGCACTAGTGTTAGTAGATTAGTGGGGTGAAAACTCAGTGAGGAGACCAGTTAAAAAGCTAATGCCTGGGGCAAAGAACCCAGTAAGATCTGATAATGTAAGACAAGGGAAGCTGCAGGGGACAGATACAAGAGATTTCTGGGAGGCGGGTGGCTGGATGCGGTGTGAGGAGGGAGGGGGAACCAAAAGGCTCCTCCCAAAGTCCTGAGCTGAGGGACTAATGGATAGTGGTGCCCATCACCAAGACAGGGCCCACAGAGTTGGTGGGGAAGAACAGGTTTCTAGACAGGTAGTGAGTTCAGCTTGGGACAAGAGGAGTTTTAAACACCTGGGGAATATCCAGGTGGCAATATCTTAAAGGAATCAGACTGATCTCAGAAGACTGGATTTTTTTAAAGTATGATAATAGTATTATGGTTTTTTTTTTTTTCCAGTTTGTATCTTCTGTACAGAATAGGGGTGAATGGGGCAGGGCTGGCCATGGGCAATTGTTACCTGGGCTGAATCATGGTTACCTGGAGATTCATTCTGTCTACTTTGAGGACGAGTCAAAAATCACCATAATAGGAGTTCCCATTGTGGCTCAGCAGTATCGAACCCAACTAGTATCCATGAGGATGCGGGTTCGATCCCTGGCCTCCCTAGGAGGGTTAAAGGATTTGGCATTGCCATGAGCTGTGGTGTAGGTCACAGACATGGCTCAGATCTGGCATGGCTGTGGCTGGGTCTGGAGCATAGGCCAGCAGCTGCAGCTCTGGTTCAAGCCCTAGCCTGGGAGCTTCCATATGCCGTGGCTGCAGCCCTTAAAAAAAAAAAAAGCTGTAATAAAAAGTTTAAAGAGCAATAATAAAAAGAGATGTAAATCTATAGGGCAGAGATAAAGCAATTATTTTACTATTAACAATAATAGTACAAAGCACTACCATTTAGGGAGTCTCTGCTCTGGCAGGCACTTTGCTGGGCCATGTATATGCATGTGTTGTACTTTTCACGACAACTCTAATTTTACTAAAGTTTGAAGATGTCAGATGTCTTGCATAACAAGTAGCCAGCTTTAGGCTATATGAGGTATATCAGAGGGAGCAAATAAAACAAGAATATAAAAGGGCTAAACAAAGAAAAGTATGGACTACTGACATGTGAGACTAGGCAGAGGAGCCCACAGAGAAGTGGTAGGTAGGGTGCCTTACAAACCGAGGAAGAACAGAGATTCAAGCAGAAAGGAGGGGATCTTAGTATCAAACACCACACAAAATGCAGGCCAAGTAGTAAGTAAAAACTGCTCCTTGGATTTAGCTGTTAGGAAGTTGCTGTGGCCTTGGGAAGAACCACTGGAGGTGGTGGGGACAGAAGAAGAGCTGGGCGTGACCGCATAGCAAATTGGGCCTCCTCTCCTCATAAGCTATGCTATGAAGTGAACTTGAATGATTGGTGTCATGCTGTGATTTATAGTGAGAAATGAATATCTGGTCTTTGTTCCTGGCAGTGGGCTTCTAAAACCCCGGGAATTTCCTAAGTGATGAAAGCAATAAAGACGCCTTTTGTTAGTGAGCTGACTCTTGGACCACACCTAAGGATGGGGACTAGGTGCCAGGAAAAGCAACCATGTGCTTAGAGGGGTGGAACTCTCCCCCACACACACCTCACCCCCCGACCTCTGGGGATGGGGGACGGGAGAGGGGCTGGAGGGTGAATCAATCGCCAATGGCCAATGTTTTCATCAATCATGTCTATACAATAAAGTTTCCAAAAAACCTCAAAAGGACGGGGTTCAGAGTGCTTCCAGGTTGGTGAACACATGGACATTCTGGGAGAATGGTGCATTTGAAGAGTGTACAGAAGCTCCTCACCCTTTCCCCACACCTTCCCAATGCATCTCTTTCCAGCTGATTTCCCTGAGTTATATCCTTGTACAATAAGCCAGTGATCTAGCAAGTAAACTGTGTCTCTGAGTTCTGTGAGCTGCTCTAGCAAATAAATCAAACCCAAGGTGGGATGGGGTCATGGGAACCTTGGACTTATAGCCAATTGGTCAGCAGCTGGGCTTTTGATTGGCATTCGAAGGCAGGTGGGCAGTCTTGTGGGACTGAGCCCTGAACCTGTGGGATCTGATGCTATCTCTGGGTAGACAGTGTCAAAGTTGAGCTGAATTGTAGGACACCCAGCTGGTACCCAAGAACTGCCTGTTGGTGTGGGGAGCCCCCCACACACCAGAACTGGTCCCAGACTTAGCTGGCTAATATCTAGAGGAAGGCAGCCACAACGGTGAGAGAATTTGCCTATGTTGCTGTGTGGTAAGGAAACAGCCAGAGGAGAGACTGAAGATGGAAGAAAGGGAGGTGATGATGGTGCCAAGTGCCAAGGGACCGGGAGGGATGGCGCCCAGCTCGGAGGTAAGGCACTGCCTCAGACAGGAGGGAGGGAAGAAGAAAGGAGGACACTTCTCGTGGGTTGAGAAGAGAGATCAGAGAGTCATGATGTCAGAGGACAGATGAACTGGGAGAGGGAGCCAGGAGTAAGCCAAGGGCAAGGAAGTTCTGGCCAGAGACTGGCATGTTGGTATTTCTGAGCTAGAACAGTCATGACAAGGTCCAGGGTGTGTCTGGCTGAGGTGGCAATTGTGGCATTCCAGCTAAAAGGTCAAGAGGTACGAGACGGATGATCCTGAGGAACAGACCTGAGGTAGAAAAAAAGTCTGGTGGTTTCTGTCCTCAAAGAGATCAAGAGAAAGCAATTCCTTGCCTTAAGACAAAAGCACATTTTAAGAGTCTAAAAAATATTCTAAGTCCTAACTCATGGCTACTATAAAAACCTCTTGCCAAAATGTAAATCCATAGCTTCTTCAAGAGTATACCAAATACTTATGGAGTTCCCATTGTGGCTCAGGGGGTTAAGAACCCAACGGAGTATCCATGAGGATGCAAGTTTGATCCCTGGCCTCACTCAGTGGGTTAAAGATCCAGTGTTGCCGTGAGCTGTGGTGTAGGTCAGAGATGTGGCTTGGATCCCAGGTTGCTGTGGCTGTGGCTGTGGTGTAGGCTGGTAGCTGCAGCTCCGATTCAACCTCTAGACCAGGAATTTCTATATGCTACAGGTGTGGCCGTAAAAAGAAAAAAAAATTTTTTTAAAGAGTATCCCAAATATTTAGACCAAGTAACAGACTGAAATCATGAAGCAGGAAAACCTACATGATAAATCCTGGCTCTTTCCATTAGCAAATGAGTTAAACCTACCTTCCTTTTTATTCATCTTTTCAGGGTCGCACCCAAGGCACATGAAGTTCCTAAGCTAGGGGTCGAATCTGAGCTGCAGCTGCCAGCCTACACCACAGGCACAGCAATACCAGATTTGAGCTGCATCTGCGACCTACACCACAGCTCATGGCAATGCCGGATCCTCAACCAGAGTCCTATTTGTTACTGCTGAGCCACGGGAACTCCAAAGCTACCTTTCTGAGTTAGACTGAGGTCTGGCCTCCATTTATTCACTCAGCAAACATGCCTTCTTTCTGCCAGGTACTCTGCTGGGCCCTGGGGATTCAAAAATGAATTACCTATTGTCTTTATGGAGCTCACAAACAAGCACAGGATCCAGCCTTGAAAATATGAAAATTCTAGAGCAGTGGAAGGTAGAAAGCGCAGTGGGGTTGGGTGAACACCAAGAAAGGAACCTAGATTTGGGGAGAAGCAGCACAGAAGAGCTAACGTGAGATGAACCTACCAGTCTGGGAAGTGTAGGAAGGGCATTCTAGGAAGAGGAACAGCATGAGAAAGGGCACTGAGTGCCCAGATGGTCATGAAACTTAACAATCTGGTTTGGCCGAAGAGTAGCCCTTAAACAGCAGTCTGCACAAGAATCGGCCTCAGTATCATTAAAAAGCGCAGTGCCAGGAGTTCCCGTCGTGGCTCAGTGGTTAACGAATCTGACTAGGAACCATGAGGTTGCGGGTTCGATCCCTGGCCTTGCTCAGCGGGTTAAGGATCCAGCGTTGCCATGAGCTGTGGTGAAGGTTGCAGACGCAGCTCGGATCCTGCATTGCTGTGGCTGTGGCGAAGGCTGGCAGCTACAGCTCCTGTTAGACCCCTAGCCTGGGAACCTCCATGTGCAGCGGGTGCGGCACTAGATAAGGCAAAAAGACAAAAAAAAAGAAAGAAAAGAAAAAGCCCGTAGTGCCAGGCCCCCAGAACAATGGATTTCACAGGCCTAGAATATGCATGTTAAAACAAATGTCCTCGAGTTCCCATCATGGAACCATGAGGAAACGAATCCGACTAGGAACCGTGAGGTTTTGGGTTTGATCCCTGGCCTCACTCAGTGGGTTAAGGATCTGGTCTGCTGTGAACTGTGCTGTTGGTTGCAGAAGCAGCTGGGATCTGGCGTTGCTGTGGCTGTGGCATAGGCCGGTAGCTGTAGCTCCGATTCGACCCCTAGCCTGGGAACCTCCATATGCATGTCGGTGCGGCCCTAAAAAGCAAAAAATAAATAAATAAAACAAGTGTCCTCAATGCCTCTGAAGAAGGTGGTCCATAGTTCATACTGCAAAACCCTCTTTCTTCCTGGTGGGAGAAAGGAGTAGGGGTTGGGATAAGGCAGAAATTTTGCTTAGGACCACATTGTGCTAAACAGTTTGGAGCTCAATTTACAAGCAATGAGGTGACTTTAGGGAGTGCCCTGATGACATCTGTTCTAGAAATTCCTGTCTGGAGGTGGTACTGACAAGAGCCTGGAGAGAAGGTTGCTGCATCCAAGAAAGACATTAGCTGGGTGCTTTCAGCACATCCTCAGGCTCCTGGGAGACAAACGGAAACACCCAGGGTGGCCCACAGAACGTGCATAAACACATGCAGAATTCAGGCTGGGGGACACTCCCTGTGATTCTGAGGCTTGTTGCTGAGTCATTCCTCACTGGAACAAGCTTCTCAGAGTCTCCGGGATCTTGCTTCACACGCTGCCGCTTGGATTCCCCTTGGTTTCCAGGCCAAGGAAGGAAAAAGAATAAATATTAACCAAAGGCGTTTCTAGAGCTAGGTGCCCAGGGCCCCTCCCCCCACAAATCCCTGTCCTAGACGCTGGGATAAACTGGTTTCCCAGTTTTGTGATCCTCTTGGCCACCCCCACAAAAAAAGGACAGAGGTGAGCACCTCTCAGCACAGATCAGAGGCTGGAAGGGACTTGACAGTAACCTGTTCTCTGGGAGGAACCCCAGGCCGGCTAATGTCAGGCTCACATCACCACCAAGGCCTGGCTCCAGTGGACAGGGTCTCACCACACCAGCCTGCTTCTCAGGGCAACTTCCTGGTTGACTGGAACCAAAGGTGACCTCGCACAAAACCACTCCATTCTTGGGCTTTGGCTTCTTCTGTAAAATGATGGCATTGGACTCAAAGAACTTTATCCAATCCTATCATTGCTGGACTGCTAAACTGAGTGGGACTAAATATCCTCCTTCCTACGTCACCAGGAAGGTCAGGAGCTATTTCAGGGTCTCACACTGATTCATTTCTTTATTACTTTCTGAGCATTCTACCATGTGCAAATAATAAGAATGGGTATTCTTTTATTTTCTTGTTTGTTTTAGGGCCGCACCCACGGCATATGGAGGTTCCAGGCTAGGGGTCAAATCAGAGCTGTAGCCACTGGTCTTCGTCACAGCCACAGCAACACGGGATCTGAGCCGCATCTGCGACCTACACCACAGTTCCCAGCAACGCCGGATCCTTAACCCACTGAGCAAGGCCAGGGATCAAACCTGCACCCTCATGGATGCTGGTCAGATTCGTTTCTCTGAGCCACGATGGGAACTCCAGAATGAGGACTGTTTTCAAGTGCTTACTAGGTATGAGCACTATGCTAAGTCTTTTACACCTATTTGCTCATCACAGCAACACTATGAAGTAGGTATTATTATTATTATTATTATTTGTCTTTTGCTGTTTTTTAGGGCCACTTGGCTGTCTTCTGACTGCTGTCATCAGAGTCAAGTTTGGGGAAGGACAGAGACTTGATATTGCTTACTGCAGGGATGGGGGGAGGGACACTTTGGAAGACAGCAACAAGATATTGAATATAGTTCCCTGTGCTATAGAATAGGTCCTTGTTGCTTATTTTATACATAGTAGTGTGTATCTGTTAATCCCAAATTCCTGATTTATCCCTCCCCCCCTGAACTTTTTCATCTTCTCAAACTGAAATTCTGCCAATGCTTTCAATAAGTATTAATATAACTCATTATTATGCTAAATAGTCGTATGTTCCCATCTCCCTGACGAAAGGCTGCAGGTTGTAACAGAGGGCATGGGTTGGAGATCATAGCCCTCTGGTGGAATTCTGATTCCCTCACAAGTCCATTTGAACTTAAAATCCCTCCTCACTATCAGTGCCTCCGTGGGAATGAGCCCGATACACAGAGACCACACACGGTTGTCTTTAGTATTAGATAAGATCATTGAGGTAAAAGCAACATCCATGCAAAGCGCTCCACAAACGTTAGACCGTTATGGATACTTTTAAGCTCCCAGCTCATCACAAAATAGAGCACAAAACAGGAACTCATAAAGTTCTGAATGAACCAGAGAAACTCTAAGCTGTTGGGACATACTGCCCCCTGGTGGTAGCCCCAAACCGTTCGGTGTCTCTGGACTCCTGGGTGCGCTTTTGGGCTAATCCGTAAGACTAGGGGCCGGCTGGGAAGGGAGGGAAGCCAAAGGTTCCTGCCCGGAGGGGCTTTTCCTTCTCATTTGATAATTATTATCCCATGAGCTTCTCCAGGCTCATCTCTCCATTGCAGACGGGCCAGTCTCCTCTCTGTACTAACTTTCCATACGGCTTTTGCTCACGTTGGACCACTTCCCCACTGGCGACGCATTCAAACCCTAAATCTCCATCAGACCCCTTCAATCCGGCCTCCTCCTTCAGAAGGCCGCCCTGGAGCACTCCAGCCAGGCTTTCCGTACTCCTTTTATAACTACTACAGCGCTCACAGCCTGTACTTAATTATGCGCTTTTGTGTATTTCTCTCGCAACTTGGTACAATTTCCTTGCTTTTGTAATGTTTCCCAGGGTCTACAGAGCAAGAACCTAAGTGATAGACGGAGCTCCGTAAAAGCTATACTTTTTTTTTGCGGTATAACTGTTTACATTTTATTACTTTCAGGTATACGACATAGTGGCTCAAAAATGTTGATATATTATAATCCATTTAAAGTTATTATAAAATACTGGCTCTATACCCTGTGCTGTATATTATCTGGTCTTATAGCTTATTTATTTATTTATTTATTTTGCTTTTTTTAAGTCTGCACCCCCGGCGTATGGAAGTTCCCAGGCTAGGGGTCCAACCGGAGCAGCAGCTGCTGGCCTACACCACAGCCACAGCAACACAGGATCTGAGCCGCGTCTGCTACCTACACCACAGTTCATGACAAGCCAGATCCTTAACCCACTGAGCGGGGCCAGGGATCAAACCCAAGTCCTGGTGGCTACTAGTTGGGTTCATTACCGCTGAGCCACTACAGGAACACCATGGATTATTTATTTCATACTTGGTGATTTGCTCCTCTTAATTTCTTTCCCCTATCTTGCCCCTCCTCCTTCACTCTCCTCATTGGCAACCAGTAGTTTGTTCTCTATATCTATGATTCTATTTCTTTTTTATTATATTCACTAGTTTATTTTTTAGATTCCACATATAAGTGATAACATATAGTATTTGTTTTTCTCTGGGTTATTTCATAATACCCTCCAGGTCCATCCATGTTGTTGCAATAGCAAAATTTCATTCTTCTTTATGGCTGAGTAGTATTCCTGTGTGTGTGTGTGTGTGTGTGTGTGTTTGTGTGTATCACATCTTATCCATTCATCTGTTGCCAAACAGTTTGTCTCCATATCTTGACTATTGTAAATGATGCTGCTGTGAATATTAGGATGCATGTATCTTTTCAAGTGAGTGTTTTGGGAGTTCCTGTTTAATCTCAGTGGGTTAAGAACCTGACATTGTGTCCATGAGGATGAAGTTTGATCCCTCACTCAGTGGGTTAAGGATGTGGCATTGCCACAAGCTGCAGTTTAGGCCAGATCTGGTGTGACTGTGGCTGTGGCATAGGTCTACAGCTGCAGCTCGGATACTGCCCCTAGCCTGGGATCTTCCATGTGCTGCAGGTGCAGCCATAAAAATAAAAACAAAATAAAATAAAATTAATGTCTTAGATTTTTTCAATACGTAGTCAGGAGGGGAATTACTGGATCACTGGTAGTTCTAGTTTTAGTTTTTTGAGGAATTACCATACTGTTTTCCACAGTGGCTCCACCAACTTGCGTGAGGTTTCCCTTTTCTCCACATCCTAACTAATGTTTGTTATTTATAGCTTTCCTAACAGGTATAAGGTGATATTTCATTGTAGTTTTGATTTGCATTTCTCTGATGATTAGAAATGTTGAATACATTTTTGAGAGAGTTCCCCTCGTGGCTCAGTGGACCCACTAGCATCCATTAGGACATGGGTTCAATCCCTGGCCTCGCTCAGTGAGTTAAGGATCTGGCATTGCCATGAGCTATGGTGTAGGTCACAGGCGTGGCTCAGATCCTGCCTTGCTGTGGCTCTGGTGTAGGCTGGTGGCTACAGCTCTGATTCGAGCCCTAGCCTGGGAACCTCCATATGCTGCCAGTGTGGCCCTAAAAGACAAAAAGACAAAAAAAAAATAAGCTATACATTTTTGAGTTCCTAATATGGGCCAGGTATAGCACTGGCTACTTTTACGAACATGCCAATCCTCATGATACTTCTAATGCAACTCTAGTGAAAATTACATATTATTTCAATTTATAGAATAGGAAAACTGAGTCTCAGAAAGGTTAAGTGACTTGCCCAAAATCACACAGCTAATAAGTGATTGGCTGTATGCCTCCTTACAAATCCACAATAAATCTTATCTCCCCTATAAACTCCTCTCAATTGTTAGCACCTGCCCTTAACGGTGACTTAGGAAAGAATTCAAAACACTTGGGCTTGGAGGATTAAGTGGTGGGTTTGATTAGCAATTTCTGCCATGAGTGAGGAAAGGAGAAGGTGACGTATGAGCCTTGTACTTGCCATCCTTTCATTACTGCATTCGCGATGGTTCTATGGGAGAATACTCCACCTTATTCTAAGTGTGTTTTAAGAAGGTATAATATGTTGAAAAAGCATGAGCTTTAAAGTAACACTGATCTGTATTAAAATTAAGCTCCATCTGTTTCTGGATCTTTGAAACATTACTTGGCCCTTTTTGTGAAGCCTTAGATACCATATGGGTGAAATGTGTATAATAACCCCTAGGTTGTTATGAGGGTTTAAGGGGATTAATTCTAAAAATACTGATGGTGTGACGTCTGGAATAGAGTGCTCAAATGGTGTTACTTCCCTCTCCCCTCCTATTAGAAACAGAGGCTGGTTCCTCTCAGGCAGTAGTTTGGAGGGTACTGTCCTTCCAGGAAATAATAATTGTATGTCAAAACATCACAAAATAAAAGCCTTAATGTGATGAGACCATTTGATATCACTAGTCTCCAAATGTGATACGCCAGGAAGGGCACAATATTTCTTATGTAGTTCTGCCAAAAGTGTCTAACTTGAACCTAACCATGAGGAAAGAATCAGACAAAGATAAAACAACTGGTCTGGATGCTTCAAAAAAAAAAAATCCATGTGAAAAAGACTGGAGGGGAACAAATAATCCAAAAATTTATATGGAACCATAAAACACCCAGAATTGCCAAAGCAATTCTTGGTGGGGGGAGGAGAGTAGGAGGCATAACTCTCCCAGACTTCAGATAATATTAAGAAGCTAAAGTAATCAAAACAGTGTGGTATTGGTACAAAAACAGACACATGGATCAATAGAACAGAAGAGAGAGCCCAGAAATAATCCCAGACATGGTCAATTAATCTTCAACAAAGGAGGCAAGAATATAAAATGGGAGAAAGGCAGTCTCTTCATCAAGTGGTGCTAAGAAAACTGTACAGTTGCATGTAAATCAATGAAACTAGAACATACCTTCATACCATGCACAAAAATAAACTCAAAATGGCTTAAAGACTTAAACATAAGATATGACACTGTAAAATTCCTAGAAGTGGACATAGGCAAAACATTCTCTGATATCAACAGTGCAAATGTTTTCTTAGGTCAGTCTCCCAAGGCAAAGGAAATAAAAACAAAAATAAACAAATGGGACCTAATTGAACTTACATGCTTTTGTGCTAAAGGAAACCATTAAAAAATGAAAAGACAACCTATGGAATGGGAGAAAATAGTTGCAAATGAGACAATGGACAAGGTCTTAATCTCCAAAGTATACAAACAGCTCATACAACTCAACAACAACAAAAAAACCAAACAACTCAATCAAAAAATGGGCAGAAGATCGAAACAGATGTTTTTCCCAAGAAGACATACAGATGGCCAGTAGGCATATGAAAAAATGCTCAGTATCACAAATTATTAGAGAAATGTAAATCAAAACTACAATGAGGTGCCACTTCACACCAGTCAGAATGGCTATCATTAATAAGTCTGCAAATAACATATGCTGGAGAGGGTGTAGAGAAAAGGGAACCCCTCTACACTGTTGGTGGGAATGTAAATTGGTACAACCACTACAGAAAACAGTATGGAGGTTCCTCAGAAAACTAAAAATAGAACCACCATATGATCTAGCAATCCCACTCCTGGCATATATCCAGACAAAACTACAATTCAAAAAAATACATGCACCTCTATGTTCATTGCAGCACTATTCACAATAGCCAAGACATGGAAACAACCTAAATGTCTACTGACACATGAATGGATTAAGAAGATATGGTACAGGAGTTCCCGCTGTGCCTTAGCAGGTTAAGAACCAGACTCATCTCCATGAGGATGCAGGTTCAGTCACTCAGTGGGTTAAATATCCAGTGTCACCACAAGCTATGGCATAAGTTGCAGCTGCAGCTCAGATCTGGCATTGCTTTGGCTCTGGTGTAGGCTGGTGGCTACAGCTCCGATTTGACCCCTAGCCCAGGAACTTCCATATGCCGTGGGTGCAGACCTAAAAAGAGAGGAAAAAAAGATGTGATAACATATATACAATGGAATATTACTCAGCCATAGAAAGGAAGGAAATAATACCATTTGCAGCAATATGGATAGACCTAGAGATTACACCAAGTGAAGTCAGAAAGAGAAAGAAATAGCGTATAACATCATTTATATGTGGAATCTAAAATGTAACACAAGGAGTTCCCATCGTGGTGCAGCGGTTAACGAACCCGACTAGGAACCATGAGGTTGTGGGTTCAATCCCTGGCCTTGCTCAGTGGGTTAATGATGTGGCATTGCCGAGAGCTGTGGTGTAGGTTACAGAAGCAGTTCGGATCTGGTGTTGCTGTGGCTGTGGTGTAGGCTGGCGGCTACAGCTCCGATTAGACCCCTAGCCTGGGAACCTCCACATGCTGCAGGTGCGGCCCTAAAACGACAAAAAAGCAAAAAATAAAATAAAATAAAATGTAACACAGGAGTTCCCGTTGTGGGGCTAAGTGGTTAACAAACCCCACTAGTATCCATAAGGACGTGGGTTTGATCCCTGGCCTTGCTCAGTGGGTTAAGGACCTGGCACTGCCATGAGCTGTGGTGTAGGTCACAGATGCGGTTTGGATCCCACATTGCTGTGGCTGTGGCGTAGGCTGGCAGCTGTAGCTCCAATCCGACCCCTAGCCTGGGAACATCCATATGCCACGGGTGCGGCCCTAAAAAGACAAAATAAAATAAATAAATAAATAAATAAATAAATAATAAAATGTGGCACAAATGAACCTATCAACAAAACAGAAACAGTCTCAAAGACATGGAGAACAGACCTGTGGTTGCCAAGGGAGAGGAGAGAGTGGGTGGGATGAACAAGATGCAAACAATTACATTTAGAATGGATAAGCAAGCGAGGTCCTACTGTATAGCATAGGGAGCTATATCCAATCTCCTGGGATAGACCATGACGGAAAATAATACAAAAAACAAAAATGTATATATATGACTGTACAATACATATTTGCATATTTTACATATATTTGCATATATGTAAATTTTGTGTGCATTTTATATGGGTATAAAATGCATACATATGTGTATATGTAAACGAAAATGTATATATATGTATGACCAAGTCACTTTGCTGTACAGAAATTGGCACATTGTAAATCAACTACACTCTAATTAAAAACTTAAATAACTAAATAAAGGAGTTCCTGCCATGCTGCAGTGAGTTTAGGATCCAACCACAGCGGCAGGTCACTGCAGAGGTGTGGGTTCAGTCCCCTGATGCAGTGAGTTAAAGGATCTGGCGCTGCCACAGCTGTAGCTCAGGTTCAGTCCCTGGCCTGGCAATTTCCATATGCCATGGGTGCAGCCTAAAAAATAAAAAAACAGGAGTTCTTACTGTGGCTTCGTGGTAACAAACCCGACTAGTATCCATGAAGATGCGGGTTCAATCCCTGGCCTTGCTCAATGAGTTAAGGATCCAGAGTTGCTGTGAGCTGTGGTTTAGGTTGCAGATGCGGCTTGGATCCTGCATTACTGTGGCTGTGATGTAGGCTGGTGGCTGCAGCTCCAATTGAGCCCCTAGCCTGGGAACTTCCATATGCCACATAAGCGGCCCTAAAAAAAAGGGAAAAGAGAAAAGACAAACAAACAATTTTTTAAAAATGGAGGGGAATTCCCTGGTGGTCTTGTGGTTAGGACTCAGCACTCTCACTGCTGTGACCTGGGTTCCATTCCTGGTGTGGGAACTGAGATTCTACATCAAGCCTCTGCATGTCGCCGTCAAAAAACAAAACAAGGGAGTTCCCGTCGTGGCACAGTGGTTAACGAATCCGACTAGGAACCATGAGGTTGTGGGTTCGGTCCCTGGCCTTGCTCAGTGGGTTAACGATCCGGCGTTGCTGTGAGCTGTGGTGTAGGTCACAAACGTGGCTTGGATCCTGCGTTGCTGTGGCTGCAGGGTAGGCCAGTGGCTACAGCTCCGATAAGACCCCTAGCCTGGGAACCTCCACATGCCGCGGGTGTGGCCCTAAAATGACAAAAAAAAAAAAAAAAAAACGAAACAAAACAAAACTGTAATACTTTTCCAGATTAAAGAAAATAGAGAAGAAGATATATTAATCAATGCAATGTATGATCCAAAACCAAAAAAACTATACAGGACAATCAGGGGAATCTGAATATGGATATGTATTAAATATAGCTTTTTATCAATGTTAAATTTCCCAAGGGTGATAATCACACTGCAGCTATGTAGGAGAATATCCATGTTCTTGGGAGACACTTGCTAAAGTATTTAGGAGTGAAGTGTCATTATGCCTACAACTAACTCAATGGTTTAGGGAAAGGTGTATGTATGTATACGTGTCTATTTAAAGAGTTAAAGCAAATCTGGCAAAATGTTAACAAAACAAGGAAAGAGCATCCATCCAGTGTTCATTGTATTATTCATAACTTTTCTGAAGATTTGAAATATTTCAAAATAAAAAGTCAGGAATAAAATATATATATTCTAGTTAGCAGAGTTTTAAAATTATAGTGCTTCATGTTGGTAAGGGTATGGTTAAATACCTACACTAATAAATTCCAAATGATAATGTGGCACAACCGTCTTAGAAAACAATTGTGCAACATATGTCTGTGCACTTTAGCACGGTGATTTTTACTTCTGGGAGTTTGCCGGAAATAAACAACTGAAAAGGAGAAAAAGGAGAAAAAAGTATTCACTTTTTTTCTTTCTCTTGTTAGGGCCACACCTATGGCATAGGCAAGTTTCAGGACTAGGGATCAAATCGGAGCTGCAGCTACCGGCCTACATCACAGCCACCACAACACCATATCCAAGCCGCATCTGCAGCCTATGAAACCTAAACTCCAGCTTTCAGCAACGCCAGATCCTTAACCCACTGAGCGAGACCAGGGATAGAACCGGCATCCTCACGGACACTGTATCAGGTTCTCAACCCATTGAGCTACAACAGGAATTCCTGCAATGTTTTTTACACTGGTAAAAATTGAAGAACAAAAAGCCTAAATGTCTAGCTATCGAGGAATGACTAAGTAAACTATAGCAACTTGATGGGCTGTAATGCAGCTATTAAAGGTGAAAATTGTTAGAGTTCCCGTGTGGCTCAGTGGTTAATGAACCAGACTAGTATCCATGAGGATGAAGGTTCAATCCCTGGCCTTGCTCAGTGGGTTAAAGACTAGGCGTTGCCATGAGCTGTGGTACAGGTCGCAGACATGGCTGGGATCCCTTGTTGCTGTGGCTAAGGTGAATGGCCGGCAGCGGTAGCTCTGATTTGATCTCTAGCCTGGGAACTTCCATATGTGTGGCCCTAAAAAGACAAAAAAAAGAAAGAAAAAAGTGAAAATTGTCCTGTGATAAACCACAATGGAAAGGAACATAAAAAAGAATACATAGGAGTTCCTGTTGTGGCTCAGAGCGTTTAGGACATGACTAGTCTCCATGAGGATGTGGGTTTGATCCCTGGCCTGGCTCAGTGGGTTAAGGATCCGGAGTTGTTGCCAGCTGTGGTGTAGGTTGCAGATGAGGCCCAGATCTGGTATTGCTGTGGCTGTGGTGTAGGCCAGCAGCTGCAACTCTGATTCAACCCCTAGCCCGGGAACTTCCATATGCCACAGATGCAGCCCTAAATATAAAAAATAATAAATAAGTAAATAAATAAATAAGAATATATAGATAGGTAACTGAATAACACTACTGTAGAGCAGAAATTAACACATTAAATCAACTATACTTCAAAAAAAGTGAAAATTGTGAATAATAATTCTTAGAATGTTTGAAGACTGTATAGCAACCTGAGAAACATAAAGCACCAGTTAAATTTTTAAAAGCAGAATACAGAATTAGAACAAAGAAATGGGAGGAAAAAATAAGCCTTTGTTCTTTTCACAAGACTGGGTGGAAGCTCAGTTTGAGACATTTCTTTAATTATCACAAGAGCTCTAATTCTGAGAAAAATCTCTGAAGGAGTAGCTATGATCTATCTATGACTTTGAACCTATTTTTATGAGAGAGAAAGAGAGAGAGAACATTATTTGAAATGGAGAAAGCAGAGGGGGGAAAGCCTTTGAAATAGAACCTGACACTGGCTGCATGTCCAGGACTTTAAATGCACCAAGTCATTAATCATGAGCTCCTAGAGCAGGAATAATCCATCCTAATTAATTTCTTAAAAATGAATTTATTTGAGCAATAGAAATGATGGATCACTAAACATTCATTACAGAACACTCAGCCTGTGTCCACCTGTGGGGACCAAGAAGAAGCAACGAGGATGAAAAGGCTGAGAAACAAATTGTCTCAAACAATGAGAAAAATCACCTGACTGTGGTGAGTGGGAAAGGCTCATGGTGGTGTTTTACAGGACACAAAAACACACAGGGGCTGTACACTCTGAAGGATAACGGCCCTGCTATTTATTTTAGGATTCTGGTTTTCCACTATCCTAGCCCTTCTCTCCAAAGGAACAAGTAAAGAAATAAGAACAAAAGATATGAAGCAATTGTTTCAAGCAATTTCTCAGAAGCCCAGTTTGAATTTATGTAACCAGCCATGACCTGAAACAACCAGAATCATATCTTTTCTACTTTTCAAAAGAAGACGAGCTTGATTACCCACTTACCGGATGAACAGCAAGTCCAATATCCCTTTTTGCCCTTGGGTTGTCCAGCATCCCTGGTTTTACATAAACGAAGGGGCCAGAGTTGTTCCTAAGAGCTTTAAGAACAGGGAATGGAAGACATATTTCCATTCACCAGATAACTGTCAGGGGGAGCGGCTGCCTCTGCCACAGCTACATGTCTGGTTGATGAAAACACTCCATGTACCACCTGACACACCTCTGCCTCTTTCTGCTGCAGGAAGCTTGCTGCTCTGGATCTTTGTGGTGCTCCATGCTAGGCTCCCAAGGTCACCCTCTCATAATAAATAGTGTGCCCCCCCTCATTCATGTGCTGAAAACCTAATCCTTAATCCCTCAGAATGTGACTGTATTTGGAGATAGATTAAATGACATCATTGCTGTGGGCCCTAATCCAGTACGACTGGTCTCCTTGTAAGAAGAGGAGATAAGGACACAGGCACGCATAGAGGAAAGAGCATGTGAAAACAGGGGGAAAGATGGCCATCTACAAGACAAGGAGAGAGGACTCAGAAGAGATCCATTCTGTCAACACCTTGATCTTAGACTTCTACCCTCCAGAACCATGAGAAAACACATTTCTGTTGTGTAAAGTCTTCCAGTCTGTAGTATTTGTTATGGCAACCCTAGTAAACTAATACAGGTCAGCATCATTTTTCTTTTTTTGGAAAGGTATTTCCTTTTTTTTTTTACAGCCACACCTGCAGCATATGGAAGTTTCCACTGCGGCTGGAGAGATACTTGCCTTATTTCAATTTTTAAGCTATTGAGATTTGTTTTGAGGCATAACATTTGGTCTACCCTAAAGAATATTCCATGTGCACTTGTCTAGTTGTTCTACTCACTATTGAAAATGGGGTAATATGGGGTAATAAAGCATTCAACTATTATTGTTGAATTATTTTTTCCTTCCACATTGGTCAATATTTGCTTCATTTATTTGGGAACTCTGTTGTTTAAGTGCATGCATTTTTATAAGTGTCATATCTTTTTGATGGATTAGCTTTTTTATCATTATATAATGCCCTTCTTTGTCTCTTGTAACAATTGATGTCTATTTTGTATGATATTAGGATAGTCATTCCAGCTCTTTTAGTTACTGGACTATTTTTTTCATTCTTTCACTTTGTACCTATTTATGTCTTTGAATCTACAGAGTCTCTTGTAAGCTAGCATATAGTTGGATCATTTCTTTTTTTTTTGGTGGATCATTTAAAAAAAATCCGTTATTGCACTCTCTGTCCTTTAACTGGAATGTTCACTTAATGTAATTTCTTAAGGAAGGCATTTTGTCTGTTATTTTTCCATTTTTTTAAAATGTTGTATCTTTTCTGTTCCTCTTCTTTTTCCATTACTATCTTTTTGTGTTGAACGCTTTTTTTTTTTTTGGCTGCACCTGTGGCATACAGAAGTTCCCAGGCTATTGAATGTACCTGAGCCACAGCAGTGACAATGCCAAATCTTTAACCATTAGGCCACCAGGGAACGCTGTGTAATCCACCACTTAAATTCCCTTGTTTACTATATTTTTTGAGTTAATTTCTTAGTCATTGTCCTTGGATTACGGGCAATGTACAACTGGACAGTTATAATTGGAATTACTATGAACACCTTAACTAAACTACTTGGTTCTGATTAATGCCAACTAATTTAATTATTATACAAAAATCTCGCAGAGTTCCCATCGTGGCTCAGCAGTTAATGAACCTGACTTGTATCCATGAGGATGCAGGTTCAAACCCTGGCCTAGCTCAATGGGTTAAGGATCCATTGCTGCTATGGCTGTGGTGTAGGCCAGCAGCTGCAACTCCAATTCAACCCCTAGCCTGGGAATTTCTATATGCTGCAGGTGTATCCTAAAAAGACAAAAAAAAAATTGCTCCCATATACCTCTGTTCCCTCTCCCCTTCTTTGTATTATTATTATTGTCAAACTACATCTTAATACATTGTATGCCTATCAATGCAAATTTATTACTATTGCTTTATGCAGTTATCTTTTAAATAAGGAGTAAACAGAGTTACAAAAATACATTTATACTGTTTTTTTGTATCTACATATGGAATTTCCATTAATGATGCTATTTATTTTTCATGTGGTTTCAAATTTCTTTCTAGTGTCATTTCAGTCTAAATGGGTCCCTTAGGCACTTCCCGTAAGGCAAGACTACTAGTGATGTACTCTTTTAGTTTTTGCTTTTTTGGAAATATCTTAATTCCCCCTTTTTCCTTCATCTTTGAAGAATTATTTTGCTGTATATAGATAGCACTATTGGTTAAGAGGTTTTTTTTTTCTTTCAGTACCTTTAAGTATGTCATTCCACGGCCTTCTGGCCTCCACGGTTTTAAATAAGAAATTAGTTGTTAGTCTTCTTGAGAGAACATTGTGTATGATGAGTTGCTTCTGTCCTGCTGCTTTCAAGACTGCATTTGTCCCTGACTTATAACAGTTTGATTATAATGTGTCTTGGTGCAACTGTTTGAGTTTATCCTACTTGAATTTTGTTGAGCATCTTGGCTGTACAGATTAATAATTTAAATTAAATTTGGCAAGTTTTTGGCCATTATTTCTTCAAATATTCTTTCTTTTTCCCTTCTCCTTCTGGGGTTCTTAGAAAATCTCTTAAGCTCTCTTCATTTAACATCATTCTTTTTTCTTTCTGTTCCTTATCTCGATGATTGATCATTTCAATTGGTTTATCTTCAAATTCATTGATTCTTTCTTCTGTCTACCCAACTGCGCACTTGAGCAGCTTTGGTAAATTTTTCATTTCAGTTGTTGTATTTTCAACCCCAGGATTTCTATTTGGTTCCCTTTATAACTTATATATCTTTGCTGGCATTTGCTCCTTAGTAAGACATCATTCTTATGATATCCTTTAGTTCTCTGGACATAGTTTCCTTTAGTTCTTTGCATATATTTTAGATAGCTGATTTAAAGTCTTTGTCTAGTAATTTTAGCTTCCTCAGACACAGTTTATATTGATTGCTTTTTTTCCCTGTCTAGAGGCTGAACTTCTTGTTTCTTTGCATGTCTTACGATTTTTGTTGAAAATTGGATATTTTGAATATTACATGTTATATAATATATATTATACTGTGGCAACTCTGTAAGTCAGATCCTTCCCCTGTTCCTAGAGTTTGTTGTTACTTGTAGCTTTTGTTGTTTTCTTGTTTAGTGACCTTTCTGAAGTAATTTTGTAAAGTCAGTATTCTTTGTTGTGTGTGGCCACTGAGGTCTCTGTTAGGTTAGTGGTCAACGAGTGTGTGGTAAACAGATATCCTTAAATGCCCGGAACAAAACGAAAAGTTTTTTTAGATGGGCTCTATGTGTTTTCGGGTATGCCTTCAACACTCAGCCAAGTGATTAACAGCTTTGTCTTAGTCTTCACTTTCTGCGCATGCAGAGTCTGAAGGACAGCCTACAGTAAGAGTTTAGGACTTCTTAGGTATTTCTGTGCATAGCCCCAGGCATGCAAGTGGCTTTCCAGTTTCCCAGGAATATGTTTTGGAGGGTTTTTTTTTTTAAAGTCCTTATTCCCTTGGGAGTTCTTTTGTGGCACAGCAGGTTAAGAATCTGGCATTGTCACTACTGAAGCTTGGGTCACTGCTGTGGCACAGGTTTGAACCCTGGCCTGGAAACTGCCTCAGTCAGGGCCAAAATAAATAGTCTTTATTCCCCAAAGCATCTCACTCAGCCTTTTCTCCCAGGCTTTAGTCTACTGTTTGATCCACATGTTATTGATTCCCCCAGGTAACAGGGACTTAAACATCTGCCTATACAGCTGTCTCTCTGTATCCGAATGGGATACACCCCACATAGATACCACAATTCACGGATACTCAAGTCCCTTCTAAAAAATGACATGGTATTTGCATATAACCCAGAACATTCTCCTATATACTTTATTTATTTATATTTTCATTTTTGGCCGCCCCATGGCACATTAGAATTCCTGGGCCAGGGACTGGATCCAAGCCACAGTCACGACCTAAGCTACAGCTATGGCAACGCCAGATCCTTAACCTACTCTGCCAGGCCAGGGATCAAACCTGCACCCCAGTGCTCCCAAGACACCACCAATCCCAACTCCTCTCCTATACACTTTAAGTCATCTCTAGATTACTTACAATACCTAGTACATTGTAAATACTATGCAAGTAGTTGTAAATCCAATGTAAATGTTGTATACACAGTTACCGGTTTGTGGAAAAATTCAAGTGTTGCTTTTGGAACTTTCTGGAATTAAAAAAAAATTTTTTTTTTGGATCCACTGTTCGTTCAACCTGTGGATGAGGACCTGCAGATATTGAGGGCTATTTCTAAATGTTTTCATCAAGTGCTCCCTGGGTAGTTATTGTAGAGGAGTGTTCCAAGTTAGATAAGGTAAAGGCAAGCCCTTTGAGCCTTCATGGAGCCACTGGATAAGTCAAAACAAACAACCACAATTTCTTGTGTGTGAGGTCCATCCTGCTCCCTCTGTTCACAATACCTGTTCCAGGACTGCAGTTATTTTCTTCAAGGCTACTTCCAACCCTGGATGGGACCACAATAAGTTAAAACACCACAAAGCCTGCTATTCTTACCAAAATTTGGGTGGTTTCCCTTGAAAGCATTCCTCTGGTTGTTGTAGGCTTTTAGTGTCCAATGTTCTGAAAAAGTTGATTCTGAGAGTTTTTGCCACATTTTTTGTTGCTCTTATGAAGGGATCAACTGTTGGTATTCCTTCCTCTGCTGCTCAGCTGACATCACTTCAGAATGACTTACCACTAGCAATATTAAACTCGATCACCTGGCAAAGGTGGTGCCTGCCAGATTTCTTCACTGCAAAATTACTACTTTTTTTCTTTTCTGTACAGTATTCCAGAGGTCAGAAAACTATGGCTGGAAGGCCAAATCCAGCCAACTGCTTCTTTTGCAAATTAAATTTTATTGGTACACAGCCAGACTCATTTTTCAAACATATTTTCCACGGCTGTTTTTACGCTACAACAGCAAGGAGTGAATTGTTGTGAAAGAGACTGTATGGCTCACAGACACTAATATAGCTCCTATCTGGTTCTTTGCTGGCTCCTGCTCTGTTGGCTGGAGCACTAAAATCTAGCCCACATTCAAGGGGAGGGTAATTAAGCTTTACCTTGTGGAGGGAGGGGTATCCAAGCATTTTTGGACATCTGTTAAAAATCAAGATAATTAAATATTTGGGAGCCTATATGTTGAGGTTATGCAAATATCGTGTTTCTCCTTAAACTTTTGCTTACTAATATTAGCTTCATCGGTAGATCTTGCCTACAGCAATTACTACTGTGGTCTCTAATCGTGCTTTTCTGTTTCTCTCATTACTTTTATATGTATTAATTAGAATTCTTCTGCAAGGGAGATTTGTTCCTTCTTCCCCACCTATTTAATCTTTTAATTATATCAGCATGGACTCACGGATATTTATTTTAGTCTTTGGGTCATAATCCATTACTGTCATAATTTACTTAATGGTACAGGAGTTGAGGTGCTTTCTCTTATTGGAGATATACATGGTGCAATGGAGAACACAGTACAAGGCTTCACATGAGAAGTCTGAATTTGTGACTTTAGGCAAGTCCTCTGACCTCTCCTTTTTATCATCAGCATTAAAAACATTAATAGCCACTTCACAGGGTTCTTATGAAAATTCTGTTTGAACTAAGAGGTAGGATATAAACAGATTCTTTGGTAATCACTTCCTTTACTCTTCTTCACTTTCCTTCTCTCACACTTTCTTTCCTCTTTCCTAATTCCTCCTTTCTTCTCCTCTGTGTTTTACCTACCATGAGTACCCTGTGACACTAGAGGTAAAGGCAGTGTGGCCTGAATTACAGCACTTCTTTGATGGAGGGCTGCACCAAGGCCAGCCTAAATAACCAGTTTCTCTTTGCTTTGTCCCCAGGAAGCCACTTCAAGGACTCCTTTGCTGTTCTAAGCAGACTGCTTCCTGCTCATGTGTCCCCTGCGCCCCTCATTCCCTGGAGGGCAGGGACTTTGCCTTACATCTTTTGTAACGCCTTTGCCTCCCTTACTGCACAACGCCTTCCAGATAGTCTGTAATCAACCTTGGATGTGAATTTTAGCACACATATATCCTGCATTTTAACGCATACATATTCTGCATGTTTCCACTACGCAGAACATAAGCAGGCTACTGCCAGATATCACCATGAAATTCATTGGGTGATTCCCATCACTTTCTTAGGGCTTCATTCCTAGTTTGAAGATATTTGAGATTTCACGTCAATAGTCTTCAGCTGTGTGGGAGGTTAAAAACTGAATCATACATGCACGGTACTAAAATTCAAGGAGCCCACAGTGCAGTAGTGGGGAACAGAGATCTGCACAAATAACCAACCACATACTGTCAAGGACTTCAAATGTCAGACATCACATGAATTTTGTTTAGGAGGCAGTGGGCAGCTAGTGAAGGCTTTTGAGGAAGAAGATGACATAATCTATATTGAGAAACTGGGAAGGCTGAAATACATGAGCCTGGAGACATAGGGGACAATTGGAAGACTTCTGGAATGGCCCGAGTGAGAAATAATACACCTTAACAGCAGTAAGAATGGAAAGAAGTGGACAGAAACTTCGCCTAGGAAAAGTCAACAGGACATGGTCAATTAGGAATCAGAGAATCTTAGAAGGTGGCCTTTGAGACTATCTTATAACTCAGAAGAGGACGATGAGGACTCAGGGCACTGTTACTTGTCCACTGACTATTAGTCAGTGACCGTACTAGTCAGGGCGACTCTAGGCCTACGCTACAATAACAGTCAAACCCCAGTCTCCAGGGCCTAACCCGCAGGGGTTTATCTCCTACACACAAGAAGTTCTTTGCAGGCCAGGAGACCCCCAAGGCAGGACCATTCCAGATGATGACTCAGGGATCCAGACTGCTAGTATGGGGTCTGCCAACTCAACTCATACCTTCCAGGAAGAGAAAGTGTGGAGAACACACATCACTTCCACTCACAGCCCTTTGGCCAGAATTAGTTACGTGCCCCAGGCTAATTATAAGGAAGTGTAGTGGGAAGACAGGTATTTTACATGCAATCTGGTGAGCACTGTGTTGTCTATCACAGTCACAGAACTATGACTAGCTTGAGTCCCATGATTCAGGCCTTTTTCCTACAGGTTATAGGAAGTAGAATCTATTTCATGGATTTGCTGACACCTCAGTGTACCCTGTGTTCTGAATATCTTCCTGTTACCACAGACTTGGTAAGAGACCCAAAAACAGATTTTCAGTTTTGAAACAACCTCATCCAGAAACTGTAAGTAGGCAGCTTGACATAAGTTGAGGATATTTCAAGCAACTCCAAACTACATATCACCATATGGCAATTATTTGTACAGGCATACTGCGCTTCATTTTACTGTGCTTTGTAGATACTGTAGTTTTGAGGGTTTGTTTTGTTGTTATTTTTACAAATTTAAGGTATGTGGCAACCCTATATCAAACAAGCCTATTGGCGCCACTTTTCCAACAGTGTTTGCTCACTTCATATCTTTGTGTCACATTTTGGTAATTCTTGCAATATTTCAAACCTCCCACCAGCAAAAAGCTTGTGATTCTCAGAGTTCCCATCATGGCTCAGCAGTAACAAACCCAACTAGTATCCATGAGGAGACAAGTTCAGTCCCCGGCCTTACTCAGTGGGTTAAGGTTCCAGCTTTGCCATGAGCTGCGGTGCAGGCTGCAGACACAGCTCAGATCCCATGTTGCTGTGGCTGTGGTGTAGGCTGGCAACTATAGCTCCAATTCGACCCCTAGCCTGGGAACTTCCATATGCCACAAGTGCAGCCCTAAAAGACAAACAAAAGAAAAAAAAAAAAGATTGTGATTCGCTGAAGGCTCAGGTGCATTTTTTTAGCAATGAAGTAGTTTTTTTGGCTGCACCCACGGCATGCAGAAGTTCCCCAGCCAGGGATGGAACTTATGCCACAACAGCAACCCAAGCCACAGCAGTGACAATGCCAGATCCTTAAGTCATGAAGCCATTGGGAACTCTAATAAAGGATTTTTCTTTCTCCATTTTTTTTTTTGGCCTTTTTAGGGCTGCACCCTCGACATACGGAGGTTCCCAGGCTAGGGGTCTAATCAGAGCTGTGGCTGCCAGCCTACACCACAGCCACAGCAACGCCAGATCCAAGCAGTATCTGCAAACTACACAACAGCTCCTTAACCCACTGAGCGAGGTCAGGGATCAAACCCACAACCTCATAGTTCCTAGTTGGATTCATTTCCGCTGTGCCGCAATGGGAACTCTGTCCAATAAAGTATTTTTAAAATGAAGGTACATACATTGTTTTTTAGACATAATGCACACTTAATAGTCTATAGTGTAAACATAATTTTTATATGCATAGGAAAACCAATAATTTCATGTGGCTTGTTTTATGGTGATATTCATTTTATTGTGATGTTCTGGAAATGAGCCTCCAATATCTCTGAGGTATAAAAATACGTACAGAAATATCTGCATAGTATACATCACCCCAGACATTTACACCTCTGCTCCCTGACTTGAGAAGTCACAGAAGTAGATGCAGGTCATAGCATTAAAGTACAAGAGACAGTCTCATAGCAGAGCATGGAAGAGCTAATGTAGGAGAATGAAGTCATTGACTCTCTGGGTGCCTGCTCTCAACTTTCTCCTGAGAGAAGCAGACCTTTACCATTTAGAGCAACATTTAACAGCATGGCTACAAGTGATCAGACCATAGGAAGATGCCTGACTCAGTGGCACCTAATTTCTGGCCAGGCAGGTAGCTTATACAGTGATATGGAATAAGCTAATTGGAGACTAACCAGGCCAATCAGAAAAGAGAATCAGATTTTTGGAGAGAGTTTGTCGGGTGACAGCAGGCACAAGAGATGAAGGGCAAAGGGAGAAAAGATAGCATATCACTGAGGTTGTAGAAATCTAGAGTCAGCAAAAGCCTGTGCATTGCTTTTCACAGAATAAGAAGTAGGTGGTGGTAGTGCCAGATCATACAGGAGCTGTGGAAGCAGATTACTAAAATGGCAAAATGGCCAAGTATCAGAAAACAGCAAATTCCTGCCACTAAAGGGACAATGAGATACTCTGGTCCCTAGAGTTGTGCTGATCAGATTCCAAACTGTATTAAGGCCCCCAGTAAGCCCAGCCATATGGCTATTCCTGAACTTCTAGACTTGTGGCTGAGATTTCTGCCTTCCTTAATTCTATAAGGTTGCTTACAATAACCCTTCACACTTTTTTTTCTTTTAGCAGAGGTTCCCAGGCTAGGGGTTGAATTGGAGATGTAGACACCAGCCTACGCCATAGACACAGCCACAGCAATGGGGGATCCAAGCCATGTCTGTGACCTACACCACAGCTCATGGCAACACCGGATCCTTAACCCACTGAGCAAGGCCAGGGGTCGAACCTGCAACCTCATGGTTCCCAGTCAGATTCGTTTCCGCTGAGCCACGACAGGAACTCCATAATAACCTCTCTTTACTTCTGGTGGCCTGAGTGAATCTCTATCAGGCCATTAAAAGGAATGAAGTTCTGATATTTGCTACAACATTGATGAACCTTGAAAACATTACATTAAATAAGATAAGCTAGACATCAAAGCACAAATATTGCATCATTCCACTTATATGAGGTACCTAGAGTAATCAAAATCAAAGAGACAGAATATAGAATATAGAATATAGAATATAGAATTCGTCTGGGCGAATAAGGAGGAAGTTACTACGTTTACCGAGTTTCTGTTTGGGGTGATGAAAAGGTTTTAGGGATAGATAGTTGTGATGATTACACAACATTGTGGACATACTTAATGCTACTGAATTATGCACTTGTAAATGGTTAAAACATTAACATTCATGTTATACATATTTTTCCACATGCATAAAAAGACCTTACTAGGGACACAGTGTGAAGGAAAGAATACCAGCTTGTAGTCAGAGAAACTGAATTCAAGACCCAGTTCTGTCATTTTCTAGCTATGTCACTTTGGACAAGTTACCCAACCTCTCAGTGTCTTAGTTTATTCATTTGGAAAATGGAAATAATAAAACCCTTTCTGGAGTTCTTGTCGTGGCTCAGCGGAAACGAATCTGACTAGTATCCATGAGTACGTGGGTTCAATCCCTGGCCTTGCTCAGTGGGTTAAGAATCCAGCAATGCTGCGAGCTGTGGTGTAGGTTGCAGACGGGGCTCGGATCTGGCATTGCGGTGGCTGTGGTGTAGGCTAGCAGCTACAGCTATGATTCAACACTAGCCTGGGAGTTTCCAAATACCACGGGTACAGTCCTAAAAAGCAAAATAAAATAAAACCCTTTCTAAGTTTGTTGTGATAAACGATGAAGACAAAATGCATTAAACCATCACATAAATATCTTTTGAAAATGAATCTAGTGACTCTTGCTATGTATATTTGAAAGAACAGGCAACAGGCCTCTGTCTTCTCATTTTTAAGAAAGCTGAGAGGCTTCTCCTTGGACTGTGTGTTGAGGGCACAGTGGTGCCCTCATGTCTGCCTTCAAAGACCCCAGACTTCTCTGAATGCCCCTTCTGTCTATTTCATCTGCATTTGCCTCTCCAGCGCCTTTTGGGCACCCAGTGATCTGTGTTCTCTCTTCCTCTAGTCCCCACGGAGACCAGGCCTCAGGAGGGATTATTTTCTCATTCAAACCAGAGTCCCTTTGTTCCCCTTCCCACAGCAAATCTGTATTTAGGTCATATCTCTTTCCAGGGAGGGAAAAGTTTGATCCATATAAATTTGCTGAGTTGAAATAAAGGATTTTTTTAGGCATCAGCAAATACCTAGGTACAGGAAACCCTGGGGGAGAGGGGAGCCTTCAAGCCCTTTGTATCTCCCACAGCCAGGCAGCTAATAATCCTGAAATATTTGCTGAGTGGGGTCCTTTCTCTAGGCATCATCAAAAGGCAGGGGGTTAACCAATGGTTTCTCACATTTGATTCCATTCTGACGTTCTGTGAGGTCTAAAAAATTGGGATGCTCATGAAGAAGGCTGAGGAGCTGTCCTGGGTCCTGAAGTGTAACTGAGAGGGCACATCTCCCTGCTTCTCCTAATCCTAGGCCCCTGGCAACTCCAGTTCAACCTAAACTCAGATTTAGAAGAGGTAAATGAAGAGCTAATTCTGGGAAGGGGGAAAGGATGAGAGAGAGAATTACACAAACACACAGAGACTTCCGGATCACCTTAAGCATGGAGAGACTGCTAAGGCCAAAACATGGAAACTTTTGTTTTTATTTTATTTTTATATAAAAATGGTCACCAAGAAACCCCTAGGCAAAATATGGTACAAGTGAAAGGGGACAAAAGGCTGTGCATTAAACACAGTGCAAAACTGTCCACTGCAAAACTGTGTCAACACCAATTTGTGAGCAAAACCACAACCATATAGATTGATACGTCACCATCAGCTGAGCCATACCAAAGGACTAGCTCTTTTTTTCTTGTAGATAGAAACAGTTTAATTGTTATGGACAGAGGAAAATTGGATTAAGATTTAGCTTGATGTCATGTTCTTTCACATATATTTGTTTTTTAAAAACCTGTCCTTTCTCCAGAAATCTGGGGGCATGATCCTCCCTACCTGCCTTAATGATAGGCTCATGCAAGCATCTTTCATGAGGGCTAAAGAAAGTTGGCTGAACAAATATTACTAGTCTAAAAATACAGAGGCATTCCTGTTGTGACTCAGCGGCTTAAGAACCCAACTAGTGTCCAAGACGAAGCAGGTTCAATCCCTGACCTCACCCACTGGCTTCAGGATCCAGTGTTGCCATGAACTGTGGCACAGGTCACGGATGTGGCTCAGATCTGGTGTTGCTGTAGCTGTGGTGTAGGCTGGTGGCTGGAGCTCCATTTCGACCCCTAGCCTGGGAACCTCCATATGCCTCAAGTGTGGCCCTAAAAAGACAAAAAAAAAATCTTAAATAAATAAATATAAAAACAGACACAGAAAAGAAATGGGATTCCCCCTACATATTTAGCATGTATGGTCAGCAGTCAAATACATACTGCCTTGTGGTGGTCTCTAAGTTAAGACTTCAAATCAGCCATAACTCTTCAACTAATCATAAGCTCCTTAGAGGCAATGACCATGTCTCATGTTTTCTCCTACACAAATGGATGCACACACCAAACACAAAGCAGGACACACAGCAGGTGTTCAATAAATGTTGACTGGTTGACTACCTAAGGCAAAGTTGAAGTAGAGGCTGTATTTCACTCAGGTAATGTATTTCCTTTTTCTCTTAAAAAGCTAGGGTGTTTTGGAGTTCCCGTCGTGGCTCAGTGGTTAACAAATTCAACCAGGAACCATGAGGTTGCAGGTTCGATCCCTGGCCTTGCTCAGTGGGTTAAGGATCCGGTGTTGCTGTGAGCTGTGTTGTAGGTTGCAGACGCGGCTCGGATCCCGTATTGCTGTGGCTGTGGCGAAGGCCGGCAGCTACAGCTCCTGTTAGACCCCTAGCCTGGGAACCTCCATATGCCGCGGGTGCGGCCCTAGATAAGGCAAAAAAGACAAAAAAAAGCTAGGGTGTTTTTAATAGATAAAAACTGAAATCAATATAAAATGCAATGAGTTTAATTAAACTTAGAGCACATCTGTATAACTGAATACTACACTGAATTGTAAAAAGAAGTAAACAGATCTATATAGTAATGTGGGGACATGGTTACAATACATAAAGTCAGAAATCAAAGTTGTCCAGCAGTATATAAAATGCATGACACTGTGTTTACTAAAAATTAAAATTAATCTGAGAGAAGTGACACTTTTTATCACTTCTAGCTATATTCATTGCTATAATTGCAGCAGCTGGCGCACAGCCAGGGTTCAGTAAATATTGGTTAAATGTCTACGGTAACACCAAGGACTCAGAATAGCACGTAAAATACTCCCAACAGAGAATAAATTCTGACTTTTCTCTGTTATTGCAGAACAAAAAGGATTTTTCTCTTATTGGACATGAGGTCAGTGGGGAGAGAAATTTATAACTAGATGAAGTTGGTAGAGCCTTAGATTGAAGGCCATTAATTCAATCCCAAATTTGGACGACATATTCTTTTTTGCTTACTTTATCTACCTACCTACCTATATATTAATCAATTTTCAAAACTATTTATTTATTTATTTTGGCTTTTTAGGGCCGCACCCACGGTATATGGAAGTTCCCAGGCTAGGGGTTGAATCAGAGCTGTAGCTGCCGGCCTGCGTCACAGCCACAGCCTAGTGGGATCCGAGCTTCATCTGCAACCTACACCACAGCTCATGGCAATGCCAGATCCTTAACCCACTGAGAGAGGCCAGGGATCAAACCTGTGTCCTCATGGATACTGGCCTGATTCATCACCGCTGAGCCACTACGGGAACTCCCAAAACTTTTTATTTTGAAAAATTTTAAACCTATAGAAAAGTTTGCAAGGCTAATACAGTAAACATCTGTATTTACCAACTATTAACTTTTTGCCACATTTTCTTTATCTCCCTCCGTGTGTGTGTGTCCTATTTTTGCCAAACCATCTGAGAGTAAGTTATATAAATCATGACATTGCAAACCTCAGTACTTCAGCATGTATCTCCAAAGAACATTTGTCTATTTTTTATATGTATACAATTTTCAAAGAACTATTTCTTACTTTGAAATAGTTTAAGACCCACAAGAAGTTACAAAAATAGTACAGCAAGTTGCCAGGTACCATTCATTCAGCTTGTTCCCCATGATAACATCTTACATAACCTCAGTACATTATCACGACCAGGAAAATAACACTGACACAAAAAATTAATTCAACTATACACCTTATTTGGATTTCACTAGGTTTTTTGACTCCTTTCCCTACCTCTCCCCTTCCATTCTATGAATTTTTATCATGCATATAAAGTTCAGTAATAGAACTGTTCCTTCACCACAAAACAACCTTCATGTTACCCCTTTATAGTAATATCTTCCCCCAATCCTAACCTGTCAACCATGAGCTGTTCTTAATCATTATAAGTTTGTCATTTCCAGAACGTTACATAAATGGAGTCACATAAAGTGTTAACATTTTTTTCACTAAGCATAATGCCCTTGTGATTCATCCAAGTTGTTGAGAATTATTCATCAATAGTTGATTCTTTTTAATACTGAGTAGTATTCCATTAGATGGATATATCACAGTTTGTTTATCCACCCACCTGCTGAAGTACATTTGGGTTGTTTTGTGTTTTTGTCTGTTATAAGGAAAGATGCTGGAAGTTCCCTTGTGGTGCAGTGGGTTAAGGATCTGGTGTTACCGGGCTGGGACACAGCTTACAACTGTGGCATGGGTTTGATCCCTGGGGAAAGAACTTCCACGTGCTGCAGGCACAGTCAAAAAAAGAAAAGGAAAAATAAAAGAAAGCTGCTGTGAACATTCATACACTATTTTTTTCTGTGGACATAGGTTTTCTAGGCTAAACAGTCAGAAGAGAGACTGCTGAGTCATACGGTAAATGTATTTTTAACTTTATAAGAAACTGCCACAGTTAATTTCAGAGTGGCTGTACCATTTTACCATCCCACTAGCAATGGATAAGAGATACAGATCCTCTGAAATGTTATGACGGATAAGGGGTTAATATCTAACATATATGAACAGCTCATAGAACTCAACATCAAAAAAACAAACAACCCAATTAAAAATGGGCAGAAGAGCTGAACTGACATTTTTTCAAAGAGGAATGCAGATGTCTAACAGGCACATGAAAAAATGCTCAACATCATTTGCAGGGAAATGCAAATCAAAATCACAATGAGATATCACCCCATACCTATAAGAATGGCTATCATTAAAAAGAACACAAATAACAAATGTGGTGAGGATGTGTAGAAAAGGAACCCTCCTACATTGCTGCTGAGAATTTAACTTGGTACAGCCACTGTGGAAAACAGTACAGAGGTTTCTTAAAAAAACAAATTAGAATTACTGTATGACCCAGAAATTCCACTCCTAGATATGCACCTGGAAAAAAAAAAAACACTAATTTTAAGATACATGCATCCCAATGCTCATAGCCACATCGTTTACAATTGCCAAGATATGGAAGCAAACTAAGTGTCCATCAACAGATGAACAGATAAAGATGTGATGTATATGTACAATGGAATACTACTCAGCCATAAAAAAAAGAATGAAATTTTGCCATTTGCAGTAACATAGATGGATTTGGAGAGCATTACGCTAAGTGAAATAAGTCAGAAAGAGAAAGACAAACATTGTACGATATCACTTACATGAGGAATCTAAAAAATACAAAAACTAGTGAATGTAACAAAAATACACAGGCTCACAGATATATAGAACAAACTAGTGGTTACCAGTGGGGCAAAAGAAGCAGGGAGACATTAGAGGGGTGGGAGATTAAGAGGTACAAACTATTAGGTCTAAAATAAGCTACATGGATATACTGTAACATGAGGAATATAGAATATATTTTTAATAACTATAAGTGGAGATAACCTTTGAGAATTGTAAGTCAGGGAGTTCCCCTTGTGGCTCAGTGGTAATGAACCTGACAAGTATCCATGAGGACTTGGGTTCGATCCCTGCCCCTGCTCAGTGGGTTAAGGACCTGGCGTTACTGTGATCTGTGGTGTAGGTCACAGACACGGTTTGGATCCTACATTGCTGTGGCTGTGGTGTAGGCCAGCAGCTGCAGCACACATTGACCTCTAGCCTGGGAACTTCCATATGCCATGGGTGTGACCCTAAAAAGCCAAAAAAAAAAAAATTGTAAATCATTATATGGTATATCTGTAATTTATATAATATTGTACATCAACTATGCTTCAATTTTTTTTTTTTAAAAAGAGATTTATGGGAGTTCCCGCTGTGGTGCAGTGGGTTAAGTATACAGCATTGTCTCTGGGTGGTGTGGGTTTGAGCCCCAGCTGGGCGCAGAGGGTAAAGGGTCTGGCATTATCACACCTGCAGCACAGGTCACAGCTGCAACCTGGATTTGACCCCTGGTCCAGGAAATTCCATATGCCCCAGGTGCAGCCAAAAATAAATAAATGAATAAATTAATTAAAAAATAATAAAGAGATCTAGATGCCCTGAATCCTTGTTAGCATTTGGTATTGTCAGTACTTTGTTTCAGTCACTTTAGTAAATATACATCATTGCAGTTTTAATTTATATTTCCCCAGAGGCTAGTGATGCTAAACATATATTTCATAGGCTTATTTGCCATCTGTATATTCCCTTTGGCAAAATATCTGCTCAAACCTTTTGTCCATTTTCTAATTGAAATGTTTATTTTCTTACTACTGTGTTTACAGATCTTTACATATTACAGATATAGATCCTTTGCTGGATATGTGATTTGCAAATATTTTCTCCCAGTCTGTGGCTTGTCTTTTCATCTTCTGAATGGGTCTTTTTCAGAGCGACAGGTTTTTTCAATTTTTAGGAAGTCAAATTTATTGATTTCTTTTATGGATTGCACCCTTGGTGTCGTGCCAAAGAGGTTTCCCAAGTGGTTGTTCAGGAAAGAATTTCCAGCCTTCTTTTTCCTCTCACCTCACGTGTTTAATACTGTGACAAATGCCAAGAGAGAGCTATGTGGGTGTAGAAGAGTTGTGTTCAAGGAGCTCCCAGTTCAGCTTAAACAAGCACACAAATAACGATAGCAAAATACGGGAGGTAACTGAGTCACTGAGTGTTGCAAAAGCTGTGGGGAGGAGGAGAGTTCATGAGAGGAAGGATCACTTTACACTGGAAATATCAGGGAAGGCTTCATGGAGGCAGCATTATTTGAGTCTTAAGGTTTCTTTTCTTTCTTCCGTGTTTTTTTTTTTTTTTTGTCTTTTTAGGGCTGCACCCTCAGCATATGGAAGTTCCCAGGCTGGGGGTTGAATGGGAGCTGCAGCTGCTGGCCTACACTACAGCCACAGAAACTCGGGATCAGAGCCACATCTGGGACCTACACCACGGCCATGGCAACACCCACTGAACAAGGTCAGGGATCAAACCCGTGTCCTCATGGATACTAGTCAGTTTCATTACCACTAAGCCACAGCGGGAACTCCTAAGCCTTGAGAATTTCAACAGTTGGAGTATGGGCAAAGGAAAAAAATTCTAAGAGAGAACTGCACAAGCAGAGGAACAGGTGGGACAGAAAAATTAAGATCAAGATGTGTTCTGGAGTTCCCGTTGTGGCTCAGCAGAAACGAATCTGACTAGCATCCGTGAGAACGCAGGTTCGATCCCTGTCTTCGCTCAGTGGGTTAAGGATCCAGTGTTGCCATGAGCTGTGGTGTAGGTCACAGATGCGGCTTGAAACCGTTGTTGCTGTAGCTATGGCGTAGGCCAGCGGCTACAGCTCCGATTTGACCCCTAGCCTGGGAACCTCCTTATGCCAAGGGTGCGGCGCTAAAAAGACAAAAAAAAAAAAAGAGAGAGAGAGAAACATGTTCTGAGGCAGAGATGGTAGAGGAAGCTGACAGGCTCATTTTTAGAAAACTGCACTTGAAGAGCAGCACGCATTCGTGAAGGGATGTCCATCAGGCTCTCAGGTATGTGAGTTTGGAACTAGAAACTGGAAATAGGGATCTTGGAATCATCAGCATAGGTCAAGCCTTTTTTTATATGCCTGCCCCACAGCAACTTGTATTCTCCTTCAGAGCACTTAACACAATTATAATTACCAATTGTGTAATTAGTTATTTAATCTCTCTCTTGCTAGAATTCCAGTCCCATGGAAATAGAGTCCTAGCACGTAGCCCAGTGCCTTGCACTCAGTAAATATTTGCTTAATGAATGAATGATAGAAGTTGCTAGTTTTTTGGTTTTTTATTTATTCATTTATTTTTTGCTTTTTATGACCACACCGGCAGCATATGGAAGTTCCCGGGCCAGGGGTTGAATAGGAGCTGCAGCCTACACCACAGCCACAGCAACACGAGATCCAAGCCACGTCTGTGACCTACACCCCAGCTTGCGGCAATGTCAGAGCCTTAACCACTGAGCGAAACCAGAGATTGAACTGCATCCTCAAGCATACTAGTCGGACTCTTAACCCACTGAGCCATGGTGGGAACTCCTGAAGTTGCTCTGATAGCCACTATTCATTGAGCATGCACATAGCAGGCACTGTGATATCTACTTTGTAAACATAATTTCATTTAAACCTCACAGTCATCTCACGAGCAGGAGCGCAAAGGTTCTCAAACCTAAATTCAGTAGGTCTGGGGTTAACACCTGGGAATCCGAATTTAAGTTCCCGGGTCCTCCTAATGAGCAGTCAGGTTTGGAGACAATCAGGTGTATGGTTTTATCGAAAATTTACAGGTGAAGAGACTAAGGTTCAGCAAATAATAGAGACATGTTCAAAGTTCCATGGCTATGAAGAACCATGATGTGAAACTAAATCCCTTAGGGGAGGGAACTTTACCATAGGGCTCCCTGCCTCTAGGAGACATCACAACTAAGTAAGAGTTTATGAGAGAAGAGCAGAAGGCCAGAGACTGAACCCTTGAAACCCAGGAGAGTAATGAGTACTGCCACATGCTGCAGAGAGGCCAGAGGATGCGGCATGAGGGAGAGCCTGGGGATGACTGACTAGTGTGTCTGCAGTGCCTGAGTCTATAGCATTATAGGAAGATGAAGACACAGCCCTTGCCTAGGGCAGGGCACTACCTCAAGAGATCTGACCAGCTGGAAGGCGCTATGGTTTGAGGCTCAGACAAGATCACTTTTTGGTAGTACACCTTTGTGTTAAAATTATTAAAGCCAAACACCTGGGCCTGTGCTGTGGTATGTCAAGAAAGAGGCGGCAGTATTAAGTCTCATGGGGGAATCTCAGTTTGGAATTTCAGGTAAACTATTCAGAAATTGCAAAATGCAGCCCACTTCAGATTTTCTTGGGCCTTTTGATGATTCAAGCTTTTGGTAGATGATTCAAGCCTTTTGCCTTACTTTCTTGGCTCTTTGTGCTTTGCCTTTAGAGTACTGCTTCTATTGGAAGATGGGAAGAGAAATAAATGTGAGACACCAACTAGGACATTTTGCTGATGTTTAGTAGTCCTGAATAACATGCTTGAAATGAGATTGGAACAACAGCCCAAAAGTAAGATCTTCTAATTATCTGTGGTTGTTTATTTACACTTAGCCATACTCATGTCAGTCCCTGGTGCCACGAACAGTCAAGGCTGGCTATTCTCTCTCCCCCAAAGGGCAGCCTAGAGACCTGTGCAAGGATATGGTAGTGAACAATCTATCACTAAACACAACTGATGTTGTGGCAGATGCAAACCAATGTCTGTTATTTGAAAGAGAACAATAATGACAATAACCCCTTATACCCGTACAAAGCACTTTCACATGCATCAAACTCAGTCTTTCATGACCTTGGGGAGCTAGGTGTTGTTATCCCTACATGCTTAGTTCAGTGGCAGGGGCCAGATTCAAACCTATCACCATTGATTCTTTAGATTACAAACCAGCCTGCTGCTTTGTTATTGGCCATGACTTTTCTGAAGCCTACCAGCCTTGTTCTGGCTGCGTGGAAATTAATGAGATTTCAAGAGTCTCAGTGCTCTAAGAAGTAGAATTATGCAAAGAGGAAAGAATGTATGTTTGTTTGCTAGTGGCCTTATGCTGGGTGCTGCAGCTAAGGCTTGATTTCTTATCTGTAAGGTGGGGTTAAGGGCCACCTTGAAGAGTAGCCAGAAGGAGGTAAACCTACGCAAGACTCCTGGCACAGTGGCTGGGAGGGAGTGCTTATTTAGCAGTGTTAGCACTCTTCCTTCCATCTTTCACATCTCCAGGTATTTCTGAGCCCGGCAAACTCAGAATTGAGTCCCTCCATCTCAGATCTTAATGTCTTAGATAAGATTTGAGGCAGGGTCCTGAACATCTTACATGACATAAAGCACAGAGCCAAGAACATGCTCCAGGAGTTCCCTTCGTGGCTCAGTGGTTAATGAATCCGACTAAGAACCGTGAGGTTGCGGGTTCGATCCCTGGCCTTGCTCAGTGGGTTAAGGATCTGGCGTTGCTGTGAGCTGTGGTGTAGGTTGCAGATGCAGCTCGAATCCCGCGTTGCTGTGGCTGTGGCGAAGGCTGGCAGCTGCAGCTCCTGTTAGACCCCTAGCCTGGGAACCTCCATATGCCACAGGTGCGGCTCTAGATAAAGGCAAAAAGACAAAAAAAAAAAAAAAAAAAAAAGAATATGCTCCAAAGTCCCATAGGACTCCATTCCCCTTCCCTTTAGTAGCCTGTCTCAGGCAATATTTCCCCCATGAAGTTAAAATTTATCCTAGAATTGCATCCTTGAGATTCTAAGATCAAGAAAGATGTTCACGGAGTTCACTGTGGTGCAATGGGTTAAGAATCTGACTGAAGCAGCTCATCACTGCAGCAGTGTGGGTTCCATCCCCCTGCAGGCACAGTTGACTAAAGGATCCAGTGTTGTCACAGAGGCAGCAAAGGTTGCAGCTGGAGCTCAGATTCAGTCCCTGGCCTAGGAACTTCCATATACTGAGAGTGAGATCATAAAAAGAGAAAGAAAGGAAGGAAGAAAGGCCTTCAGTTTGGAATTCTGGAATCTACTAAAAAGCTCTTCCTCCTCCCTCTGCAAAGCCATAGCCTCTTCCTGAGTGTATAAATGAATGCATCCTCCAGACCCCACGCTGACTCCTCCCAGCCTTCATCGTTCCAGATCCCATTCTCTGATTCGCAGGGTTGGGTGGTGAAGGAGGCCAGCTCAGTCACCAGCATTCCTCCCTACTTTTGGAGTTTAATCAGTTCGCAGGGACCTCTTTTGTTCAAAGACAAGGTTCCACAAGAAAAGGCCCTCCTAAACCAGATAAGGATGACACAGACTGAAATATGAAAGCCTACAGGGCCAGATAGGTAAAGTAGATGGAATAAGAAGGTGGCCGTTATTCACTGGCGAGCAGTCGGGTCTGTGGTGAACAGGAGAGCACACTCATACAAATGGCAGGGGCACCTCAGCTCTGCTCACTGCGGCCACCCCAGCTCTGGCCTCCGCTTCTCTCCACTCTCCGCAATTCAGGCCCGTGCTCTCTACCTACCTCCCCTCTCCCCCGGGGACCGTAGCAGACTTTCGGCGCAGCCACCCGCCCCGGGTGTTCGGGAGAGCTACGGAGGAACAGCTAACGTAGATGCTCTCTGACGTACACCCACTTTTCCCCTGGGAACCCCGAGAGGGCTGAGGGAGGAGACAAAGCCGCGCCCTGAGGGTCCCTATTCTAACTGGAAAAATCGGGCCTCACCCTAGGAGCCCGGGGGTGGGGATGGGCCCATAGCACACCTCCCAGAAAACACCAACCTCCTGATGGGTTAAAGGTGACAAGGAGGACAGGGTCAAGACACGACAGAGCCGTGTGGTTTCCGGATGGGAAACCCGGTCGTTTAGGCACGCCTCCGCTGAGGTCACTTCCAAACC